>CM010616.1:9740761-10140761 GCA_003430845.1 Xanthoceras sorbifolium | reverse complement strand
GTACACAGAAGGTCTACATCTGGGTACTGTTCCTATGTTTGGGATAATTTGGTCACTTGGCGGAGCAAGAAACAGTCTGTGGTCTCTCGTAGCAGTGCTGAAGCGGAATTTCGAGCAATGGCTCATGGAATTTGTGAGGGAATTTGGTTGCAAAGACTACTAAATGAACTCAAAGTTCCTATGGTTAAGCCAATGGAACTGTTGTGCGATAATCAAGCCACTATTAGCATCACAAAGAATCCAGTGCACCACGACAGAACAAAACATGTGGAGATAGACCGGCATTTTATCAAAGAAAAGTTAGAAGCAGGGTCTGTCAAGATAAGTTCCACTCCTACCAATTCTCAGACAGCTGATGTGTTTACTAAGGCTCTACCTAGAGCATCTTTCGAAGGATTGTGTTCCAAGCTGGGTATGATCAACATGTACTGCCCAGCTTGAGGGGGGGGGGTGTTGAATTCTGTATTCTAGAATATAGATTAGTCAATAGTTGTTAGCATTCTAGAATATAGATTAGTCAATAGTTGTTAGCTTGTAGTCAATAGTTGTTAGCTTGTTAATTAGTTTTGTCAATGGTTGTTAGATCCAATCCCTACTTTTAAGGGATTGTGTTCCTTCTCTTTGTGTATATATTCATGCTTATGGTCAGTAAAGAAAGACAGAAAATTCAGAAATCTTCAAATATAAAATTTTTACTAGACATATTTCCTCATGTTACTAAGATGCTTAAAACTGTTCTCATGATGTCTAAGCTTTTCACTTAAATATTTCCAATCATTGAACCCCTCATTAGCTAATAATATATTTTTGTGGTCTGTAGATTTGAACAACTTACAACAAAAACAATGAACTTTGTCCACCTCCTTTGAGTACACAAGCCATTTTCTATCTTGGTCTCTCCATTTGTCAATTTCTTACATAATAAGAACATGAAAAATGTCTAGAGAGCTCATCCTCAGGAAATTTCAAATTATATTCTCTTACAGGGTCCTTTTCTACCACAAGATCTTTTGTTTTGTTATCAAGGTTATCACAAGTTCTAGGATCATAGATATTCACATTCAAATCATGTTTATTATGTCTTACTTCAACCTCTGTCTGAACTATATCAGTTTTATTTTCATTATCAATCAAATCAACAATATTTTCATTCAATTCAGTCACATTATTTTCTCTCAATTCTTCTTCATTAACTGGTAGCTCTAGTTTATTCACTGGTTATTGAGTTAAACAATTAGATTTCAAAAACTTATCAAGTGCACCCTTTGAGATTGCACCATCTGTTCAATTTTTTTTCTTTTATTTTTTTTCTGACAACCCGATTCATGTTTACTATGAAACATGCTTGATAGTTTAACTTTCAAGTACAAGTACTACGCACAACCAATGCACTAATCAAAACACAGCTACTGAATTAAAGTATCAAACACAACCGGTAGAAGACTAGATGCAACAAAGAGAGGTACAATATTCTACCTTCAAAAAATAAAACATTCTATTAACAAAAATATCACATACAATTCAAATTAAAAAAATGATATACTCAAATAAAATAAAACAATCTATTGAAAAAAAAAATTCATAAGTTGCATGCAAACAACACTTGCAAATTATTTTTAAAAAATTAAACAGTAAAAAATATAATAAATTTAAGTCATGTAAAAATATTAAGTTAAAAAATTTTTAAAAAAGCTACACAATATTTAATAAAATTAACTAATAATATAATTTTCCAAGCAAAAAAATAAATCTTACTTACTTTATAAATAATGCAAATTGGGATAAATAAAATAGTAAAATATTAATTTTACCTTATTAAAAAAATAATTGACTTGCACAATTAATAATACTTTATAAAACAATCTAATAAAAACTTAAAAAAAATAGGAATAAATATATAAATCAAATAAACAATATAACTTTATAAAATAATTAAACAAATAAACAATAAACAACTTAATTTTTTCACTTGATTTCTTATCTCACTTGATATAAGAATAAACAAGTAAACAACAATATATAAATCAAATAAATAATATAACTTTTTGACTTTTTTACCTTGATTTCTTGTCTTCTTGCAAAGTGAGTGGCGCACCAGCGGCGGAATAAAAAAGTATGAAACCAGGGCAAAAACAATGAAATTGAAGACAAATATCTCTTTCACAAAAAAAAAAAATGAAACACAAAGACCCGTTGAAGCTTTAATAATATTGGACACTTGCAAAACTTAGTATACCCAGGCCCAACTTCCACAAAATACTTAAAATTCATTTTAAAATTTTTACGGACCCAACTTATAACACTTAAAATTTTTTAATGGATTTGTTAAAATTAGAATAGGCGTAATAAGACTGTTTATATATATATATATATATATATATATATATAGCATGATTTTAAATTATGGGTCCTCCTGGGCTTGGAGAGCTGGGCCATCGCCCCTAACGCCCCGACCCAAGCTGTGAGGGTGTTTATTGGAGCAAAAGGAAAATGGTTTTGATAAATGGCAAAGGGATGATTATATGATTATAACTTGGTTGTGGAACAGTATAGAGGCTTCAATTCGTTCCACCGTTACTTTCCTGGATACTGCTAAATTCTCATGATAAAAATATCTCTCGCATAAATCAATTGTATTCGAATATTATTTTTGCTCAACAAAATTGCAGATCATTGGGTGAATATCAAGTCCGGCCTTGGGCCGGGGCGACGGCCCAGGGCCCTAAGCCCAGAAGGGCCCATAATTTAAAATATAATTGTATTAGAATATTATTTCTGCTCAACAAAATTGCAGATCATTGGGTGAATATCAAGTCCCGCCCTGGGCCGGGGCGACGGCCCAGGGCCCTAAGTCCAGGAGGGCCCATAATTTAAAATATAATTGTATTCGAATATTATTTCTGCTCAACAAAATCGCAGATCATTGGGTGAATATCAAGTCCGGCCCTGGGCCGGGGCGACGGCCCAGGGCCCTAAGCCCTAGGAGGGCCCATAATTTAAAATCATGCTATATATATGGGTGATTTAAAATATAATTGTATTCGAATATTATTTCTGCTCAACAAAATCGCAGATCATTGGGTGAATATCAAGTCCGGCCCTGGGCCGGGGCGACGGCTCAGGGCCCTAAGCCCAGGAGGGCCCATAATTTAAAATCATGCTCTATATATATATATATATATATATATATATATATATATATATATATATATATATTAACCCATTAAAAAATTTTAAGTGTTATAAGTTAGGCCCATAAAAATTTTAAAATGAATTTTAAGTATTTTGTGGAAGTTGGACCGGGTATACTAAGTTTTGCAAGTGTCCAATATTATTAAAGCTTCAACGGGTCTTTGTGTTTCATTTTTTTTTTTTTTGTGAAAAGAGATATTTGTCTTCAATTTCATTGTTTTTGCCCTGGTTTCATACTTTTTTATTCCGCCGCTGGTGCGCCACTCACTTTGCAAGAAGACAAGAAATCAAGGTAAAAAAGTCAAAAAGTTATATTATTTATTTAACTTATATATTGTTGTTTACTTGTTTATTGTTATATAAAGTGAGAAAAGAAATCAAGTGAAAAAATTAAGTTGTTTATTGCTTATTTGTTTAATTATTTTATAAAGTTATATTGTTTATTTGATTTATATATTTATTCCTATTTTTTTAAAGCTGTTATCAGATTGTTTTATAAAGTATTATTAATTGTGCAAGTCAATTATTTTTTAATAAGGTAAAATCAATATTTTACTATTTTATTTATCCCAATTTGTATTATTTATAAAGTAAGTAAGATTTATTTTTTTTCTTGAAAATTATATTGTTAGTTAATTTTATTAAATATTGTGTAGTTTTTTTTTTTTTGTTTTTTTAACTTCATATTTTTACTTGACTTAAATTTATTATATTTTTTACTGTTTATTTTTTTCAAAATGATTTGCAAGTGTTGTTTGCATGCAACTTATGAATTTTATTTTTATTATTTTTTCAATAGATTGTTTATTTTATTTGAATATATCATTTTTTTAATTTGAATTGTATATGATATTTTTGTTAATAGTTAATGTTTTATTTTTTTAAGGTAGAATATTGTACTCTGCAGCAGTAAAATTTAGACCTTCATTTATATGAGCATAAATCAGATTCTATCTCTTTTTGTTACATCTAGTCTTCTACTAGTTGTGTTTGATACTTTGATTCAATAGCTGTGTTTTAATTAGTTCATTGATTATGCGTAGTACTTGTACTTGAAAGTGAAACTATCAAGCATGTTTCCAAGAAAACATGAATTGGGTTGTCAGAAAAGAAACAAAAGAAAAAAAATTGAACAGATGGTTCAATCTCAAAAGGAAGCACTTAATAAGTTTTTGAAATCTAGTGGTTTAACTCAAGAATCAGTGAATGACCAGAGCAACCAGTTAATGAAGAAGAATTGAGAGAAAATAATGAGACTGAATTGAATGAAAATATTGTTAATTTGATTGATAATGAAAATGAAACTGATATAGTTCAGACAGAAGTTGAAGCAAGAGATAATAAACATGATTTGAATATCTATGATCCTAAAACTTGGGATAACCTTGATAACAAAACAAAAGATCTTGTGGTAGAAAAGGACCCTGTAAGAGAATATAATTTGAAATTTCCTGAGGAGGAGCTCTCTAGACATTTTTCATGTTTTTATTATACAAGAAAATTGGCAAATTGAAAGAACCAAGATAGAAAATGGCTTGTGTACTCAAAGACGGTGGACAAAGTTTATTGTTTTTGTTGTAAGTTGTTCAAATCAACAGACCACAAAAATATATTATTAGCTAATGAGGGATTCAATGATTGGAAACATTTAAGTGAAAGGCTTAGATATCATGATAACAGTTTTAAGCATCTTAGTAACATGAGGAAATATGTCTAGTAAAAATTTTATATTTATTAAAATTTATCGTTGTATAACATATTAGGGCCTCATTTTCAGTTGCGCCCCGAGCCACCAAAACGCTAGGGCCGGCCCTGGTAAATATTATAGTAAACTTAAGGATATGTTGGAGGAATTACAGGTGTATCAACCTTTGTCTAACGATATTGACAAACAAAGAAAAACAAGAAGAAGAATTTCAAGTGGCTAAGTTTTTGTCTGGGCTTGATTCCGATTACAATGAAATAAAGAAGAATATTCCTGCTAGTGAAAATCTGCCTTCCCTCAACAATGTGTATGCACGGTTGCAGAGGATTGATGTGTCGTCACTTAGCCCTACTACCATTAAAGATGTTCTTGCTATGGTGTCTGGTGGTCGTGGTTAAGGAGATTTTAGCAGTAGCGGGCGTGGTAAAGATTCAGGGGGAGGTAGAGGTCGTGGGAGAGGAGATAAATATTGTACACATTGTCGACGATCAAATCACACAATGGACAAGTGTTGGCTCAAACATGGCAAACCAGTTTGGGCTAATCAGGCAAAGTCCAATGTTGTCCAGGGGATTGTAATTATAAATCCCCCATCTTTTGCATCTGAAGGCAGCAATCAAGAGGATTTTACGCTTCCAAGTGCAAACTGGCTCACTCAGGTATTTCTATTTCTACCTTTCTTGTAAATAGTGAAACTTCCTCTTCTTGGGTAATAGATTTGGAAGCTTCTTTTCACATGACTAGTAATCCTCCTTTTCCTCTTTCACAAAATTTGAAAAACATGGTTCTGTCTCTCTTGCTGATGGTTCATTGTCTTCTGTTTTAGGTATTGGTGTTGTTCATCATGTCCCTTCATATTCTTTTCATCTAAAATCAGTGCGCTATGTCCCAATTTTTCTATCAATCTGCTTTCGGTTAGTACACTAACAAAATGCATGAATTGTTTAGCCTCATTTTTTCCATCTTATTGTATTTTTCAGGATATTCACACGAAGAAGATAATTGGTGGAGGACTTGAGCATGATGGTCTTTACTATCTTGATCTTTTTTCTTTTTTTTTGTACAATGGAGGGCTAAAAACCTAGAAAAACAGCCCCTAACAATTGAACAAAAAACTTCCAGCATCCAGCACAAGAAAGCTAGAGACTTCGGAAGGAGGCAGAGGGTGGAAGTCAGTTCCCAGCTCTCTTTGCTTGCCCAGACCAGCCAAGGAATCAGAAACCATGTTGCCTTCTCTAAAAATGTGCTTTACATCACAAGTCCAGCCACCAGATGTTGTCAAACTTTTACACTTAACAATTAGATTAAAGATGGGGTGATTGATGTTGGAATCCTTTCACAGAAGCTTGACAACATCTGTAGAATCACTCTCAAGGATAACATTCTTAAATCCACTGCTCCAGGCTAAGTGAAGTCCCTCTAGAGCTGCCCATAATTCAGCTTCAATAACTGACCCAATCCTCTTATTACTTGAAAAACCACCCAGCCAAACCCCTCTGCTGTTTCTCAACACACCTCCTGCATAAATGGAACAAGTCACAATATCCCTCCCTCCATCAACATTAATTTTAATTCCTCCCTCATCAGGAGGCTTCCATATATTCTGCCTGGCTCTAACAATTTTAGTCTTGCTAGGACTCTCATTGGCCACTAGCCAATCTTTGCAAAAACGAGAAATGATCAAAGTAGGACAGCGAGGATGATTAAAATTATCATCAAAAACCGAAGAACATCGCCACTTCCACAAGAACCACAGAGTTGCAGTGAACATAAGGAAGCTAAGGATGCTTTCACCTATAAGAGAATTGTTATTAAGATTCCTAAGAAGCCAAGTATTAAAATCAGAACCCCTCCCACCTTGCCCCAGCTCCGAATTCCTGCAGAAAAAAGAAACTTCCTCCCAAATTTCGTAGGAGGTACTACAGTCGTTGAACAAATGCTGCATATCCTCCACCTCAGAGTCCCTGAACATATGTTGCATATCTCGATCTTTCATCTCTGGTTAATCAATCCAATTCTCAAGTGTCTAAGCTACCCTCCTCTCTTCTTCCACATTTGCTCTGTCATTACAAACTAGGCCATGCATCAGGTCAACAGTTGAGCTCTTTAAGTTTTTCTGTTGGATCAAAGCCTTCATTTCAATGAAGCGTGTCAGTTTGGGAAGCATCATAGAGCTAGTTTTTCGTCTCGTGTCAATAATAGAAGTGATAGTCTTTTTAATTTAGTCCATTCAAATGTTTGGGGTCTTTGTCGAATACCTAATGTCCAAAGGTATTAGTATTTTGTTAGTTTTCTTTACGATTATTCTAGAGTTTGTTGGGTGTTCTTGATTAAAGAAAGCTTTGAAGTGTTTAATGTATTTCGAAGTTTCTTTCATGAAATAAAACTCAATTTGGCACTTCTATTCAAAGTTTGCGCTATGATAATGCACTTGAATATACTTATACTTCTCTTGCCACTTTTTGCTCTGAAAATGGTATTATACATCAGAGTTCATGCTCTTACACCCCTCAATAAAATGGTGTAGCTGGACGAAAAAATAGATATATCTAATGGATATTCCCCGTACCATTATGTTTCATATGCAGGTTCCTAAGACATATTGGGGGGATGCCATCCTTACTGCAAGCTATATTATGAATAGGTTACCCTCGTCAGTGTTGAACAACAAAACTCCATATTCTGTGTTATTTCCCAATAAACCTTTTTCCTTTAAGGATTTTTTGTTGTGTTTGTTTTGTGCATAATTTTGCACTGTGTCCAGATAAGTTTACACTTAGATCCATTAAATGTATTTTTCTTGGCTATTCCAAGACTCATAAAGGTTACAAGTGTTATGATTCTACTATTAGGAAATTTTATATCACTGCCGATGTTACCTTTTTTAGGACATTCCATTCTATTCTAATGATGGTTCTCTTCCTCCATACAATTGATCTTCTCTTTCAGCTCCTATACTTGTATCCTCTACTTACGATGGACTTATCAAAACAAATATTGAGTTGTCATTGCCTGTCTCTGTCCTTAATACTGTTTCTAGTCAAGACACTGTCAAACCACCACCTTTGCAGGTTTATCAGAGAAGAAAGATGCGGGATGGTAACAACATCACTCAAGAATCATCTTCTCCACCAACAGCTCCTTCTGTGAATGATCCTCTCCCTCCTAGTTCTTCAGTGCCGGTGTTTACTAACAATTTAGGTATTTTATCTTCTAATACTCTTGTTAATGATTCTAGCCTACCGATTGCTATTAGAAAAAGTAAACGGTCATGTACTCAGCATCCTATAAGTAATTTTGTGTCATTTGACAATTTTTCTCCTACATTTCGTTAGTTTGCTTTGCTTTGTCCTCTATGTCTGTACCTAAAACTTACCAAGAAGCTCTTGCTCACCCGAGGTGAAAGCAAGCTATGGAGGAAGAAATGGGTGTTTTGGTGAGTCGTGGTACATGGAAACTTAATGACTTGCCTAAAGGTAAGGAAGTTGTTGGAAGCAGATGGGTTTTTGTCATCAAGTATCTCCTGATGGTACTATTGAAAGGTTGAAAGCAAGGTTAGTTGCTAAAGGATATACTCAAACCTTTGGAGTGGATTATTTTGAAACTTTTTCCCCCGTTGCCCGTCTTAATTCTGTTCGAAATTTAATCTCACTTATGGTCAGTTTTGCTTGGCCTCTTCCCCGATTGGATGTTAAAAATGCATTTCTTTATGGTGATTTGAATGAAGAGGTGTATATGGAGCAACCGCCGAGATTTGTTGCTCATGCGGAGAATGGTAGAGTGTGTAGATTAAAAAAGCTGATTTACAGTCTTAAACAATCTCCCAGAACATGGTTTGATAAACTTAGTCGTGTCTTGATTTTGTTTGGTTTTTGCCGATGCAATTATGACCATTCTGTGTTTATTCTAAAAAGAAATACAAGAATTGTTATGCTTGTGGTGTATAGAGATGACATTATCGTGACAGGGAGTGATACCATTGGTATTGAACAAGGGGATCTTGTAAGGTTGAGATACTTCTTAGGTATTGAAGTTGCGTATGGAAAGCATGAAATTGTATTATCTCGGAGAAAGTATGTACAAGATCCACTATTAGAGACTGATATGTTGGGATGTAGGCCTGCTGAAACTCCTATGGAACAGAATACAAAATTTGAAGATAAATACAGTCCAAAGTTCTCAGATAAAATAAGGTTTAGAAGCTTGGTTGGGAAGTTAATTTATTTGACTGTTACCCGTCCAGATATTGCATTTTCTATAAGTACTGTGAATCAATTCATGGAATCTCCTAAACAAATGCATTAAAAGGCTCTATACATTATCTTAAGGTACTTTAAAGGCATGGTAGGAGTTGGTTTGTTATATAGAAAGACGTCAATATCCAATCTTGATTTCTGATGCTGATTGGGTAGGTGTAGTGATTGATAGAAGATCAACTAGTGGGTATTACACATTTGTGGCGGGAAACTTTGTTACTTGGAAAAGCAATAAACAAAACGTGGTAGCTAGATCAAGTGTTGAAGCTGGACAATGGCTCATACAGTTTGTGAGTTGATGTGTATTAAAAATTTGCTTCAAGAACTGGGGTTTTCACCTAACAAGCCAATGATTATGTACTATGATAATCAGGCAACTATTCATATAGCCAATAACCAAATTTTTCATAAAAGAACCAAACATATAGAAGTAGGTTATCACTTTATTAGAGAGGTAGTGATGAGTGGTGTAGTTTCCACACCATATGTCAAGTCAGCTGATCAAGTAGGAGATATCTTTACCAAGGCATTGAGTAAGAGTGTATTTTCTAATTTGTGTTCCAAGTTAGGTCTTCTAAATATCTTTGCCCCAAATTGAGGGGGAGTGTTAAAGTGTTTTGAGTAGGTCTCTTTTTTATATGTTCTGGACTGTTATGTAATTTTAAATTATATTAAATAGTACAAATAAAGGTTAGGGCTGTCAGTCTTGACTAAGCCTTTTTTCTTCCTATGTTTCTTCTCTCTATATTTTAACATTTATAAACAGAATACATTTCATCAACATTGCTTATATAGAAGATTATGATTTTAGAGCAATTAAGTTCACCAACTTCTTATTACATTATTGATATTTTTTGCATTGAAAATAACTGTCAATTCTTCAAATCAAATGATCTAAGGTTACTTGTATTGGCATTGACATTACCGTAGGAGGATGCTCCATTGTAATGGGTTCTTTATCACTTTACTGTAAAATAAATTTCCATTTACCTTATAGCTATGATGTAAAGTGCTTGAGGAATGGTTTGGCCTAAGGCTCACGACTCAAGTGAAGTCACTACCTTTACAGTACTAAAAGTAAAGCGCCATGCCACAAAATGGATAAAGGAAGTCATTAAACAAAATAATGAAGGGGTGATCATAGCAAACCTGGCCAAGAGTTATGGGGAGCAGCCTACCGGTCGGAGGTCCAGGCCGGCTCCCACCTAAAGTGCGAGAAGAGAATGCACTACTGTATAGTAGTCTCCATCTCCCTTGAAGTTTATCGAGATTGACTGAGAGGTCCACCAGTCCTCCAACAGTTTCAAGCTCCTTAGCAGCAGCTTCTGCCTTTTGCAGATCATCAATGTTTGCAGCAAGACCTCTATTTAACCCAGAAACAGCACTCTGCATTTGATCAATACTTATGTGTCAAGAACTCAAGATACTGGATCTATAGAACATAACAAACGCATCTAGTTCTGAATAGGCACTTTTATGTTTATTTGAAAAAATAAATAATCACGGGTTAATAGCTCATTCATAACTGTCTTTACATTTTAGATATAGAGACATCCATCTAAGCAAAGAAAGTTAAGGGGCCATAAACTCATTAAACCACATCCAAAATGGAGAATTTAAAGAATGACTATCTATGTTAATTTTACTTTTATCTCCTCCTTCATTTGAAAAGTTCAAAGAGTTGAACCTTGCACATGTAGATGATAACAAAAGTACTTTGCTATGTATATAAATCACAAACAGTTCGAACAATTCTCAAATCCAGACTCTCAATTGCAAGGGAATTTAGCCCTTTGAATTAAGAAATGCAACCTCGGTCCCACCGTTGCAGGTTTAATGATGCATGCAACCATTATTTGGAAACTGAAAGCAATTCCATAAACTCCAAATCAAGCTAGCAGTCTCTCAGTAAGCTTAGTTTACATATTCCAAAAAGAAACTAGTTTTTTTAAACTTTTAATCCAGCTTCATGCGGCAAGCCGGCAACATTACCTAGTTAGTTCCAATAAATTGCTCCCTCTTTCACAGCTATAGCCATCCGAGTACTCCGGGCTTACTGTCACAAGATTAGAGACTTTATACTAAGCTCGCTAAATCGCAGTATAACCGTCACTCTACATCAGCCACTAAAACAATTCACTTTTTTACTTTTTTTCTTTTATCAAATGGAAATAGAAGGTACACATTGAGGTAGTCCCCCTATCAAAACACTCCCATCCCACACGGTAAAATGCAGGAACCTCAGCTTGCTTTTACTAAATCGATCTAACAAAGTAACATAGACGAGGATGGATGGAAAATGACTTATGGCTTAACCAAAGTTATGCCTTTCAAAGTTAAGAGTTACCTCTACAAGCAATGTGAACACTTCCCAATTAATATCCTCATGTACGTAAACGGTATCAGTACTTGCAAAGTTATAGGTTCCATACCAAAAAGAAAACAACTTAAATATATCTATCATTCTTCCTCTACCTTGAATATTGTAAAGAAAAAAAGTAGGCTAATAAGGATTACTCTTCACAGTTAAGAAGTTTAACCTCGTAACAAAAATAAGCTCAATTCAATGGACGATATCAACATCAGAATTCCCTCTATAGTGTCTAGACAATAGCACTATTAACATCATTTTTCAAAATCATACTACCACATAACCAGCAAAACAAGAAGCTGCAAACAGTAAAAATCAAAAACATAACATTTCGTTCTATTAACTCATATATTCATCTAAATTAAACAATTCAAACCAATGAAATCATGAATGCATAATAGGCTCAACAAGAAACAATGAGACAGAACAACTGATTTACAAATAGGCTAGAACAATTCTACAATTAAGCACGTAATGTTCAATACCCAACTATATACAGAAAACGAGCCACCTACAGCTGAAAAATAACAAAAAAACTAGTATCCAGTTCACAATATCATTGGTATAAACACATACTTGAAAGCAAAACACAAGAAAGACCATTAATAACTGGTTGGTAATCAAGATTTAACAAAACAAAAAGTGCTCAATTCAGTAAATAAGCAAATAAAATTAAAATAAAATAATCAAACAAACCCCACGAATGAACAATACTCACCAGCAACTTGAGCTTCAAAGGAGCAATGAGCTCACTCTTGGCGTCTTCAGATCCAGGAGGAGGAGGAGGAGGTGGTGGTGAGTCAATAACAGATACCTCATCAAGAGTTGAACTCACAAGAAGACTTCTGTTACGAAATTGATTATGATTAAACGATAAACGGCGTCGTGTTGGAGACTGAAAACGAATAGTTCCAGTGACGGCGTGAGTTTTCCTGGGAATAATATATCTAGTGGAAGAAGAAGAAGAAGAAGAAGAAGTATTAAGAAACGGTGAAGAGTGAGAGAGACATGTCGGAGAATGAAAGAGAGAGCTTAGAGTTACAGAAGCCATATATGTAATTGTTTCAGGCTTTGTACTTCGTTTTCGCGATATTTATTGATGTTTCTGTTTGTTGCGTGGCTACTAGAGAAGAGCAACATGTGCCAGGAATTAACGACACGAAGGCAAGTTTATTTTGTTTTGTCATGATTTTTTTTATTATTATTTTTTCAATTTTAAATTTTCATGACTAGAAGTAACACGTGACAGTCATTCAACCACCAAGTTGACTGACCCTTGATATTTCTTGATGTTTCTAGTTACTTGTTTTTGTGGAAATATCATTAATTGGACCCATAAAAAAAATTAAAAAAAAAAAAAAACACCGTTATTTTTCTTCCAATTACATAAAATAAAAAAAAATGGTAATGAAAATAATATATTCATTTTAGAAAAAATATAAATTTTCGTTATAAACATTTCAATCTATTAATTTCATGTTCGAGTTCACTTAAGTGTATGGCGTATTTGACCGCCGCTCAATGTAGTTTGATAATTAAAGTATTCATTCAGTTTGATAATATTAAAAAAAAAAAAAAATAGTGTGTAGAACATTTTTTAAAAATTTTATATATAATTCCATGTAATTTTTTTAAGGTGTTAATAAGTCCACGTCTTTTTATACATTCCCCCTTAATCAAATAGTATACACATTGGTAGTAGAGATTTGAAGTTCTACAAAGCAAAGTTACCATCTATGTCACCTCTTTCTAATGTTTTGGAAATAAACATTTGAATATATCATGTAATATTTTATCTTTGTAGGTCTCCGTTGCTGACTTATTTAGCATCATATTTTTTTATAGAAAAATACATATTTATCCATTCCTTTTTATCTCATAACTTGACCGTAGTATGACCGATATGCTTACAAATCTTAATCTGAATAACAGGTTGTGTAATCTATTTGTTTAAGCCTGTAATTTGGTCAGCCCAAAAGACATGCAAATATTATCAGAATCCAAGGATATAAAAGAAATCCCCATCTTTATATGTTGATAGTTTTGATTGTTATACATGATCAAGGATCTTTACCAAAAAGAAGAAAATAGAGTTAATGAAATATTTATATGAAAATTGACTTTAGTCCAACTATTCAAATTATCTTATAAAGAATAGGGCAGTTGCTGTTCTGCATGTTCATGTTAAATGAGTGTTTGTTGATGGCGTAGAGAGAAATTTATTTTACTTAAATGAATTATTTGTAATTTGTCGTTATAATTACTTTATTTAATGAGTATTTACTAATGTTATCTACTTACAAGTCTAAGAAATTCTTTTTGGTGTCAATTAGGGCTAGAAAAACATGTTCGCACGCCGGGTTGACACAACTCAACACGATATGTTTATTTAAACGGGTTATATGGGTTGATCCGTTTAATTTATGTATATAAAATTTATTTATTTATATACTATAAAATATAATTTATTTATATATTATTATATAAAATTACAATAATAACCCTAATAATTTTAAAATTACACTTTCTCATTCTAAAACAAGTTACACGGGTCAATCTGCAATCCGTTTAACTAAATTTAATACAATCTATTTATATAAACGGGTTATATGTGTTAACTCAATTACAAATCCGAACTCATTTAAGTCAAATTGAACACGTTTATTTATTTCAAGTTTGTGGGTAGTGACACATATTGTCAGCCCTAGTGGCAATAGAGCCACCTTTTTGAGATTTATCAGGAAATTGATTGAAGAAAAAAAAAATAGTTTTGCATCAATTTATTATTCTTATATTAAAAAGGTTTATATATATATATATATATATATATGAATCTAGACTATATGAGATATTAGAAGTCATATTTAAAAGGGAAAAAATGAAAAATTTATATTATTTATTTTTATGGATAAGACAAAAGGCTAAATAGAGTCAGCGAACAATAATATAATTATTGTTATGATAAGTCATAACACATGTTAATTATCTTTAAATTTAATTACAAATTTATCAAATGATTTGAATTGGTAAGAACCATTAAATTAAGCACTAAAATGCTATCAAGATAGACGTAAAAATGGTCATGCTTGTATGATTTAATCTCGATTGGTCGTGGTAATCCTCTAACCGAAAACATGTCAGATTTCAAAAAAAAGATAGACGTAAAAATATAGTGGTTCAAACTTGAAACCTTCTCTGAATAGAGAAAAATTTTAGTGCACGAGCACTGCTGAGTAAAATTTTAAAGTAATAGCTTTAAAAATTCACTAATTATAAATGAGAATTTAGCAAAAATACCCAAAAAATAATTTAAAATTGCAAATTTACTCACCCCACACTAATTTTTTGTATTGTCTATCCAAATAATTGGTTGGGACAAAAATGCTCTCCCTTTTGCTACTTCCCACATTTTTTTTTTTTTCACTCTTCTTCTTCTTCACGTAGCCCTCTTCTTCTTCTTCACATTTCTTCTTTTTTGTTTTTGTTTTTCACATTTCTTCTATCATCTCTTCAAGTCCATGGGCATTTTTTCTCTCTTCTCTTCTCTACAGACGTCTTACCAAACCTAAGCTAACAAAATCTCTCTTTCTCATCTCCCTAAACTCCCACCATTGTAAAATTATTCAAACCATCTCACAAACTCCCACCATTGAAAAATTGCAAGGTTAGTGTTAAACTTTCATTTTTACTATAATGATTTTAATTAGTTAATGTCCATCTTTATGAGTTTTCAATTAATTTCGGTCGTTTTACATTTGTTAATTCTCTATCAGAGAAATGAAGAATGATATTTGTTAATTATTTTATTTTCCATCGGGTCGAGCCTACCCGATAATTGTTACTATCTGGTTGAGCATACCTGATATTTGGTTTTGTTGGGCCATATCTCCCCGATGATTGATACCATCGGGTCAACATAATGCAAAGTTTATTTTTTATTTTTTTGTTTTTTGTTTTACAGGAATGGGTATGGTTAATGTACAATTGATAATTAATTGGGATGAACATTGGGTATGTGAATAAGGGGTTTATTGGTATGATGGCAATAGATCAAAATAGGTATTATTTCCAAGAGATGCAACTTTTGCTTAACTATTAGATAAAGTGTACGATGTCACTGGGATTGACAGAAACAGTTTTCGAGTTATTATAAAGACGGTTACTCATACCATCCGCCCAAGCATGTCTATAGAGATAAGTGATGATGATGATGTTGTAATATTATTGCGTCAAAAAAATGTTGACCCTTTAGTTTGTATAACCGTGTTTGAAATTGAGCATAGTCACCCACAATTCAAGAAAAAATATTTTCGAGAGCCATCTAATCAACAACACCATCCCATCAATTTTCAGTTTCCTTCATCGAAAGGAAGTAATCATATTCACGAGGACTATACACCAAATTTCAATGATGTTACGGTTCATGATAAAGTTCAATTTGTTGATAATTTTAGTAATGAAGACAGAGAAAGTGACAAGTCATATTTGTATATTCTACCTAACTTAATTAGTGAAATCTCTTAAAAATTATCTCAGAATTATCAAGTTTGAATATGAAAATCAACATCTAGGTATGCATTTTTAATTAGTGAAAATACTATCTGGTGGAGTAGCAAAACTAAGACATTTTATCCACGATGAAAGCTGAATTTGTGGCATGTTTAGCGGCAGTGTATGAAGCATTTTTGCTCAGAATGTTTGTAGAATTTACAATACAGTGGGTGCCTTTTACTGTAAAACATAACACAAACAAAGAGCAAAGATTGAATGAAAAATTCTGCATTTTTTCTTCAATCTAACATACACAAAAATTCTATTAGAGTGTGGGGAGGTTTTGTATTTTATTTTTTCCATCATGTTATTATAAATTAAAGATCATAGCCAAACACATAAACTTGTAGAGAAGAAAAGTGATGAACAATTGGATAATGATAAGCTGCATACATAAAATTTGTGACTTGTCAATCTAGGAAGTAATATGTATGTATGTATGTATGTATATATATATATATATAATAGGTAATTAAAATACATTACAAATACACAAAAGAGAGAAAAATTGTTGCAGAAAGAAAGAGACTATGTATGGTTGTTTCTCCAAAAAAACATATACAAGAGTATGTATGTGCAAAGGAAGAAACTATATATGTTCATGTGTTTGATGTCCAAGAAATTGAAGTTGGGGGATGTACAAAAAGAAAATTAGATTAAAAATCAGCAAAAGAAATTAGGAGTTAATTTCCAATATTCAATCCAATGATGCTGTGTTAAAAGTTTTGATGATAATATTTTCAGAAGAAGACTGTCCTCTTGAGCAAGAACTCGTTTACCACCGGGGAAGTTTATGCGTCCATACATGCCCGAACAACATCGTCTATCGGAACTCGACAAATCGGACACTTTCCACTACTCCATTGCAACTCATGTGCACATTTGAGGCAGGTGCACATATGCCCACATTTGCACAATCAAAACAATGTATTTCATGAGATGGGTAGGTTCCATTTCTTAAAAACGTAGTGTGTAAACTAGGTCGGACAAATTTCAACCAAAATTCAACCCGATGATAATTTCACCAAATCAATAATCAATTCAACGAAATCAACATTCCAAACGTACAAAATTGAAAAACCCACAACACAACTAACCAAACACATTTGTTAATGTCATTATTACATACAAAATTTGTAAACCCTAAACATTAATTTCAAATGTAAATGTTTGTAAAACCTAAACACTAAAAATGATGGATAATACTTACTTGTAAACGAAAAGATGGACAAATAGAAGATGTAATCTTACCTAAAAGTGTGTAAGGTCCGTGAAGAGTTGCTGCCACCGCCGTGGAGAACAGTCCGTGAACAGTTTCAACGGTGGAGAAGACTGCGTTGCCTTGCCACGTGAAGAAGAAGAAGAAGAGTGAAATAGAGAGGAGAAGAAGAAGAACAGTCCGTTGATATGGTGAAAGAAGAAGACGGGTCTGTTTCAGACACAAATCGGCGTAAAGAGAAAGAAGAAGCGTGGAAAACAACAGCAGAACCGTGAGAAAAAAATCCTGCGTGAACAAAAAAAGAAGAGTGAAAAAAAATGTGTGGGTAGGGTTAAAGTGAGGGCATTTTGGTCCCAACTAATTGTTTGGGTAGACAATACAAAAATTAGTGTGGGGTGGGAAGCTTTGCAATTTTAAGTTATTTTTTAGGCATTTCTGCGAAATTCCCATTATGATTATAATTTTTTATAAATATTACTACGAAAATGAACAATTATCATTCACTAATTACATATTATAAATAAATTTTAAGAAAAAAATTAGGTTTAAAATTATTAATTTGAACTAAATAAAAAAAATTATCACCACAAAATGAATTTTTATATAAGAGTGTGAAATCAAATACAGATTTATAAAAGGGACAAAATATTATAGAAACAATTGTTTTTAGCTTCAAATGAAAAATAATTATTTTTAGCCATTTTGAAATTGGCAAATTATTTTTTAATCGTGCTATATATAGTTAGGTAAAATTTCAGTTGAACCCAACATTTTGTTTCCATATTTGATTTTCGTCTTTTAGTAAACTAGATACTTCTCTCTCTAGAAAAAACCTAAAATCTAAAAAAAAAAATTTCCTCTCCCTCCCTCAACGCACATTACCCTCACCCTCTCTCCGTATTCCGTCGACTTTTAAGCTCATTTGCCACCATTTAACCTCGTGATGAAGTTTATTAGTTTTCATTCTTTTGTTTATTAGTATAAGAATTTATGACAGAGTTTGAATAGGTGCTATTATTGTTTATTTGAGTTTTCATTTGCTGTAAGGTTAGTTATTATTATCTTTATTTCTTAATTACTACAAATAGTTTTAATTTAATGTAACAATATAATATGTAATCATAATATTACATGGAATTGAGTAAATTCTGCAAGTTGGATGGGACTCTATTACGAGGATGAATGTAGACTTCCGGGATCTTTTCTTGTACGAGGCAGCTAGCTTATTATGGTACGTCCAAAATCACAATTGTTTTAGATTTTCTTGTTATTTTTTGGAAAAATTCATGTTCTTAGATTTTATGATCATTTGTGATACGACGTGTTTGATTTAGGTGGTATTTGGTTGTGATTGGTGGTTGTAAACATTTTATTGTGAAATGTTTGTGAAAAGGTTGTTTTGGGGGTGTAACACCCTCTGACCCGACCCGTTTGGATCGACCCCAGGGAGCGCTACCAGATTTTCAAAACTTTTCTTAATTCTGTTTATAATTTGAAAATCAAATAATTTAAAATTTAAAATTCCTTTCTAGTGAGCCAATTAAATCCATTTTCAAAAATTTCGGCAGAGTTCCCTCTATTTTTCTAATTTTCCAAAAATCCTGTTTCATAAAAACTCAAATAATATAAAAATCAACACTTCAAATTTCTTTCTCAATCAAATTCGCATTCTGCCGTTTAGTGCGACTTCCCAAATATTTTCAAATAAAACAATTTATAATTCAATATTTACAAACCTTTGAAAATGAAAACATAAACCATAAAACAATTATTTACAAACCATAAATATATAACGCATTTACAGATTTCTGTATATGCATGCGTAACTGAATATAATATACAAGACTATAAAACTACCCAAGAAATGTGACTCTGAATTCTCCTCTGCAGCTAGTACCTCTTCAGTCCTTTTCTCCACTGGTATCTTTATTACTTACGCATGATAAAATCAACGCGCTAAGCAATAATGCTTAGTGGGTGTACATTAAAATATATACAATAAAATGTAAAACAATAGAACAAATTTTCAAAAATAATATAAAGCAACAATATAAATATCCAATATTGAAACTATGTTCATTTACTTATGTTCAAATGTTTCTGGGTTTCAATCTCAATAAGATTTTTTTATTGTCACAACATTTTATAACTGTGAATTCTTAATTGGGCCTCTGATACACATAACAGGATTTACAGGACTGGATTACGGGTTTTACAGTCGGGTTTCCCATCTCAAAATGAAATGGTATCCCTATATACACAGTCGATTTTCCATTTCAGAATGAAATGGTATCCGTATTTTCACAGTCGGTTTCCCATTTCAAAATGAAATGGTATTCGTATTTCACAGTCGGTTTCCCATTTCAAATGAAATGGTATCCGTAGAATCATCATCATAATCATCAGGAATATCGGTGCAGTACTGCTAAATGTACCCAATTGACATGTCAATCTCCTATATTCATATTTCCCCATATATATATATATATATATATATATATATATATATATATATATATATATATATATATATCAGGGCCATAAAATCAAAATTCAGAGTTTACAGATATTGCAAATTATTCAATATGTAACACTTCAAGATATTAATAAATAGAATTTACAACAGTATATTTCGGAAATTAAAATTATTACATTTTCTGAAATTTTAAAATCATTTCAAAGATTATTCATAAAGAAATTCAATCAAAACTTAAGAATAACAGAAAATATTTCACAGTTATTTCAATCAATATACGAAATACGTTTATACGAAATTCGTAAATGTGATTCTAAATTCTTTGAGTCAATAAATGATATAAAGTTTTCAGAAACATGTGTACACCAACTTGGATACCAGTTTTTTCGACTGTTTCTTTTCTGAATTTTCTTTTTCCTTTCCTTTTCCCTTTTTCTCTTTTCCTTCCTTTTTCTTTCACTTTCTCCTTCTTCCTTTCCTCTTCTTCTTTTTCTCTTCTTCTTCTTCTTCTTCTTCTTCTCCTTCTTTCTCTCTCTTCCTTTCTCTCTCTTTTCTTTCTCTTTTTTCTTTCTTTCTTTCTTTCTTTCTCTCTCATCTCCCATTCTCTTTCTTTCTCTTTCTCTTTCTGTTTTCTGGATTGCTTCTTCGTGAAGCTTCCACCGCCAGCTTATTTTTTTTTTGTAAAATTTCGGTCATCGCGACCTGTGGTCGCGCCACCTGGTCGCGTTGCTCACTGGAGTGATTTCACCGCTTTCATCGCAATCAACCATTGTTGTGCCTGGTTGCGATGTTGGTCGCGTTGCTCACTGCCCAAAATCCACATTTTCACCGCGAGCTGCTCAGCGCGATCACTGGTCGCGGTGACTGGTTGCGGTGCTCACTGCCTAAAATCACCATTTTTCACCGCGAGCTGCTCATCGCGATCCCTGGTCGCGGTTCTCACTGCCAACATTTTTCCTTCTCTTTCATGCATTCTTTCTTGACCGCTCCACTTAGTCCACCTGAAAACCTTAAAAATATACATACATTTAATTATATTTTCCACCCCTCAAATCATAAATATCATAATTACATACTCAAAATTAATTCCTCCATACTTTTCATATTTATTTGAAATTATGGATGTTACAGGGGGTGGAACAGATTTAACTCCTGTATATATCTTAGAGGAAGATGTTAAACACTTCCATTCAGTATGTACTATAACCATTGTGCTCAATATGTTTTACTTGAAGCAAAGTGCAGGGCCTTTTCCAATTTACATCATAAAAATTATGCAACTATCATGTTATCTTGAAAAACACATGTATCCATATTTCTTCCTTAGTAGTATTTAAGGAAACAACAATTGCACTTAACAATGCTAGTTTGTCCGGGAAGAATTCAATTGAGTCATTTTTGTATATTTAATGATGATATCATATCAATAAGTTCTAAAATTCAAGAAAAGAATAAAGAAAAAGAAAAAACAATAATGTTCTTCACTTCAGAGTTTTTCATTATTTTTTTTGCCCAGCGACATATGAATGATCCAGTTGTTTGGTGAGATTTTATTGACTATATGTGTTTAAAGTGTTGGGATATTCAATATCTTCTCCCTTTCAATTTCAAGGTTTCATTTAAGCTGTGGTGATGGTGTTTTGGTTGATATTGGATGTAATATTTGGTCTCAATGTTGTGGCAAGCTTTGATGATTTAGTTTGGTTTTGTTGTTGATGTGGCTGGTTTGGCAATTGTATTGTTTTCCTGATGGTGGTGCCTATGCTTTAGTTGACGTAGACATTTTCATTTGGGTAAGGGCCACTTTTGTTGATTGCTGATGTGGGCGAATGTACAAGTATTTCATTAATTTGTGGTTTAAAAATTTGTAGGAGGCGGGAGAATTGAGCTTCCGCTACTGAATCGATGTTCTGATTTAACTCTAAAGAAGGTGTTCTAATTCAACTCCTGATAGTGTGAAACTGTAAGGGTATTATTCCTTTCAATTTTTGACCAATTTTTTGTTTAACTGATACAAGGGATTGCTCATTTATAATGTAAGAAAGTTGCTGAATTATAATTATAATTTTGATTTTGATTTTGATTTTGCATCTTGGTTATGTTAATAAAATTTGTTGAGAACTAGTTGCGGTTAACATGTTTGATGATTTGTGCAGTAATTATTGTGAATTGTTGTGTTTAATTGATAGTGGAAACTTGGCACATACCCCTTATATAATTGTGTCTTCTTTCATAATGTTATCTAATCTGAGTTTAAAAATGCATTTGTGTTGTTTAACACAAGTCAGTGGAAATTTTGGAGTTCAGCGAAGAAGTAAATGGTACACAAGTATGTTATAATTTTTATTGGTGGTACAATGACATTTGTGAACTGTGATGTTCTTATTGGATTGTTGAAGTGAGTTGATTCTGTTTTTGTCTATTGATAATTTTTAATTATAGATGGTTCTTTATATTGATGATTATCAGTGTAGTTATTTAACCGTGTGCTAATATTGCAGCTACCAATTTCACATAGGCAAAAAAATAAATTTTCACAGTCAACCCTTAGAGCATCTCTTCCATTGTCTACAAGAGCTAGAGGCTTGGAAACCCCTTATAGAGTCAATATTTGCTGCATTGATTCAGAGGGACTACAGTCTAAATTTTTAGTAGGAACACTAACAACTTGTGAATGCTTGCATTTGTATATTACTTGTATCTTTGTTGTTTTGAAGTTAGCATAGAGACGGACGATGTGGATTGTAATCTTTCTCAATCTCGACAAGAGAGCTTTTGTTTTGACCTCCATGATTTTTGGAAGAGGAAATTTTCTTGAATTGTCTTTACTTATGAATATGTTAAAGTGTAACTGATTCTTTTAGTGTTTATAGCTCGCTAACCTGTCTTGTGTGAAATTTTTTTAGTGAAATCATGTTAATGTAATGTTGTCAGTGAAATATTATTAGTGTTTGTTAGTGAAATCTTATTAGTGTTTGTTAGTGAACTCATGTTAGTGAAATCTTGTCAGTAAAATCTTATTAGTAAAATCTTGTTAGTATTTATTAATGAACTCATGTAGCAAAATCATATTTCATTGAAAAGATTTCACTAACATACATTTCACTAAAGAATATTTCACTAAAATACATTTTACTAATTAACAATTTACTAACAAACATTTCACTAACTAACATTTCACAAACAAATATTTCACTAATAAATATTTCACTAACAACTATTTTACTACAACATTTTACTGAAAATATTTCACTAACAAATATTTTACTAAAATACATTTCACTGACAAATATTTCACTACAACATTTCAGTAAAATAATTTCACTAACTAACATTTTACTAACCACCATTCATATAAAAATATTTCACTAACTAGCATTTCACTGAAAATCATTTCATTAACCAAATTATAAAATCATTAACAATTCACAAATAAAAAACTCAATATCACCCAAATCCTTTTAACCACAAATCAAAACCATATACAACTCAAATCAATCAAGTATATTGGATAAAATAACAACATAAAAAATCATTTTCAATAAAAAATTAATAATTTTTTCCATACTTTATTTGGATATCGGAAAGAAATTGAGAATGAGAAAATTTTTCAAGCCACCATCCAACATTCAAAAACAAATTTTAAGTTTAATTTTTTTTTTTGTTTGGAAATATAAAAAGAATAAAGAATAAGAAAAATATAAAAAGAAAAGAATTAAAGAAGTGAAATGAGGAGTTTTTAATTGAAATTTGAAGAAAGACAAAAAAAAATTTGTTAATTATTTGATTGATGGGCGGCTTTAGTAAAATTAGGGATGTTAATATAATTTATAATAGATTACTTTATAATTTTATCAATCCTTGGGTTTTTTTATAGTTATTCAATTAATGGTGGTTTTTGAGTATATTGGGGGTGTTTATGATATTAAATTACTGAAATGACTATTAATGATTATAAAAGTGATTAAAAATAAATTTTTATATAATTTTTAGGTTATTTTTAATAATTTTTATTTTATAAAATTATAATGACAGGAAATGAAATTTACAAACAGATAAATTTAATTCACAAATTTTGTAAGTATAATTAATCCAAATTATAAATTCTGCTTTATTCTTGATTTTTATGTGACGGGACAACGCGGTGTGGGGTACAGCTGCTCATTTCTGATAGTAAAAAAGTGTTGAAAAAAAAAATGATAATGAATGACAAAACTTATTCGATAAACTTGTAATTAATTAATTTTTTTAAAGATAAATTTAAATTTAATTAGTTATACTTGAGTTATCTAGACTCATACGAACTCAAATTAAAATTATAAATCTATAAAAAAAAAATATTCAAGTCTGATAAAACTTTAAATATTTTTGAAAATTTTCTTTTAGATCCTCCCTGCTCTTACAATTGTTGTATCTTTTTCAGATAAATAATATGTCAATTCAATCATAACTAGTGCTATTTTAGCCCATTTTCTCTAACAGCATTTGTACTAAGAACTTTGATATAGAATTTAATATAATTTTTTTTAGTATATTATTCCATTTTTATAATTAAAAGATATAACGAACAAGATGAGATTGGTATAGCGGTATACCCTCACACTACCATCTCGAGGTTCTGAGTTCGAGTTGTGTCCCTTTCCCCAAATTCCTAATTAATTGTAATAGCTGAAAAAAAAAATATATAGTGAATTGTAATAAACTACCATGATATTTGACTATATTTCAATGAAATCGTGACATTAGCCTTAATTTCACATTAATACCCTTGACTAACTGGTTGATCATTAAAATTAACAATCAATCAATAGTCAAATAATAATATGGTCATTTTTATCTTAATTTTTTAAAAATAAAATAATTTTTTAAAAAAATTAAATGGATCTCTACCTTTCATCAAGATAGATGGACGGTAGATATTAATATATTAATAAAAAAATAAAAAGAGAAAAATAAAAGAAAGATTTATTCATGGTGGGATTGAAAAAAAAAAAATTTATTTGCTTTTTCACTGTTTATGTTTTTGTTCATCACAACACAAACACAACTCAATTCCCTCCCCCTTGTTTTGATTTTTTTTTTGGTCTTTCATCGATTATTGTTTTTCTTCATCTTATTACAATAAAACAATGGACCCCATTTCATATTGAAAAGATTGAAGATTGTTTACCAACCTCCACTTTTGTTTCGGAGATAATAATAAGGTCTGAGTTGCAGAATTCTCTCAAATTTTTTTTTCTCCTTTTTTTTTTTTTACTTTCTGGGATCAATTTTGTTGTAGATTTAGTGCATTCAGTGCTTTTTCCTTGTTGGTTTCTTGATAATGGGATGATACAATGAGTTTTTTTTTAGTTAATTACACTCAACCTCCCTGAGGTTTGGCTAATTATACTTAGAATCAATGTTTGCATTAATTGGCACTAACCTCCCCTCACGTTAACTTTGACCGTCAAAATAAATGTTGACTTTTTTTAATTTATTAAATGACCAAAATACCCCTATTAATTAATATTATCAATTTTTTACTATTCATTAAAAAAAATTAATGGTGGAATCCAGATTGGATCTCCACCAAGAACAAAAAAAAAAAAAATTGTGAAGCCATTCATCGAACCCAAAGGGTTCGATTCGAACCCCAAAGGGTTCGAGATTCATCGAACCCAGAAACGTTCGTTCTTCGAACCCTTCTGGGTTCTAGATCGAACCCTCTGGGTTCGATCTTCGAACCCTCTGGGTTCGAGATTCATCGAAACCAGAAGGGTTCGTTCTTCAAACCCAGAAGGGTTCAATTTTTGAACCCTCTGGGTTCGAGATTCATCAAACCTAGAAGGGTTCGTTCTTCTAACCTTTCTGGGTTTGAGATTCATCGAACCCAGAAGGGTTCGATCTTCTAACCCTCTGGGTTAGTGGAACCCATATCTGGGTTCGACGAACCCAGAGGGTTCGATTCGAACCCTTATGGGTTCAAGATTCATCGAACCCAGAAAATTTCGTTCTTCGAACCCTCTACGTTCATGGAACCCAGATTTGGGTTCCACGAACCCAGAGGGTTCGATTCGAACCCTTCTGGGTTCGATGAAAGCATTCAAATTTTTTTTTTTTTTTGTTGGAGATCCAGATTGGATCTTCACTATCCATTATTGTTGATGGACGATGGAGATCCAATCTGTGTGAATAGTAAAAAATTGATAATATTAATTAACAGTGGTATTTTGATCATTTAATAAATTTGAAAAAAGTCAAACGTTTATTTTGACGGTCAAAGTTAACGTGAGGGGAGGTTAGTGCTAATTAATACAAACTTTGATTTCGAGTGTAATTAGCCAAACCTCAGGGAGGTTTAGTGTAATTAACTCGTTTTTTTTTTTTTATGTGTTTTGTTTGGATGACGACTATTGTTTTTGGAAAAAATTTAATCTTGTTTTGATTTCTCTTCCAGGGATTTTTTTTAACGAAATCAAATCAAATGAGTGCTTTGTTGTCAGATCCAATTAATTCTTCTTAATTGGCATAGAGAAGATACTGCAGCCATCTTGGAGCAGATCTCATATGTAAATTTTTTTTTTGGGATATTGTCATTCTCCTCCTGTAGTTTGGGATATTCTTTATTTTCCACCATTTAATTTTATTTTTTTCTCTTTTATTCCCTTTAGTTTATAAAAATCTCTAAATTACACCCTCTCGTTAGGCTTCCGTCAAAAATTAATGGTTAGCTATCAAATCATCAAGGGTAAAATAGTAATTTCATTAAATTAATATTAATTTAAATTTTAAAAATCTTAATTAAAAAAAGTTGTTTTTTTCTCATCATAATATCTCTTATTTCTTTTTTTTTGTTGACCCATGAGGTGGTCCCTACACATTGTTATGACTCACTCTTTCTTTTCTTGCCCATTATCCTCCCTCTCTTCTCTCTCGTTTTTCTCCTCCAGGCTCCAGCCAATCTCCTCTCTCTCCCCCCTCTTCATGCAACCCAATCTCCTCTCTCTTCTTCTTTCTAAATTCTAATCCCACCTCTTCTCTCTCTCTCTATATGTCTTTTCCTATTCTTTTTCTTTGGTTTAAAATTAATTAATTAACAATACTAAAAGAGGAGAAAAAATCGTTGGAAATTGAAGGTGTTTGGTTTTAGATTTGGTGTTAGAACTTAATGGTGGGGGTGATGATGATGGAAAAAAGAGACATGGAAAAAAAAAATAGTGTGATTCTGTTTCTTTGTTAAAATTAATTTTTCTTTTAGATTTTCCTCACTTTTTTTTTAATTTTTTAATTTTTAATTTAATCCCGGATGTTATTTTTTTTAATCTTTTTTTTATATTTAAAAAATATTTAATTATTATTAAAAAAACTTAGAGGTAAAATAGTCTTTTTAACTAAAATATTAACGGAAGTTAATAGAGGGGTAAAAGAGAGAAAAATAAAATAAAAGTATAAAAAATAGAGAATACTCCAAAATATAGGAGGAGAACGATGATTTTTTTTTTTGGGATCTTGGTGGATGGAGATCCTTGGATCTCTACCGTTCATCAATGTTGATGGACAATGAAGATCCAATATGGAGATTGAATCTCTATCCCACTAAGAACAAATCTTTCTTTTATTTTTCTCATTTTTTTAAAATTTTTTTATCAATATAATCTCCACCGTCCATCAAGACATTAATCTTGATGGACAATGAAGATTTATCTAATTTTGTTACAATTTTTTTAAAATTTTTATTTTATTTTTAAAAAAATTAAGACAAAAATAATTATATTACTGATTGTCTATTGGTTGACCGTCAACCAGTTAGCCAAAAATATTAATGTGTAATTAAGAGTAAACTTACGATTTTATTATAATATTATCAAATGTTAGGATACTCTATTACAATTTCCCCGAAAATAATAACTAGAAGCTATAACAAACCATTGTCAAACATGAAAATATTGCCTAGAAAAAAGACAAATTGAAAATAAATTAAGAGCAAAAAAGAAAAGAAAAGAAAAGTGCAAAGACTATTTTAACCTTTGAGGCCATAAAGCAGTCCACTCGTACGAATTAATCAGACAAAGCTAGTACACAGTAACATAACCCACTCAAAAGAAGAAGTTCAAAACTCAAAATGAGACTCAGTTCCCGCCCAATAATCCCCCAAATTCTACCATTTAAAAATTAAAACACAACCCATAGAAAGTGAAAACACAGCCAAACACTTGCTCATATCGTTATCCAATCTAAAAACACAGAAAAGGAAAGACATTTAATTATAGACAAGACACTCATGTCTTCTTCTTCTTCATCGATTCATCGGCAAAGAGACCGCGGCGGCACCCCTACCACCAAAACCCTAACTCCGAATTCAGTCTCCAATAAAGTCCTCAGGAGATCAGTTTCAGGGAAGGAAAATCCCGGGCCTGTTAATCGCTCTCAGAAACCCACGCTCCGCCCGGTGCCACGTGTCGAAAAGGCCTCTGGGGATGGCGATTCACGCGTCCGGTGGTCCACGTCATCCGTCCCCAGAGGTAGGAGCCAGAGTCCGTCTGAGTTTATTAGGGTATATAGTGATTTGAAGAAAGATAGGGTTTCTGTTGAAAAAAAGGGACTTAGCGATTTGAATGTCAAAGGGACTGAATTGAGTGTTAGTGAAAAAAAGGGTTTTGGCGAATTTAAGGAAAATAATCGGTTTGGTGTCAATTTGGAGAAAAAGAGTGAAACTGAGAGGATTTTAAGTGGGATTAGGGTTTTGGGAAATAGTAGCAATAAAGGTGTTAATTTGAGATCAAATAATGGGAAATCAGGTGGGGTTAGTGTTACTGGTAAATTTGAGAGTTGTAATGAACGGGGTAGTATAGGATTTTGTTCAAAAGTTGAAAAGGGGATTAAAGTAGCTGTCTTGAAACCTGATGCTAAAATTAAAAAGAGCTGGGCAAGGGCAGATTTAGGTTCAAAAGAGGCTGATTTGAAATCTTCGGGTGCCTCAAAGGAATTGGAGATTGTGAAAGAGAAGGGATTGAGTGAAGGTGTAAGTAATCAGGCTGGGGTCAGATACTCAAGTAAGATTCATGAGAAGCTTTCATTTTTGGAAGGGAAGGTGAAGAGAATTGCTTCGGATATTAAGAGGACTAAGGAGATGTTGGATATGAATAATCCAGATGCATCAAAGGTTATTATTTCTGATATTCAGGAAAAGATTTCAGGGATTGAGAAGGCGATGGGTAATGTTGGGGGAAATTCTGATGGTAAAAGTGGTAGCTCAAATAATGTGGGAAATGATGATGGAGGTAGCAAGAATGTTGAGACGAGTCCAGGTAAGAGAGTCGATAGAGTGAAAAGTCCTGTTAAGGTATTCAAGAGCGAGGAACTGGAAGCTAGACTGTTCCCTCATCAGAAGTTGCTTAAAAATCGAATGACCCGGAGCTTTGGAAGCCATGAATCCAATGTCGTAGGACCTAGTAATGATTCAAAGATGGGGGAGAAATTGTTGAGTCCTGTTGAGGAAAACTCAATAGCATTGGAGTTCTTGGCTTCATTGGATGAGGGTCAAGTTAAGGTCACCGCAAGGGATGGGCAGGTTGATCTAGAATGTCATGAAGTTCAAGAAACAGATGACACTGCAACTTCGGGAGAACAAGGTTTGCCAAACAGGTTTAATGGAAAAGATGATGCTGAGCTCATTCTCACGACTGATGAAAGGCTTGAGGAGTTCGATGATCAGGAAAACATACAAGGAATTATTGGTGAGGAGGCAGAAGATCTTTGTTTGTATCAGCTGAATGAAATTGGTCAAAAGACATCAACAGGAGGCTGGTTTGTGTCAGAAGGAGAGTCGGTTCTTCTTGCCCATGATGATGGCTCCTGCACTTTCTATGATATTGCAAATTGTGAGGTACATCATCTTCTATGTGTTCCAGAACCTTCAAGTTGTCTTGTTGTTATGTTACTATTGAATAGAGTTGAATTTTCTTTTTGCCAGAGTTTTGCTCAATTTGCATAGAACACTGTCTGTTATCACTTGAGTTATAATTCAAACTCTATGCATGTCTAATATATGCTGTCACATGCTTCTTCCTTTTGCAAAAGAATTTGGAGGTTGCACTGCTGATTGCTTGTAATTGTTATTGGACTTCATCAATTGGTTGTTTTGTCATTATTTTTCTTGTGCATATTTTGAGCACATTTAGACACAGTCCTTATAGTTTTGGAGTAATATGTAGAGATTGATGTTTCATGGATGTAAAGTAACTGATGGGATAGCAGCTGGTATTTGTTTTCTACATTGATTGTTTGTTGTTGTTTCAGGATAAGGCGGTGTACAAGCCCCCAGCAGGAGTTTCACCTTGTATATGGAGAGATTGTTGGATAATCCGTGCCCCTAGTGCAGATGGTTGCTCAGGAAGATATGTTGTGGCTGCATCTGCTGGGAATACCCTAGATTCAGGATTTTGCTCATGGGATTTTTATACCAAAGATGTGCGAGCTTTTCACACTGAAGCTGGAGGAACAACCAGTTCAAGAACAGTTCTTGGTCCTTTACCCAATAACAATACATATAGAAGAAATTTATCGCCTGAAACTCAGCAATGGTGGTATAAACCATGTGGACCTCTTATCATCTCATCAGCCAGCTCTCAGAGGGCTGTCAAAATCTATGATATCCGAGATGGTGAGCAAATAATGAACTGGGAGGTTCAAAAGCCCGTATTAACTATGGATTATTCTAGCCCTTTGCAGTGGAGAAACAGAGGAAAAGTAGTTGTGGCAGAAGCTGATGCAATATCCTTGTGGGATGTGAACTCAACAAATCCTCAACCATTAAACTCTATTCCTTCATCTGGCCGAAAAATCTCAGCTCTTCATGTGAATAACACTGATGCTGAATTAGGTGGAGGGGTTCGGCAAAGGTGAGGCTTTTAATCCAAGCTTTCATTAATGACTGACATTCTTATTAAGCATTTGCTGGTTGACTTATTGCTGGCTCTAGTGATCTTCTCATGGACTTTTCTGTATGTTTATGTATCTATATAATTTATTTTATTGTTTGCCTGTCTCACTTTAGCTTTTTTGCTTCTCCTCCTGCTTGTTTTGCCATTCGTACTGGTATTATTTGCATTTGTAGACATTTGAATGTGTTATAGATTTACTTAATGTAGTAATTGAATGCCCATATCAAGAGGTCGTGGTAACTAATAATAACTAATATTTGAAATACAGAGTGACTTCTGCGGAAGCTGAAGGAAATGATGGTGTGTTTTGCACACAAGATTCTATTAATATCTTGGACTTCCGCAACCCATCTGGCATTGGTCTTAAGATCCCAAAAGTTGGTATTAATGTCCAGTCAGTTTTCTCTCGTGGGGATTCAATCTATCTTGGTTGTGCTAATGTGAGGTCAGCAGGTAAAAAGCAGTCCTCTTCACAGGTGCAGCAGTTCTCTTTGCGGAAACAGAGGCTGTTTAGCACTTACTCTCTGCCAGAATCCAATGCTCACTCATATTGCTCGGCCATAACACAAGTTTGGGGAAATTCAAATATTGTCATGGGTGTTTCTGGGCTAGGATTGTTTGTTTTTGATGCCTCAAAGGATGACGAGTTACGGTGCTTCACAGGTGATTATAGCAATAATCAAAATGTCAGAGAAACTATAGGCCCAGATGATTTATATGAGCCTTCTTTTGATTACCTAGCATCCCGTGTTCTTCTTATTTCAAGAGATCGCCCAGCACTATGGAGGCAGCTAAGTTAGGTATGCTATTTACTTGAAAATTTTCTAGTAATTGTTCTGCAGAGAATTATCAGGATAATGATGTGTTTTTTAATGTTTTGTTGTTTATTACATGATTGAAAGGGAGAATGAGAGATGCACAATGTTCACTATGTTGTATCTTTAGATCATAGCATGTTTTGGAGGATGGACAACAAGTATAGTATCACCTAGATCAAGGAATCAAAAAATAAAAACAAAAGGTTGAATGAGGAGAACAGTTGTTGAGGTGTTATTCTACTTCAGTTACTGGTCTGAGGATGCATTGCTAGATATGTTAAAAATCTGACACCATTCTCAAGTATGCTGCAATTGTTTTAAGTGCATTGAAAAGCATGTTTGTGTGCAAAAACAATGGTTTTGGTAGATTGTTTACTGACAAGATTTTTCTTACCCCTATTATAAATATAGCTATAACGGAACTATGAAACAATTGGTGTACTTTTTCTTTATTTCTACATATAAAAATATCTAGACGGAACCTGTAGTGAATATTGCTAAACTTCATAATTGTCAACTCATTCATTTGAGGAAGCTGCTTAATGTGATTTCCAAGCTACCAGCTATTTTCAGGAAATGAACAAGTGATACCAACCTGACATAAACTTTTTTCCTTGTTTAACCATAGATGACAATGATGCTGTCTCCGGTTCAAATGGCAGCAGTCTTTGCTTCCAAACTGTTTCTGGTAAGACTTTAGTTTTGTGTTTGCGGCCTGATCTAGGGAGTGCAGTTATTTACATAATCTTCCTGATCTGAGCCGGATAAGAACTTGAGCTGAAAGCATATCTGTAAGTACGGTTTAATGACTTTCGGCATGTATTATTTTATTTAATCTTTTATTTTGTCTTTCTCCTGCTGGCAAAGATTATTTTAGGCTTAAGAACTTGACGTTATAAATCTAAAAGTTATTAATTTATTATTTCTTTCAGTATATGGGATATGGAATGCAATGTTGTATCTAAATAATTAAATTCACGCGGTCACATGCTTTGTTGTTTGATATATCAACAAGCATCCGGAAATCACAGGACCTCGAAGTTGCTATCTTGTAGGCATATTATGATAAATAGCTACTTTGCACTTTATTTTTTAATGATGTTGTTGACTGATAATAAGAACGTCCAAGTTAGTAAGAAAGCTGATGAGTATTGTGTAAATCATTATTTGTCGTAATATAGTTGAGACATTGAACTATTGAAGTAGCCAAGGACCATGATGTCACATTCTTCTTCTTATCTTTTTTTTTTCCCCAATACCTAGAAAAGTCCCAATTTTTGTAAAGAAACTCATGGGATATGACTTGAGCCAATGTTGGCCTCATACTCAAATGTCAGGTTGCAGCTCGTAATCTGCTTTTCGATATCAAGTTGGAGTTAACGTGGGTGGTGATGATAGGAATTCATGAGAAATGGTCCTTTGCACTTAATTGTAGACAGTGGTGTGCCATAAAATCTTGAGTTAAATGGGATTGTTATTTCTTAGCTACTCATCAGACTTGGTTCACCTCCATACTGTTATGCAGAGTTGTAAAGTCTTCAAGTTGCCCCCCTCTTCTCTCTATCCCTTTGCATTACTAGACTGACAACCCTCTTCTACACTTAGGCCATGTTTGGCATAAAAGGATTAAGTCAGGATTAGACTATTTTTGTTCATATTCTATATTTGGTGACACATTTTAACTTGGGATTGATAATACTGAGTGGTAATTTAATCCCCCACCACCGGACTACACAAACTCACCCTACCCCCACCACTATTAATCCCGAGATTAAAAGAAAAGCTGACTGTGTTTCTAAAAAAACAAAACTAGCCCCATATATTTATTATCCACATTAGATATTTTCTTTATCACCTATCCTTTCTCTCCTCTCTCATCATCCTTTATATTTTCTTCATGTCTTTCTATTTTCTTCCCATCTCGTGATTTTCAGGTATGTTAATTTTTTTTATATATATAATTGCTTGAAATTGTGCTGTGTTTTTGTGTTCAAATATAAAATTAAAATTAATAATTATTGATATGTATAATTTTGTTCATTTAATAGTAAATTTTTTATTTAAAAAAAAAATTAAAGTGAAAATTTATTCTTTAAATCATAAACTTTTATTATAGTTTTAATAAAATTGAATTGAATTTACAGTCTTTTTTAAAGCTTAATTTACAATCGGTTAATATGATTTAAACTAATTTTTTTATATTATTTTATTTTTAAAAAATAAATTTATATTTTTTATTCAATTATTTTTTAAATTTTAATTTAATTATAATTCATGTATCTCTATTTTCTTAGACTAATTATATTTAAAATTATTAAATTATAACTATATAATAAATATTTTATTATATTATTTTTAGTCTAATTCTTAATCATTCCAAATATAGGATTGAACTATTTTAGTTATATCCCATATTACATCAAATAATATATTAGACTATTTTAGTCTTATTCTATATTACACTAAGCAATATATAGTAATATATTTAATCCATTATAATCCAATCTTATAAAATAATCCAATTCAATCCTGCGTACCAAATGGGGCCTTAGTGTCAGACTTAATTATTACATTGAAACTAGCTATTTATTAGTGCAAATGTATGGTGTAATTGAATAACTCTGGATCAAATTTAAGTAGCATAATATCGACTTGGTTAGATAGCAAAAAGTTGATTTGATTTTGATGAAATGGTAAAATTTTACATCTATATTGGAGTACCTAAAGCGATCGACTGGTGATGATTTTGATCTTTTATGGTTATATAAGAGGTCTTTTAAGGTCGGACTTCACTCATTGAATTTGAAAAGAGTTCGATTTATAAATAAGTTGTATTGTATTATAATTTAAAAAAGAAAAAATAATAACTAGTGCGTGCGTGCAGTTGATGGTATTTGACATTACGTTGCGGTTTTGGGGTCTGAGTTTGCACATAAAGCTCGAGGTAGAGAAGAAGTTTGATTTATTATTTGAGTTTACCCAGAACAAACCAGAAATTTTGTAATAATTTCGCTTGTGTAGTGAATTTTATAATAAAAACTAAGGCAGATTGTGATAATTCTTGAAATAATTGTTGACAGTAAAAACAAATGCTAAACATCCTAAACCTATAATTATTAAAAAATGTATTTTAATAGACAAAATCAATTTTCTCTTGTCATATCGTTTTTAATAGACAAAAAAAATCACTTGTAAAACTATATTAGCATTTTGCACGATTTTCAAATCACTGAATTTGCGTTTTTCACAATTATAAATAGTAAAATGAGAAAGGAAAGAAGCATTGTATGGTGGATGGGAGAATTTTAATGTAGTCCCTAACGTTTGATAAAATATCATTTTTTTATTTACTTTTCATTTTTTAGTTCGCGTGATTAAATTGGTCATTTGACTAACTATTTGATAGTCAATCATTACTATTTGACAGTTTTAAGCTTAAAGAATTAATACAATTACAATTTTATCTTTAAATTAAAATATAATAAAAATAAGTAAATAGAAAAAATGAACAAAATTAAATTATAAAAATTTAAAAATATAAAATCTGTTAAAAAAATATTTAAATTAAATTATATTATTAGAAAAATTAATATTTTAAAAAATAAATAATGTTAAAAACTACTAAAAAGATAAAATAAAATAAATAAAATTGAGAATTAAAAAAACTGAAAGAAATATATAAAAAACACAAAACCTAAAATATTTCCTTTAATTTTTTTAATTCTCTTTTTATTTTATTTCTTAAATAATTTTTAATCTTTTTTATTATTTACTTTTTAAAATATTATTTTTCTAATAAAATAACTTAATTTGAATATCTTTTTAATAGATTTTACATTTTTAAGTTTTATAATTTAGTTTAATATTATTTTATTTCTTTTTCTATTTATTTATTTTTATTATAAAGTAAAATTATAATTCTATTAATTAAATTTTTTGAGGGCAAAACTGTATTTTAAAAATAATTTGTGATGATTAACTATCAAATAGTTGGTTAAATGATCAATTTAATTTATTTAAAAAACATGAGAGACTATACAAACTAAAAAAGAAAAAATAAGTAAAAAAGTAATGTTTTATCAAATATTAGGAACTAAATTGAAGCTCTTCCTAAATAGATTGTGGTTGTAAAATCAACATTGAATAACTAAGTTTATTTATTTATTTTTAAATTAGTTATAAAAGGACATGTGAGAGAATTAAAACGCGGTGTTATGAAAATTACATGTTTTGCAATCACAATGATAAATAACGTTATCGTCTTGGAATCTTACCAAAAATTGCATATCCTTTTTGTGTTTGGTGTAACAGAAATTTCACATTCAATAACTTGATAACCTCATTACTCACCCAAAGTCAGACATCAAATGCTTTGGTCACAAGAGACATGAGAACAGCTTAGTATATACAACAATAATGTGGTTGGGGAAAAACGACACAACATATAATAAAGAAGAAGACTTCCAGGTAAAATTCCAGGTTTTTTCGTTGGATTAAGATTCTTTCCTAATCTAAACTTTTACACATCTGAAAATATGTGAATTTAAATGTTAGAATTTTATATTCTATTTTCCTTCTTTTTAAAAAGTTTTTTACATATCTGAAGAAATGTAGCATATAACCAATTTAATGCTTAAGATTTTGTGTAAAAGTTTAGGAGATGATGATAATCCTCTTTCGCTATGGTCACCTGAGGTCATAAGTGTATTCATGTTTGATCTTTGAAGTTGTACTGGTGCAGCATTTAAAGTCGCGAAAATGATACATGAACAATACTTCTTCCATGTGATTCAGCTTCTTTTGTTGTTGTCCTTTGATCTTTCAAGTTGTATTGGTGCAGCATTTAAGTCACCGAAATCATACATATGAAGAAGACTTCCCAGTTTTCTGGATTATTAATTTTTTTTTCACATATTACTTGCGGCAGTGGCGATTCAAAACTAGGTCAGTGTCAGGCTGAATGAGCGTCTTTACCACCAAAACACATTGGAAGGTTTTCGTAATTAATGTTAATAATCCAAACAGACATTATAAATAAGCAAACCTTAAGAAGAAAATTGACTTGTAATGTTAAAAGTTAGTATATGAAATTATTATTATTATTATTATTATTATTTAGATATAGTACCTTACGGGTTAAAGGGTTATGGGAGCCTGTCGAGATTAAACTCTATTAGCGTGATTTAGATATTTATTTTCATACCGAAAGCCGTCCACTCCTAATACGGGGAGATGTCTATCCACACTAATTACGTTTTTATGGGCAATGGTAGGACAATATTTACAATATTAAGGTTTGAACTTGGTTGCTTTGAAGGTAGATTGTGAGTGTTAAGAATGCTGATCAAATAGCAAATGACGCTGGTCCAAAGCAAGAGAGTGCAACCATTGAAGAAGGAACAACATCATCATCAGCTTTAGTGCATGCAAGAGTAGAGGACTTTTCACAAACACATAGATGCAATCATCAAACACCTTTGCCACCATCAGTCAGGTTTGAAGCTTCCTGAAGTCAAGGAGGATAGCTGGAAGTTAAAGTCCATGTCAGCAAAGTTAGTTAGGAATCAATACATGGTCGAATGGTTGGGTAAACAACATATAAATGAACTTATTTTTTTGTTTTTGTTTTTGTAGCTATTATATTTAGTTTGAGATTTTAAATAGGGAATTTTAGAGAGGGTGACACGACTCGAACTCACAAGATGTAAATGTAAGGTAAATAAATTTAAATTCCAGTGTTATAACCATATTATTAAATTATATATATACTGAATAGTCGTTATAACCAGCCAATTACTTTTTTAAAAAAAATATTAAAACTCTTCTCAAACAAAAGATACATTAAACTACTTTTCTAATCTCATTTATTCAGAATCAGAGGTCGTGAAGTCTGCCTTCATTTATAATTCTTAAAAGCTCAAATAAAAGAATATTTTCATAAATATAAAGGTATTTTTATGGGGTTGATGTTAATAAATTCATTAAGATATTTTTTTTTTCACATTTATGTCAAAACTTTTAACTATTTAGATTTTCAGATTAAAAATAAATAGTTACAATCATACTTGGTAATTAGAAATAAAATCAAAATATAATAGCCCCATATGTGTGACTTCTTCACACACACTAATATATATATATATATATATATATATATATATATATATATATATATATATATGATTGTGAGCGACCACATTAATGTTTAATATTATAGCTGCTCCCAATATCTCTTTTACAAGGGACAATGTAAGATTGGTCCTGTGGTTTGTACTTCTGCTCTTCACACTTACACTCTTAAGGTTGTGAGTTCGAGTTGTATCTCTCCTTTTTCCGAATCCCGAATTAATTGTAATTATTCAAAAAAAAAAAATTAATTGATTTCCTTTCCATACAATCAGACTCATGACTAGTAGTAGTAAGTTATTCTTTCTCTATCACTCAAATAAATTTCAACCATAATATTTATAATGATATGATAATTACTATGTATCTCCAACAAATAATTAATTTATTTGTGGGTTTGGAGCCTAAAAATATAATTTAAATCTCATGTTGAACTGATTAATTATTTGAAAAACGAGAAAAAGCTGGCGGTGGAAGGCAATAGCGATGTGGAATGGTTGGTGTACTTATTTATTTCACTAGGGCCTCTGTATTTATATAGTGGAATTATTTCATTGGGGATTATTTGATAAAAACGGTTTGAAGTATCAATCTGATAATAATTCGATTACAACCGGCGACTTTAATGACGTAAATGTGAGGGATATACGTCTAAATCATTCTCATATTGTCAAACGATGGTGTAATTTACAGTTTATAAATTTGTTTGATTTTTCATAATTGGTTTCGTCCTGTATATGTACTAACAGATTAATGACACTCAATTCGTATGAAACAAATGAAAAAGTGTGAGCGTGAGACGAGCTGTAAAATTGGATGTGTTGAGAATCGGATGAGTAGAGTTTCAATTTTCCATCAAAACATTAACAAACTTAGGGGTTGTTCAATTTTTATTTTTAACTCACTTATGAATTTAAAATATTTTAAGAACAAAATCTTGTAAATATATACATATAATTTACTTTATTAACATCTTTATTTATGAGAATAAATTCTATAAATATTGATTTTCTAAGATGTTTCTGTTATTTTGCATATTTATATTCGTAACTAAAAAAAACAGAAACACACAAACACATCATTAAGTTTTGTGGATTAAAAAAAAAAAAATCTAATACGTCTAGTTTGTAGTTTATTCTAATTCCAAATTTATTCTGTCATTTTTTATTGAACAAAAGTGAATCTTTACAAATCAAAACGCCCAACAAAAAAAAATGTGATATTTTTTTTTTTGAACAATTACAATTAATTCGGGATTTGAGAAGGGTATACAACTAAAACTCACAATCTCAAGGGAGTAACCACTGGGCCAACCTCATCATATTTTGTTTTGATCTTAATTAATCATAGCACAGGTTATCAAATCTTGCAGTTTATACTTTCATCAGTAGTTATCTTGCATTGTAAACTTAAAAAGGAAAGAAAATGTTAATTAATTTAATAATTGCCCTAATAAAATCTCTATATATTGTGAATAATTTTACATTTCATCAAACCAAACCAAACCCATAAGATAATGTAACAAGAAAACTAACTAATAAGACCTTTCAGGAAACATCTCTTATTACCAGACAAACAGTGGCATGCATAATCTAGAGTCAGCTTAATTGTATAACTTGTACTAGATATCTCTCAGGAATATCTTACGTGGGTTAATGCTATTCGACCAAATGGTTTACAAATATCCACGTGGCAACCTACTATAGGCCCAACGAAGGGTTCTCTGCAGACTACACTCGCAACTTCTCTTAGTCTGCAAGAAAAGGCAAGCATTAAAGTCTAGAAAACGGGTGGGTAGCTATAGTGATCATTGGTTGGAATACTAATTTGTGTGGTGGACAATATTATTGTGGTTTTTGAGAGGGAAACGTGTATGCTTATTTTTTATTTTATTTTTTTTCATGGTATTTGTGATAAAACATGACTCTTACAGATATATATTTAGATAAACACACACACACGTTGTTTTGAAGCCGAGAAGATATAATATTATTGAAGAGAATAATACAAAGTGATTGTGTGTGTGTGTGTGTGTGTGAGAGAGAGAGAGAGAGAGAGAGAGAGAGAGACGGTGATGGTGAGAGAGTGCCATCATTTGTTGAGTGGAAGGAGATCAAGAGAAGGGAAATACAATCATGGATTCTCTTCAACTGAGATTCTAACACTTGCTAGCATATGTGAAGTGATTGTACCTCCTTTGCCTTCATCATCGGAGGGAAAACGAGACTACCAACAACCACGTAAAGCCATTGACTGCTTCTTCAAGTCTTGTGCTTCTCAATCACCGATACCAGATGAGGTAATACTTTCTCTCTCTCTCTCTCTCTCTCTCTCTCTTAAAATGTGCTATGAGAAAAGTGTATCCATCAGCATGATCCATTATGAATATAGATGTATAATTCGTGTGTGTGTGTGTATGTGTGGAGGACAGACAGCAGAGATTTTGGTGAAGAGAGCGTTGATAGAAGCGGTGATTCTGGTGAGATTGGTGCTGCTGTTGCTGTCCACAAGGTTGGGTACGTTACTGCTATGCGGATCTCTATGTTTAGATGACAAGTGGCCATTTATCAACAACTTCTCACGCATATCATCGGAGAAGAGAGAGAGGATCCTGCAAAAATGGTTCAAGAGCTGCTTTTTCACCCCTATTAGAGTTGTGTTTGTATATATCCGCCTTGTGTGCCTCTTCGTTTTCTTCTCTCGGGTAAATTCTCTACCTCCTCTCTCTCTCTCTCTCTCTCTCTCTCTCTCTGTTTTATTTTATTTTTTCATTACCTTAATTGCCTCTGTCTTATTATTATTGTTTTTTATATAAATTAGTAGCTTGATATAATATATAGAGTCATGGTTTTACTTCAATTTACAAGGAGGAACTTTTCCATGAAACATATTATATTTGATTAGATTGAATACCATTTTCAAAAAGAATTCACGGGTTGGGTCGAGAAGGACTAAATTAATCCTCTTATTAATTAGATTGAATTACTTGTATATCAAGAAAAATATATATATGCACTTAAAAGGAACAAATTTTTTTGACAAAAACTATAACCTGACCCTATCGACATTTCTTGTAAGCAAGCTGACTTTTCCTTTACATCACTCCATTCAGAGTAATGCTAGAATAATAGACATAAATTTAATCTTTAAATTTACATCTATTTTTAAAATAATCTTTAAATTTGAATAGACTGAATAGACTTGAAGTACATCATATCATAAAAATTTATCCATTATATATCCAATAAATTTATGATATATGTTCAAATATATATATATATATATAGAGAGAGATATATATATTTATGGGTCACTTAATTGTCGGTACTTCATTCATAAAATGGTACACACTATTTGTGCCCTTGATTTCACAGATTTTGCTTAATATAATAATAATAGTAAACCAATAAATTAGATAGAGCACACCCTAGCTATTATATATTGACTCAATTCTCAATATCAATTCGGTGGAATCTTCAGCCATAGTGGTATATTCTTTCTTCTAATAGAATATAAAAATTAGGATTAGGGTTTTATCTTCAACAAATAAAAATAAAGAAGATAATAATATTTTATTTTTAAGTATAAATAAATAATTATATTTTTTTAGGACTATTTTTAGTATCTTATGGGTGTTTATATTAATATGTATATTTATGGATGATAATAACGGCAAGAATTAATGGTAAGATGGATACACTCATGACATATAATTTCCACATCCCCTTCATTGTGTATTCTTTTGACTTTTGAGTAGTGTTTGTTTCGTCAAAAAAGGAAAAAAAGGGAAAACTAGAAAGGGAATGAATCAAACTGCTTTAAAAGCAGCTTTGGTTCGTTGGATAGATAAGTTTTTTTTTCTTTTTTTGCACCAATAAGGAAGGGTCTCGATTTCCATGAAATAGAAAGCAAATAAATAAAAGGATAAAAATGTATTATTGTTGAAACGTCATTATCACTTGGACAATTAATTTAAGGGTCATCCCAAATTTTTTATTAAAATATTATTTTTTAATTAATATTTTTTTTATATAATTTTTAATTTTTTAAAAAATTATTTTAATATTTTTAACTAAATTTTTGACAGTAAAATATGATAAAATATTTATATTGACTATTTTATTTTTAATTTTAAATATTTAAGTTAAAAATATGATTTTATCCTTTATTTTTTAAAATTTAACAAATTAACTTTAACTTATACATTCAATAAAAATTTAACGCGTATCAATAAAAAAAATTAAAATTATAAAATATACAAAATTTATAATTTTTTTTTAAATATTAAAAATAATTAACACTAAAATTAAAAATATTTAAAAATTAAAAAAATTAGTATAATAATAATTAATTTATGAAAATTTAATAATTTAAAATAACATGTCAAATTAATATTAAAATATAAAAAATAAATTTTATGTATGAAATAAATTATAATAGATTAAAAATTAAAAATAAAATAAATTATTAAAGTAATAAAAAAATAAAAATTATTTTTTAAAAATGTTAAGAAATGAGACATTATTATTTAAAAATTAAAAATTATTATTTTTAAAAATAAAATAAATTATTAAAGTTAAAAATAAAGAATTTATATAAGATTATACAAAATGCATTTTTAAAATTCTCATATCATGAATTTAGAAGAAAAAAAATAACAATACCAATTTAATATACTATACCTCAAAAACAAATTAAATATTGAAAGATCTTATATAAGGTATGATGCGATGTAAAATTAATGTGTAAAAATAAAAAGTAAGTTTGTATATTAAAAAAAAAAAAAAAAACTAAAGATGCGTGAAATAATTGGAAGGGAAAAGTAAATGGAAATGAGGCGGCAATGTTGTAAATAAGGGGAAGAAAATGGTTAATTTTACAAGCCATAGGACCAGTTAAAGAAAAAAACTGTTGTAATCAATATTTCACCATGTCGATCCCTAACTGTGCTCCAGAAGTAGCTTAGGCGACTCTCTTTAAGAGTTTTGGTGCACATAAAATAAGAGTTTATTTAAATATTATTTTAATTGAACTGAAGTTACTGGTTATAAAACATTAAGCAAAAATTCTCCTTGTTGTATAAAATGTGATTTGAAAATTTACCAAAAATAATCACAACCCACGTAAAAGAAAATTAATTTTAAAGAACCACATTGTATATTAATCTGATCAGGTCCATACTTGCATTGCACGACGTGTATAAGATAATCAAATAGGTAAATAACCTCGAAAATGTAAAGTGTATGTTGTATAACATGATGTATATAACCCAGAATTCCTGATGCAGGTTGATGAAAATGGTAACAACCCATCATGGGAAGCCATAAATTATCATGTAGACGCCGATGAGAATCTCTCCGAAGATCAGAAGGAGAGGCCTCTTCAGAAGGGAATAATCGAAACCATGCATGAAACCGACTCAACTCTTCTCCAATCACTCTCCCAAAAAGGCCTCCAAGTTACACAGGATTCTGAACAGAATATCTTCAAAATCAAATGTGATGTTGTAGTTGTTGGCTCTGGTTGCGGTGGAGGTGTTGCAGCTGCTGTTCTGGCAAGTTCTGGCCAGAAGGTAGTTGTTCTTGAGAAAGGGAATTACTTTACTTCTAAAGATTATTCTCTTCTTGAAGGCCCTTCATTTGATCAACTATATGAATCAGGAGGGATCCTTGGAACTGTCAATGGGTCGACGTTGATTATGGCAGGATCGACAGTGGGTGGTGGATCGGCTATCAACTGGTCTGCCTGCATCAGAACACCAAAACCTGTGCTTCAGGAATGGGCTGAGGACCAGAAACTCTCACTCTTTGGGAGCACCGAGTATCTATCTGCCATGGATACTGTGTGTAAGAGAATTGGCGTTACAGAGAATTGTTCACAGGAAGGATTCCAGAACCAGGTACTTCGCAAAGGCTGTGAAAATCTTGGTCTTGAAGTTGAAAAGGTGCCACGGAATTCCTCTGAGAATCATTACTGTGGATCTTGCAATTATGGTTGTATAAAAGGAGAGAAAAAAGGGACTAATAATACATGGCTGGTTGATGCTGTAGATCATGGTGCAGTCATTTTAACAGGGTGCAAAGCTGAGAGATTTGTATTGGATGAGAACAACAATGGAAGCCTAAGGAAAAAGAAATGCTCAGGAGTAATAGCAAAAGCATTATTAAATAAGAAAATCACAAAGAGACTGCAGATTGAAGCCAAGATAACAATCTCGGCCTGTGGGGCTCTTTTGACACCCCCTTTAATGATCTCTAGCGGATTGAAGAATCCAAACATCGGTAAGCACCTTCATCTCCACCCTGTAGCGATGACCTGGGGATACTTTCCAGACTCAAACTTAGAGTTGAAGGGAAAATCCTACGAGGGTGGAATCATCACATCAGCCAACAAGGTGGTTTCAGGAAATTCCAATGAAATTAGAGCCCTCATTGAAACTCCAGCACTAGCACCATCGTCATTTGCTACATTATGCCCTTGGGAGTCAGGAGCTGACTTGAAGCAAAGGATGCTGAAATACGCCAGAACTGCTCATTTGATAACGATAATCAGGGATCGGGGCTCTGGAGAAGTTAAGGTAGAGGGAAGGATAAGCCATAAATTAGATTCATCAGATAGAGAGAATCTAAAGGCTGGATTGAGGCAGGCACTGAGAATCCTAATAGCAGCAGGAGCCGTTGAGGTCGGCACCCTCCGGAGTGATGGCCAGAGAATCAAATGTAAAGGAATTAACAAAAAGGAATTGGAGGAGTTCCTAGACACAGTGTATGCAGCAGAAGGGCCAATGTCACAAACGGAGAATTGGATGATGTATTTCTCTGCCCATCAAATGGGAAGCTGCAGGATGGGGATTGATGAAAAAGAGGGTGCAGTTGATGAGAATGGGGAGAGTTGGGAAGCACAAGGTCTGTTTGTGTGTGATGCTAGTGTTCTTCCAAGCGCGATTGGTATCAATCCAATGATCACCATTGAGTCCACTGCTTACTGTCTTTCAAAGAGAATTGCAGAATCTATGACAAGGGAAGAACCTTCCTCTATAGTTTATTGATTCCTCATGCAAATGAGAAAATGGGTCCAAAGTATAATACACCCACACCACCAAAGTGTATTGCAGTTTGAATAAAGCTTTTCAAATAATTGATATCTAATGTACATAAGCTTGAGAAGCAGAGTTCCAGATGTCATGTTTGCTTAATTGATTACATTTATACATTGTTGTGACATGGATTGGTTAGTTTCTTATGAAGAATACAGAATTTCCAGTATTTTTGTGAAATTTATAGTGTAAACCATGTATACTTTAACAGCTATGTATTTTCACCAAGAAGTAGATTAGAAGATTAATCAGCATTATAAGAAATTAATTACAAATTATCAAAGATGATTAACCCACTTGTTTTGTTGATGGCATCAAAAGCTATACGTTTTAAGAGACAGAATACTTTTATGAGAACACAATGTTTCTCTCAGCATTCCTTGTAATTTGACAAGCTTAGAGGGTAATAACTAAAGATGTAAGAATATAACTGCACTTCTTCTCTATTATTTTCCTTTTTCTAATGCTTGCTTCTTCTCATTTGCAGAACATAACTCAAAATTCCACAGCCAATATAAATATGTCTGTTAATAGGGAATTTGGTTTCCAAAATATGAGCGACTGTTCAGGAAGCTCAACCTCCAAGACCTCGTCTCTTGGAAGCAATAGATATGACAAAACAAGATATAAAGTCAATACTTAAAGCCATAAAAGATATTTTACTGTGGGATCACTAAAAAAACAGAGCATGTGAATTAATGAAGAAAATTCTAGAAAAGTAATAAAAAAGCTGTAAGGAGAGAGATGGGACCACAACACAAGTGGTACGAACCCGAAAATCTCGCTCGCATAAGGCATGTTCCCTCACAAGAAGCATGGAGCTAACAACGGGCAGCATGAGGAAAAGACAAATGGAAATCCTGCCATGCAGGCCTAAGAATAGTGATTTGGCTTGGTCTACGCAGCACATGTGACTCCTCAAAGCAAGAAAGCAAAATGCCAAGGTGTCTGTGAGGAACTCTGAATAATAGCCTATGATACAAGTGTAAAAATTGCTGATTAGTTCTGGGCGTGTGGCTACCACAAGGCAAGAGTCAATGAGTTGTGTCGAGGAGTGTCTTATACATTTCCAGATGAAAGGTTAGCTACTCTTTTACTCATTTTTCATGATAAGCTTTTCTCTGAAAATTAGAGGCAAATTTTGCTCTTTTCTAACTTGGGCATCGGTCGGACCACCTGCGGCAATCACCCTGATTCCAGTTGTTTGTTTTATTAGAGTAATATATATATATATATATTCATGTATTATTATTTATATAATTAATTAGTTTTGTAAAGTTAGTTTAGTCTTTTTATTGGTTAGTATATATGTTCCTTTTTCTTGTAACCTAATCTCTTCTTCTTCAATACAATGAAACTCTAAGATTTTTCTCTCAATTTCTCTCTCAATTCTCTCTCAAATTGTTCTTCATTTTCTTTGGATTGTTCACATGGTATCAGAGCTTTGGAAATTAGTTTGCTCTCATCCACAGCTTTGGAAATTTTTCGATCTGTTTTCGCATCGCATTGCATCGTACTGGTATTCTTTCCGCATCTCTTCGATTTTGATAATTTTTGAATTTTCGTATGAATTGCAATTTCTAGGATTTCACAGATATTGCATTTGGGGGTTTTGTTGTATTTTGCATCTGTGGAATTTTTTGATAGATTATTGTGATTTTATAATATATGGTGGTAGAGATGATTCACTTCAGTCCATCAGTGTAAAATTAGATGGAAGAAATTATTCTTATTGAAGTTATGTTATGAAGAATTTTCTAATTGGGAAAAAGAAGTGGAATTATATTTCTGGTGCATATATTAAACTCATAGATGATAAGGTAGAGAATTATGCACAAATTGTTGAGAATTGGCAAGTTGATAATTCGAAAATTATCACATGGATAAACAATTCTGTTGAGCACTCAATAGACACACAATTAGCAAAGTATGACACTGCTAAAGAGGTGTAGGAACACTTGTCCAGACTGTATACGCAGTCTAATTTTGCAAAGAAATATCAGTTAAAATATGATATTCGAGCTCTTCAACAAAAGGATATGACTATACAAGAGTTCTATTATGCAATGTCAGATTTTTGGGATCAATTAGCTCTTACAGAATCTGCAGAACTGCGAGCATGTTGTCACGGCCTTAGTATTTTCTAAACCAACCGTGCGGCACTTAACACACTTCCTCCCGTCGAAGAGGTTAAGTCAGCCTTAATCCCCACGAGCTAGGCAAGTAACTTGCTAGCAAACTTAAGAAAGCTTGTAGGAAGAGGGAAGAGAAGAGAGCACAAGTGATTGAATGCTTGAATGCTTGAACTCTTGAATTCTTGGATGGTTTGTACAAATGAGGGGTGCCATCTATTTATAGGCACCAAATAATATTCTAGGACATTTCCTATCTACCATGTTCTAGAGAATTCTTCAATGTACAAGATTTCCTACTATGTACATGTTCTAGAGAATTCCAAGTCTTGAACATCCTACAAGTCTCCACAGCATTCTAGAATATCCTAAGAGCTAGACTTCTCTAGGAGTTTCTCCATCCTTCCAGGTTGCTCCACAAGGTTCTCTATTCTTCCAGGTTGTTCCGGAAGGTTCTAGAAAGATCGTGACATTCTCCCCCACCCAATCCGGCGACGTCCTCGTCGTAGTCTCCTTGTGGAACTCCTCAATTTGTTTTGAGAACTGCCATAAAGTCTCCTTCAGTTCCCAAGTAGCTTCAATCGTAGGAAGTCCTTTCCACTTGATCAGGTACTCGCTACTTCGGGGAACACCCCTTTTTCTCATGATTCGATCCGCTAGGATCTCTTCTACTTCCTAGTCGTAGGAGGTTATAATGGCAGTTGGCACCCTCGATGATTCCCCTCGGCTAGGGTCTTCCGTGTCCGCATGATATGGCTTCAAATGGCTTACATGGAAGACATGATGGATTTTGAGCCTCGGAGGTAGTTCAACCTTGTAGGAAACTTTTCCTACCTTCTTCAAGATCGTAAAGGGTCTTTCATAATTCCTTACCAAGCCTTTGTGCACCTTCCTAAAGGCCTTGAATTGCTGGGGCAGCAACTTGACAAGCACCAAGTCTCCTACTTAAAATTCTATTCGTCGCCTCTTCTTGTCCGCCCATTTCTTCATTTTCCGCGCGGCCTTGTCAAGGTAGGATCGTGCTATATCGGCTTGTTCTTGCCAATCATTGGCCAGCTTATACGAACCTGGACTCCTTCCCGTGTATCCCACCATTACCGTCTGCGGAGTGAGGGGTTATTGGCCTGTTGCCAACTCGAAGGGACTATGGTGGGTCGCCTCACTCCTCTGCAAGTTGTAAGAGAATTGGGCCACATCAAGTAACTTCGCCCAATCTCGCTGGTTGGCACTCACAAAGTGCCTCAGGTATAGCTCCAACAAGGCATTCACCCTCTCTGTCTGCCCATCTGTTTGTGGGTGAAAGCTTGTAGAAAAATGCAACTTCGACCCCAGTAAGTTGAAAAGCTCGGTCCAGAATTTACTTGTGAAGCGTGGGTCTCGATCGCTAATGATCGTTCTAGGCACGCCCCAATACTTTACCACATCTCTTAGGAATAACCGAGCTGCCTACTCCGCCGTGCAATCCGTAGAGGCAGCAATGAAAGTTACATATTTAGAGAACCGATCGATTCGCAGCCGTTCGACTTAGGTAAGGCAGAAATGAAGTCCATGGTGACACTCTCCCATAGTCTCTTAGGGATAGGTAGTGGCTCTAGCAATCCTCCTGGCGAATGCTGTTCGTTCTTGTCTTGTTGGTACACAAGACAAGTCTTTACATAGGCTTCAATATCATCCCTCATATGCAGCCAATAATAGGTTGCCTTGAGCAAAGCCTTGGTCCTCTGTTGCCCCGGATGTCCTACCCACTTTGTATCGTGGCACTCCTTGATCAGATTCTTCGGCAGGTTTTCAAATTTCGGGACATATAACCGGTTTCCTACTGTGTAGAGTAAGTCATCTTGCACCAAAAACCGTTTGGTCTTCCCATCGTTTGCTAGTCCCACGAGACTCTTGCCAAGCGAGTCGTGTTGTAGCCCCTCCTTGATGAGATTGATGACTTCTCCCTGTGGCGCACTTCGTATAGTTGCAAGCTCCGCCTTGTGACTTAGTGCATCTGCCACCAAATTGGCCTTCCCGGGTTTGTACTCCAGCGTATAGTCGAACTCTGCTAGAAAATCTTGCCATCTAGCTTGCTTTGGGCTTAGCTTCTTCTGCGTCTGGAAGTAGCTAGTGGCGATGTTGTCAGTCCTGATGAAAAGTGAGAGCCGAGCAAGTAATGTCTCCATGTGCGAAGGCAATGAACAACCGCAATCATCTCCTTCTCTTGAATGGTATACCTCCGTTCCATATCATTCAGCTTGCGGCTCTCGAAGGCTATAGGATGCCCATCTTGCATTAGAACCCCTCCAATGGAAAAATTAGAAGCATCCGTCTGCACCTCATGTGGCTTGGAATGGTCCGGAAGTTTCAACACAGGTTCTTCCGTTACCACATTCTTCAACCCATCGAAGGCTTCTTGGTACTCTTGCGACCATTCCCATGCCTTGTTTTTCTTCAATAGATTCGTGAGTGGAGCTGCCTTTGCCGAATACCCCTTAATGAATCTCCGATAGTAGTTGACTAGGCCAAGAAATTACCGTAGTTCAGGCACCTTCGTAGGAGGATCCCATTCACAAATAGCTTTTATCTTCTCTTCGTCCATCATGAGCATACCATCCTTGATCTTATGCCCCAAGAAGTACACTTCCGGTTAGGCAAAAGAACATTTCTTCTTCTTGACGTAGAGCTCATTTTCCCTTAGAACTTTGAAGACAGCTTGTAGGTGTCGGGCATGCTCCTCGAAGGTACTACTATAGACAACGATGTCATCTAAGTATACCACCATAAATCGATCCATGTAAGGATGGAAGATCTTGTTCATGAGTGTGCAAAACGTGGCCGGTGCATTAGTGAGACCAAAGGGCATTACTAGGAACTCATAAGCACCGTAACGTGTCACACACGTGGTCTTAGCCTCGTCGCCTTCTGTAATCCTCATTTGATAATAACCCAACCTTAAATCAAGTTTTGTAAAATATCGAGCCCTACCAAGCTGATCAAACAGGTCAGCAATCAAAGGAATGGGGTACTTGTTTTTTATGGTTACCTTATTCAATGCTCGATAGTCGATGCAAAGACGCATGGATCCGTCCTTCTTCCTTTGAAACAACACTGGAGCGCCATAAGGAGCTTTGGACGGTTGAATGTAGCTCGCATCCAACAAGTCTTTCAGTTGTTTCCTCAATTCCTCCAACTCTGGTGATGCCATCCGATAAGGGGCCTTGGCGGGTGGCTTCGTTCCTGGCTCCAACTCAATCTGGTGATCCACCTCCCTCCTAGGTTGTAGTTTCTTCGGCAATTCCGCGGGCATGACATTCTTGTACTCCTCAAGGACTTTCTTGATCTCCCTAGGTAGCTCCTCCGATGGAACGTCACCCTCATCATGCTTTACCGCGGCCAAGTATGTCACCTCTCCCTTCTTAAAGCCTTTTTTCACTTGCAAGGTCGAAAGATGAGGGGTCTTCGACTCGGATTTGGCGATGGCTGAAATAATGCAAGGAGTATCCTCCAATATAGAAACATAACGTAAGAAGGGTAAATGAACTACCTTGACTTGTTCGAGGAAGTCCATACCGAGCACTACCTCGAAGTCATCGATGGGCGCAACTGTTAGGTCTATCTTCCCATTCCAATTACCCATACTGATGCGTACTCCTCGAGCCTTGCCAATAAGCGGTCTTGCCTTAGAGTTCACCACCTTTAACCATCTGGTTTCCTTGGACACCTTCAGTCCAAGTCTCTTTGCCTCCTTCTCCGAGACAAAGATGTTTGTAGCTCCCGTATCCACCATGATCCGGGTAGCTTTTCCATTGATGTGTACATCGAGGTACATAAGACCCTGACTCCCTCGGGTCTTAGGGGCTGGCTGGGTTTTGATGGCGGTGAGCATGCGAAGAGAGCCCATGTGAGATTCTTCCATCTCCTTCTCGCGCTCATCTACTAACGCATTGATAGCCTTGCAGTTTTGGGCACTCTCTTGCCCAATGAGGACCGTCGCAAAGTAAACAGTTGGTCTTCGACTTGAGGTCTTTCTTGCCTTGACCTTCTTTCTACTTTCTTTTGTCTTTCCCACTCGGAGGCTTGTAGGGACCTTTCCCTTTGTCTCCCTCACCTTTGCTATGGTTATCCTGTGGTGGTTTCTTCTTAGGTGGTTCACTCCTCCGGTAATCAATTAGGGATTCCGCAATGGCTATGGCTTCGGTAAGTTTTTGCACATTGCGGCGACGTAACTCTACTTCCGCCCAAGGTTGTAGGTTGTCCATGAAGTTGAATAACAACTCATCGTTCGACATGTTAGGGACTTCGAGCATGAGATTTGTAAACTCCTTGATATAATCCCTAATTGAACCTGTTTGCTTGAGCTTCTTCAAATTCTTTTGAGCAAGATATGCAGCATCTTCCAGATAGAATTGCTTCTTGAGCTCTTTCTTAAAATCATCCCAATAATAAATAATGCATGTACCTCTTTGGATGTCGACATGTCTCCTCCTCTACCACAGAGTGGCTATATCGGCAAGGTATAAGGTTGCAGTCCGGATTTGCTCCTGATCATTCGTGATCCTGACGGCCTCAAAGTACCTCTCCATATGCCAAATGAAGTTGTCTACTGATAATGTCATATTTTGCATGATTTTGCGACCCCATTATTTATCATTTTTGCTCGATTCTTGAGGGAAATTGGACGTTTTGATGTGTTTATTTAGTGTGCAGGGGATATTCGATGATCGATGATGTTTTGGATGATTTCGGATCAATAGGCCATGAAATCAAGTTAAAGAGTAAGTTTAGGAGGCGCTACCAAGAGAGGTAGCGTTCTTAGTTAGACCTTTTGGTGGAGAATTCGCCCATCAGGTGGCGCTACTAAGAGGTGCTACCTCTTCAGCTAGCGTTTTTCTTCCCTATCAAGTGGCGCTACCAAGAGAGGTAGCTCCCCTAGGTAGCACTTTTCTACTCGTAGCTTTTTCCATCAAAAAGCGCTACCAAGAAGTGCTACCTTTTTTAGGTAGCACTTTTTGATGCACGAATTCAGGACATCTTTTCCTTCTCATACTCTCATTGGAAAAGCTATAAATAGAGACTTAATCAATAAGAGAAGGAGGTCGAAAATTCTAGGGTTTGGAAGCAACATCTTCGTTCCGCATTGCATTTGTCATCAATCTCGCATCACCTCGGAAAGCAATCGATTGGGAATCAACGAAGTTTTTCTAAAATTTCTTCTCCTTTACTTTTCCGTTGTAATTAGTCATGTTAGAATTTAAGAATATTATTGCTTTGCTATTTTACTCAAGCATGAACTAATTTTTCATAGTTAGGATTGATAATGGATATTGATTTATTAATTATTGAATACAATTGAGGTTTTCTATTTAGATTTGTTATTGATGTGTTGAATAGATATTATTGAGTTTATTGTTTTCTATTGTGTCTGATCATCACTTAGGATCATCATAGGTGGTTGGGTTATGAACCGAGAGGAGACGCCCGCCACGTGCTTGTATTAATGTCTATCACATACTAAATCACATAGAGATATAGTAATTGGTTTGTGTTGCTTGTTTTGTATTTATTTATTCTTAATGTGTTCTCGCGCACTCAGTAGTCATCGAGAGATAGGGTATTGGTGTGCGATGGAATAATTATGATAATACTCGAGAGAGATTATTAGTTAATCTAGTTTAAGCACGCATTCAACCATCGTTAATAAAATCTAGATAGTAACTCATGAGTGTTTGATAATAATAACCAAGTGAAATCGGATATCCTAACTCCTCAATTCCCTTGAATTCGAATCATAGTTTTTAATTGTTTTTAGTTAATTTGCAATTTCTAAAATATTGTTATTCCAAATAGAATTAGGTTGAGTTAATTTTGGTAATTGATATTCATTGTCCTCGTGGGAACGATACTCTATTTACTCTTTATTACTTGTGTTGATCTCGTACACTTGCGAGTTGCATAAAATCTGCATCATCTACCTCCTTGGCATCTCACTTGCCATCAAACGCTTTCGGCTTAGGTATCTTCTTCTTTAGAGCACCTTGGAAAGCCCCTCCATTAACATCTTTCTTGCATAAGGCCATATCTTCACACAAGTCTTCAAGAAGCGTCTCAAACTCCGCAAGGTTCCCCATTACCGTGTTCTCCAACCGGGCTTGGAAGATCTCATTTCCCTCTTGCGCCTCTCGCCCTGATGTAGTGCCAAATTGCATGTCTCCCTGGAGGTCCTTGATCTTTTCCCTAAGATCGCCGATGTCCCTCTCCATGCATTGCTCCAATACATCCAACCGTTCCCTCGAATCGGCTATGGCGAGCTCAATCCTAGCTAACCTTGACTCTAATATTGAGGCAGCATCACGAGATTTGTCCTTCCTCGACCTGCTTGGGTTGGCATCCCTTCCACGGCTTGGCTCTTGGACAACAACTTCTTCGACTCCTGCCATTATGCTATCTTTTCCTTAGTTGAGCAACCGAGCTCTGATACCACTTGTCACGACCTTAGTATTTTCTAAGCCAACCGTGTGGCACTTAACATACTTCTTCCCGTCGAAGAGGTTAAGTCAACCTTAATCCCCACGAGCTAGGCAAGTAACTTGCTAGCAAACTTAAGAAAGCTTGTAGGAAGAGAGAAGAGAGAAAAGAAGAGAGCACAAGTGATTGAATACTTGAATGCTTGAACTCTTGAATTCTTGGATGGTTTGTACAAATGAGGGGTGCCATCTATTTATAGGCACCAAAGAACATTCTAGGACATTTCCTATCTACCATGTTCTAGAGAATTCTACAATATACAAGATTTTCTACTATGTACATGTTCTAGAGAATTCCAAGTCTCGAACATCCTACAAATCTCCACAGCATTCTAGAATATCCCAAGAGCTAGACTTCTCTAGGAGTTTCTCCATTCTTCCAGGTTGCTCCACAAGGTTCTCTATTCTTCTAGGTTGTTCCGGAAGGTTCTAGAAAGATCGTGACATTCTCCCCCACCTAATCCGACGACGTCCTCGTCGTAGTCTTCTTGTGGAACTCCTCAATTTGTTTTGAAAACTGCCATAAAGCCTCATTCGATCCCCAAGTAGCTTCACTCGTAGGAAGTCCCTGCAGAACTGCGAGCATGTTGTCACAGCCTCAGTATTGTCTAAGCTAACCGTGCGATACTTAACACACTTCCTCCCGTCGAAGAGGTTAAGTCAGTCTTAATCCCCACGAGCTAGGCAAGTAACTTGCTAGCAAACTTAAGAAAGCTTGTAGGAAAAGAGAAGAGAAGAGAGCACAAGTGATTGAATGCTTGAACTCTTGAATTCTTGGATGGTTTGTATAAATGAGGGGTGCCATCTATTTATAGGCACCAAAGAACATTCTAGGACATTTCCTATCTACCATGTTCTAGAGAATTCTACAATGTATAAGATTTCCTACTATATACATGTTCTAGAGAATTCCAAGTCTTGAACATCCTACAAGTCTCCACAGCATTCTAGAATATTCCAAGAGCTAGACTTCTCTAGAAGTTTCTCCATCTTTCCAGGTTGCTCCACAAGGTTCTCTATTCTTCCGGGTTGTTCCGGAAGGTTTTAGAAAGATCGTGACAATGTGCACCTTATATTGCTAATAGAGAGAAGCAACGTTTAGTTCAGTTCTTAATGGCTCTCGGTGATGATTTTGAGGGCCTTCGTGGTTCAATATTGCATCGTTCTCCGCTTCCTTCTGTTGATTCGGTAGTGAGTGAACTCTTGGCTGATGAGATACGCCTCAAGTTTCAGACAGGAAAAAGAATTCTGCCAATACCTACTCAGTCGGTTTTAGCAGTTTCATCTAGACCTCATGCTTCCTATGAGAACAAACCATACTCAAGGGTCGGGTTTGATGAATGCAGTTTTTTGTAAGCAGAAGGGTCACTGGAAGTCTCAATGTCCTAAATTGGGCAATATAACGCAGCTGCAACATCCCAAATTTCGGATAAATAATTTTGAATATGTGGATATAAAATTTTTGTGAGTCGAGGGGTGTAAATGTAATTAAATGTAATATTTGTATGGTTTCCAGGTGGACCAGATGGAACGGTCTAGAAATGATGCATGAAAAGTGAAAAACTGGGACAGTGAGTACCGCGACCACAGGTCGCGATAAGCTGCTCACGATGAAAAAATGAAATCTTAGCAGTGAGCATCGCGACCACCATCGCGACCAGGATACCGCGATGTGTGATCGCGAAACGACGGTCGCGATGACCGAAATAATATAAAAAAAAAATTGGCTTCTCACAGAAGCCACTGAAACAGAACAGAAGAAAAGAGAGAGGGAGAGACCGAGAGAAAAAAAGAAGAGAAAGAAGAAGAAGAAGAAAGAAAGAAGAGGAAGAAGAAGAAGAAAGAAGAGGAAGAAGAAGAAGAAGAAGAAGAAGAAGAAGAAGAAGAAAAGAGGAAGGAAAGAGAAGAGAAAAGTGAAGGAGAAAGAGAAAGAGAAGTAAAACGAAACCTAGAAACGTGATTTGTCGAAAGGAAACGGTATCCAAGTTGGTGTACAATCGTTTTCGAATTCTTTACAAAAAACATTAAATATTTTTAATTTGTATTTGCGATTTATTTGAAGAATATTGTTATTATGTGTTTATAATATTTTTCCTTGGAATGATTTTATGTTTTTGATCGTATTTCGATCGTATCTTGATTATCACGATTTTATTGAAATTACTCGAGTTAGAATATTGTATGAATATTGTTTACTTTTCATGAAATCATATATGTATATTTCAAGAATATCGTTTGAATTGTATATATATATCTCGTTATCGAGTTGCCCATGGATTTGTAAATTACAGTGAATATTTAAAAATGTTTTATCGAAACGGCCTTAGGATACTTAGACATAGAAATGGATATAGGAGGTTGGTATACCAGCTGGGTTCAGTGAGCAGTACTGCACCGACATTGATATTGCTATTGATGACTTATCATGTACATCCTCATGGATTCGTCCAGGGGTAGGGAGACACGTACCTCCTCACGGATTCGTCCAGGGGTAGGGAGACACGTACCTTCCTAAGGATTCGTTCCTGGGATAGGGAGATATGTACCTCTATAGGGTCCGAACCCTCGGTCTTAGGGTAGGGAGATACGTACCACTCTTAGGATTCGTCCTAGGGTGGGAGTTATGTTCGACAGACAGTCACTGTGGTCGAACGACCCATATTCTAGTCCTGGTTTATGTTGAGTATTCTACAGGGCCAGAATTGAAGTGATTTGAATAATGTGTTTATAAGTAAATTTCGGAATTGATTTTTACACGTTTATGATTATAATATAAATGATTTTATACGTCCTGGATTATGAATTGTGATGAGTTGTTTATATAGAATTGATTTCATCAGTTTTAGTTCTGTAAATGAATTGCATCGTAATATGTACATATCTGATTATATTGTGCCATTTTGTTTATTAAGTAAAGTTGTTTATGATTTTAATATTTGAGTTTAGTGTACACCCACTAAGCAGTATTGCTTAGCGCGTTAGTTTTGTTTCTAACGCGTAGGTAATAAAGATACCGAGGACGGAAAAGACTGAAGAGGCACCAGCTGCAGAGGAAAGTTCAGAGTCATACTCACCATCTTTGGGGTAGTTACTTAAATAGATACTTCTGTAGAATGTAACTTGATATGCATGCATATATAGAGAGTTTGTAATTATGTTTTGTAATTATGTACTGTACTTAATTATTTTATGCTTTCTGTTTTACATTTTTCGAAGGACTGTAATTAATGAAATGTTTTATAAACTGTTTGAAAGTCGCACTAAACGGCAGAGTGCGCATTTGAATGACATGAGATTTGAAATGTTGTTGTGGAATTCATTTGAATTGAGTTTTAATTGAAACAGGTTTTGGAAAATCCGAAAAATAGAGGGAACTCTGCCGAAATTTTTAAAAGTGTATTTCGATGGGCTCACTAGAAAAATATTTTTGATTTACAAATTGATACGATTTTAAATGGTTTGAAATAAATAAAGTGAATTTAGAAAGTGTTGAAAACCCGGTAACGCTCCCTGGGTCGATCCAGTCGGGTCGGGTCAGGGGGTGTTACAGCAGCAATCACAACAGCAGAAATATCAGTTCAAGCCTCCACAGTCTGTCAACCAATCACAACTATGGACATATTGACCTCCACAGTTTAACACTGCAGCAGTTGTGCCATCACCAGACTCTATTGGATTTGGATCCCCATCCTTAACTCCCACATTTGCATCCCTTTCTGAGCAACTTCAGAAGCTTATTGCTGCACAGTCGCATGCTATGTTTGTCTCCTCTCCGATAGGTCAGTCGCCTCCCAGTACTTCATGTATGTCTTCCTTCGTATGGGTTTTAGATTCGGGAGCCTCACATCATATGTCTCCTAATTCAAAATTTTTTACTTCTTTATGTCCTGTATCATTTACTTCTGTTACAACCGCTGATGACACTCCTATGTCATTAGCAGGAGTTGGTTCAGTTGTTACATATCAGTTATCTCTTTCTAATGTCTATCACATTCCTAAACTTACAATGAATCTTGTTTCGGTTAGTCAATTGTGTGATTATGGTTACTCAGTGTCCTTTACTTCTACTTCTTGTCATGTGCAAGATCTACAATCCAAGAAGCTGATTGGGATAGGCTGTAGAAGTGGGGGATTATATGTTTTGGATGAGCTGAAGCTACCAGTATTTGCAGCTCCCAGTGTTGAATTCTTTTCGCTTGTGTCCTTCGTCCTCTAGTTTTTATTTATGGCATTCTCGTCTCGGTCATGTTTCAGCTTCCCGCTTGAGATTCTTAGCTTCACGGGAACCTTAGGGAATTTGTAAACTCATGATATTTTAGATTGTAGTGGTTATAAACTTGCTAAATTTTCTGTTTTGCCTTTTAATCGAAGTAACTCTTGTTCTCTTGCACCTTTTGACTTAATTCACTCTGATGTATGAGGTCCTTCTGTAACATCCCTAATTTCGCATAAATATGAAAAGTATATTCTAATTCATATGGAGTATGTGAATGTAATAATTATGATTTGAGGGGTAGAAAGTATATTATTTTCATGGTGCATTTGGAGAATAATGGGTCTAACTGAATATTGGTGAAGTTAATTTGGTAATTGGATAAGTGTGGAATATTTTTGGAATAATTATTGAGATGGAATGTGATTAAATTTATATTGGTGGTCACTTTATAATTTTAATAAATCAAGGGGCAGAATGGCAATTATTAAAAAAAGGGTAAAATGGTAATTATTGAAAATTTATATGGTGACAAGTGTTGGAGTTGGAATGAATGGGGAAGTCAAACAAAATATATTTTTTTTTGAATAAAAGTGAAGAGGTGAGGCGGTCCAGAGAAGAGAGAAAAGAATAAGAAAAAAAAAAGAGAGAAAAAGAAAGAGGAGCAGCGGGAGAGAAGAGAGAAGAGGAGAGAGAAAGAAGAGAGAGAAAGAAAAGAGAAGAAGAAGGAGAAGAAGAGTAGGAAAGAGAAATTGTTCAGGTTCGGTGTACACTAGTTTTCGAATTTTAATTTTTCCAGATATTTCGAATTTATCGAATTTTATTGATTTCGAATTGTTTGAATTATTTTGATTATAATTCACAGTTTAGAATATGATTTACATATGATTCGTATTTGAAATTGATTTTGAATATGTATATATACATACTGTTACTGTTAGTGATAAATTGATTTTGAATATATATATATATATATATATAGTTTGTGAAAAATATCGAAAAATGATTTTAGGACATTTTGATTTAATATTGGTTTGTGAAATATATTCGAATATGATTTTGAATTGATTCGATGTGAATATTGGTTTCAGAAATATATTTGAATATATTTTCGGATTGATTTGATGTAATTATTGATTTGAGAAATATATTTGTATATGATTTTGTATATTTATTTTATATGATTATTAATGAAATTTAGATTTTAAAAATATATTTATTGATTTGAAATATTCGAAAGTTAAATTTGAATATAAGAAAGTGATTTGTAAAATTATATTTCGGAATCGAAATTTCAATATCGAATTTCAATGATTTGAAAACATAGTTGATGTTAGATTTGAGAAAACGTTTTGTGAAATGGCTGTGATGTGTATAAACATACACATGGTTATAGGAGGTTGACATGTCAATTGGGTTTCTGTCTGAACAGTACTGTGCCGATATACAACCCTTTGGATAGTACAGGCCCAAAGTGCCAGTCCTAGGGTTCTGAAATTTGTTATAGGACATTTACAGCGAGTAACTCCGTTGGTGTTCCATTCTGATCTGATTTTCGGGGGGTAGCCCCGTTTGTGTGTCCGATGCCGAACAACTCGTAATCCAGTCCGATAACTTATGTTATGTATGTCAGGAGCCCAGTTTGAAAACTGATTTGTTATATGAAAACATTTGAGAAATTATGAAGAATTTGCCTGTTGATTGATTTTGGATATTATACTTGTTGAATTTATGATTTGATTTGATATGAGCCCCATATATTGTTTATATATTTATTATTTATATTTTCAATAAACAGATATAATTATTTGATATAGTATATTTGTAAATGCAATCATGTGTACATTCACTAAACAATATGCTTAGCGTGTTGAGTTTTCTCATACGTAGGTAACAGAGGTTCCAAGAGAGACAAAGACAAAAAAGAGTAGAGGCTACAGAAAGAGAAGCCAGAGTCACATCGGTCCCATATATATTTTTGTAATAAGTATATATGTTTTGATACAGCATGCATATACAGAAAATGTTTGTATGTATTTGAAGAACTTCCGCTGTGTAAATATTTTATTGGGTGAATTGCATTCAGGTACCCTGAGTTTATCCATAATTACACGCATAATGCCAGTTTAGCGTTTATTACACTCAAGTACCCTTGACTACGTTGACTACCGTTAAATGAACAGTAAACTTAACGGTTTAAGGATAATTTGGTCTTTTATGTATCAAATTTTTTTTAAACATTTTAAAAAAAAATCTAACCAATAAAGACACTCCACGTCATTTTAAATTAATTTTAGTGTGAATTGCACTCAAGTACCCTGACTTTTATCATAATTGCACGTTTAATGCCAGTTTTGCTATAATTGCACTCTAATACCCTGTAATTCGTTGACCACCGTTAGAGTAACGGTTGACCAAACGGATTCAGGAAAAATGACGAGAATGCCCCTCAAAGGAAAAAAAAATTGAAAATCAGATGATCTTCGAACCCAGATGAACTGGGTTCGCGATCGAACCCAGTTCGATCGTGAACCCAGCAACTGGGTTCGTGCTACGAACCCTGGGTTCGAGCACGAACCCAGAAATCTGGGTTCATGTTCTTCGAAATTTTTTTTAAATTTTTTTTTTTGTTGATTTGGTTTTTTAAAAAATATTTTTTAAAATTAATTAAAATATGACGTGGCATGTTCTTATTGGTTGGATGATTTTTAAAATTTTTTAAAAATAAATTTAAACGTAAAAGACCAATTTGCCCCTGAATTCGTTTGGTCAACCGTTACTCTAACGGTAGTCAACGGATTACAGGGTATTAGAGTGCAATTATGGCAAAACGGATATTAAACGTAAAATTATGATAAAAGTTAGGGTACTTGAGTGCAATTCACCCTCAATTTTAAAAATTTTAAAAACTAAAAAAAAAATAACTATTATAATGGAAGAGATATGGATAAAAGTTATGATAAAAGTTAGGATAATCTCTTCCCTTCAATTGAAAAAATAAATAAAACAAATCTCCATCACAGAGGGAGAAGACTATTGCCGATGGAGAAAAAGATGACTTTGCAGTTACATTATGCCCACAAAATCTGACTTGGCAACGACTGGCGAACCCCTCTCCATCCTCCCTTCCTTCGCTGCCAACCGCCCGCCGTCCAGGCCTTCCGTCTCAGCGACTTCGACCGCTTTGCCCGTTGGGTGACCTCGGACGAGGCCTTGCGTGACGCCTGGCGCACCGCCGACAATGGTTTCGAGCAGCTCTTGTTCGATGCTAGGAAGATAGTCGAGCGTTTCGATCGCCAGTACTCTGTCTCCCACCGCCTCAGCTCCGCCGCATGTACTGCCGCCGATCGCGCGCGAGAGCGAATGCTCCATCACAGATCTACGATGTAGTCTTCTAGAGCAGCTTCTGCTGCTTTTGCCTTTTTTTTTTTCTTTTTTTTTTGTTGAATATGGATGAATTTTTTGTTGAAGAAAATGAGTGAAATTTGTTGGATAAAATAAATTATTGTCATTAAAGATTGAAAAAGATATATCATATTTGTTGTAGAATTTTGTTTTGTGAGAGAAAAAATTGTGTGGATTTTGCTGGAGAAATGGATTGTTGATGTTGAAGATGGAAGATAATGAACATTATTGTGAATTTTATTTTTATGAGTGAAAAAGTTTTGTGTGAATTTTATTGGAGAAATGGATTGTTATTGAAAATGGAAGATGATTAATTATTTATTATGAATTTTGTTTTATGAGTAAAAACATTTTGTGTGGATTTTGTTGGAGATGGATGTTGTTGCTGTCAAGATTGAAGAAAGTTAATTATTTGTTGTTGGGATAGAGAATTTTTTTTGTCTGGATTGTTGATGAAAAATTGGAGAAGATTCTAATATTTTTAATTAATTTCTTTTTATAAAAATAAAAAAGAAAATTTATTTTTTATTAAATAAATATAATATTTCAAATTATCTAAGGGTAAAATGGTCTTTTACCCTTCCCACTTTAAGTTTACTGTTAATTTAACGGTGGTCAACGTAGTCAAGGGTACTTGAGTGTAATAAACGGTAAACTAGCATTATGCATGTAATTATGAATAAACTCAGGGTACCTGAGTGCAATTCACCCTATTTTATTATATGTTTATGTTATTTGAATCTTTATAAATTATATTGTGATAAATTGGTTGGTAAGTCGCACTATATTGGGAAGGGTGCGCAAAACTGATTTGAGAATTTAGAAGTTGATTTTTATGAATTTTAACTGTAAATAGGATTTGGAAAGTCAGAAAAACAGAGGAAATTCTAGCAAGATTTTCGAAAATTTATTTGGACCACTTTCAAAATGTTTTTAATATAGATATAAATTATGGTTATATAAAAGTAAAAGTCAGATTTTAGTATATAGCAGCGCTCCCTGATTCGGTCCGAGCGATTTGGGTCAAGGGGTGTTATAGTTTTTGGTATCAGAGCAATGGTTTAGGCGTTCCTAGACCAGAGCAAATATTTTGTATATGCATGCATGGTAGAAAAGAAAAACAGGAAGATGTGACTCTAATCTGCAGAATTCCTCTTCTGTCTTGTGTAAGATAAAGAAAGAAATGGAACCATTTAGCATTGATAGTCCTGCCAATGTAACTGGGGGAGATGGAGGAGATTCAGTGAGCCCTGGGGTGGCTGGACCAGAGATGCAGGGTCAGCTAATTAAGCTGTAACAGATGGCAAAATTTTTCCAGAGTGTGGCTAGAACAGCGCTACGAAGGTCAGCAATTGAAAGGTTGGCCAAATATAGACCTACAGATTTCTATGGTAGAAGAGAGGAAGATGCATCCGCCGTAGAGCATTGGTTTAGGCGGACTGAGCCGATATTAGAGCAGTTACATTGTACACCAGAGGAGAGTCTGGAGTGTGCAGTTTCTTTATTACAGGAGGACGCTTATCAGTGGTGGACCTCCATTATACAGATAGTAAGACCTGAGGAACAGACTTGGGACTTTTTCCGGAGAGAGTTCCGAAAAAAGTATGTTGGCCATATCTATATTTAGAATATGAAAAGAGAGTTTGTGAACTTAAAGCAGAGGTAGATGACAGTCACCGAGTATGAATGAGAATTTATCAGGTTAAGCAAGTATGCGAATGAGATGGTGACTACAGAGGAGAATAGGTGCAGGAGATTTGAGGATGGACTGAATGACTATATACGTCTTCAGGTTGCAGCTTTTGAAATGGTAGATTTTCCTAGATTAGTATCAGCAGCCCTGAATGTTGAAAAGGTTCGAAAAGATGAGCAGGCTAGGAAGAACTGGAGTCAGCAAAAAAGAGGTTCAGGACAGGCTAGTTCGTCCCAGCAACCTAGTAAGAGATATAGGGGACCTCAGACTAGTGTACAGAGGCAGACACAAAGACCTCCAGTTATTGTTAGACCAGGACAGTCGGTTACCTCAGTGGCTAATGCTCCTGGAAGTACAGCGAGAGGCCCAGCTTTAGCAGCTTGTGAGCACTACAGGAGATGGCATCCGGGAGAGTGCTGGAGAGTAACCGAAGCCTGTTATAGATGTGGATCCCGCGATCATTTCCTAAGGGATTGTCCACAGAATCAAATTCCTTCTGCTAGGCCATCGGAGAGATCAGTTCCTACTGTATCTAGAGAGAGGAGACCCAATCAGATAGGGACTGAGGCTAGCAGGCATAGAGGGGCAGCAGAGTCTACGGGGAGACAGAAGAGTCGTGCCCAAGCTCGAGCCTATGTTGTTAGGGCTTAGGAAAATAGAGAGGACACCAGATGTGATTACTGGTATGATTTCTATTTTTGATATTACTGCCATTGCATTGATAGATCACGGATCTACACATTCATACATATGTGATGTCATGCTGAGAAATAGAAATTTGAAAACTGAATCTACTGAGTATGATATAGTGGTGAGTAATCCTTTAGGGCATAATGTGATTGTAAACCGGGTATTTAGAAATTGTCCTATCGGAATTCAGGGGTATAAATTTTTGGGTGATTTGATGGAATTACCATTCCATGATTTCGATGTGATATTGGGCATAGATTGGTTAACCAGACATCAGGTTATAATTGATTGTAGTTTGAAGCCAGTAATGCTTAGATTAGCAGATGGTACAGAAGTGATAATGGTGGGTGATAGAAGGGATTATCTCTCCAATGTTATTTCAACCACTACTGCTCAGACATTGATAAGAAAAGGGTGTGAAGCCTATTTAGCACATGTCGTTGATTTACGGAGGATTGATTCTAGTTTGCAGAATATACCCATTGTATGTGATTTTCTAGATGTGTTTCTAGAAGAACTCCCTAAATTACCACCGGAGAGAGAGGTGAAATTTGTGATTGATGTGATACCAGGTACCATTCCAATATCGATTACTCCGTACAGGATGGACACCTGCAGAAATGAAAGAATTGAAGATACAATTACAAGAATTGTTAGATAAGGGATTCATTCGACCTAGTGTTTCTCCGTGGGGAGCACCAGTATTGTTTGTGAAGAAGAAAGATGGGTCGATGAGATTGTGTATTGATTACAGGCAACTGAATAAGCTTACCATTAAGAATAAATACACATTGCCTAGAATTGATAATTTATTTGACCAGTTGAGAGGAGCCAGTGTCTTCTCGAAAATTGATCTCAGATCGGGATATCATCAGTTGAGGGTGAAAGACTCTGATGTTCAGAAAACAGCTTTCCGAACACGATACGGACACTATGAATTCGTCGTGATGCCATTTGGGTTTACTAATGCACCAGCAGCCTTTATGGATTTGATGAATCGTATTTTTCGTCCGTATTTGGATTAATTTGTAGTGGTATTCATAAATGATATTCTGATATATTCTCAGAGTCCAGAAGAACATGATCGACATCTCCGACTAGTGCTACAAACTTTGAGCGAAAAGAAGTTGTATGCCAAGTTCAGTAAATGTGAATTTTGGTTGAATGAAATTGCTTTTCTAGAACATGTAGTATCAGCTAATGGTATTACAACAGATCCCAAGAAGATTGAAGCAATTATGGAGTGAAAACCTCCTAAGAATGTTACTGAGATCAGAAGTTTTCTAGGCTTAGCCGGATATTATAGACAATTTGTAAAAGGATTTTCATCCATTGCCACTCGTTTGACTAAATTACTGCACAAGAATGTCAAATTTGAGTGGAATGAGAAATGCCAGGTAGCTTTTGAGAAATTGAAAGCAATGTTGGTTGAAGCACCAATTCTGGTACAAGCAGTATCTGGTAATGATTATGTGATCTATAGTGATGCTTCACACAATGGCTTAGGTTGTGTACTGATGCAAGAAAGAAAAGTGGTTGCTTATGCTTCCAGACAGTTGAAGATTTACGAATAGAATTATCCGACACATGATCTGGAACTTGCAGCCATAGTGTTTTCTTTGAGAATATGGAGGCATTATCTTTATGGAGAGAAATGCTATATTTACACTAATCATAAGAGTCTTAAGTATTTGCCTGCCTAGAAGGAACTCAACTTAAGGCAGAGAAGATGGATGAAGTTAATTACGTATTATGACTGTGTTATTGCTTACCATCCAGGGAAAGCGAATGTTGTTACTAATGCCTTGAGCAGGAAATCTTTATTCGCATTGAAAGCTATGAATGCTCATTTGAGATTGACATCAGATGATGTTATTTTAGCTGAATTGACACTCAAGCCGAATTTGATCCAGCAAATACAGGAAAAGCAGAAACATAATGAAAAACTTTTGGCCATTAGTGGACAAGTCCAGGAGGGAAAAGACATTGAGTTTGCAATTAGAAATGATGGTACTTTGTGCTTCAAAAACAGAATTTGTATTCCAGATGATGAGGAGTTGAAAATGGCAATTTTGACAGAGGCACATAGTAGTGCATATTCAATGCATCCGGGTAATACAAAAATGTACAGAGATATGAAAACTCAATATTGGTGGTCAGGTATGAAGAGGGATGTAATGGACTTTGTAAATAGATGTATGACATGCCAACAGGTAAAAGCAGAACACCAAGTTCCATCAGGTTTGCTACAGTCAATACCCATACCTGAATGGAAATGGGACCGCATTACCATGGATTTTGTCACAGGATTACCCCTTACACGGAGTCAACATGATGCGATTTGGGTATTAGTGGATAGGCTGACCAAGTCAGCACATTTCTTACCTGTCAGAATAGATTATTCATTGGACAGATTAACAGAGCTATATATTAGAAAATAGTTCAATTACATGGAGTGCCAGCTTCTATTATTTCAGACAAAGATCCGAAGTTTACATCTAGATTTTGGAAGAAATTTTAGGAAGCCTTAGGTACTCAATTAAGCTTCAGTACAGCTTTCTATCCACAGACAGATGGACAGTCAGAATGAGTAATTCAGGTGCTAGAAGATATGCTCCGGAGTTGTATAATTGATTTTGAAGGGAGTTGGGTTGATCATCTCCCATTGATTGAATTTGCCTATAACAACAGTTATCAGACGAGCATAGATATGGCACCGTATGAAACATTAAATGGTAGGAAATGCAGGACACCATTGTGCTGGACAGAGTTGGGTGAAGACAAGTTGGTAGGACCCGACTTGATTAGATAGACTGAAGAAAAGGTGAAGATCATAAAGAAAAAACTGAAAATCACTTCCGATCGTCAGAAATCATATGCAAATTTGAAAAGAAGAGACATTGCATATGAGGTTGGTGATAAAGTATTTCTGAAAGTATCTCCATGGAAAAAAGTAATGAGATTTGGACATAAAGGAAAGTTAAGTCCTAGGTTTATTGGTCCGTACGAAATTCTTAAACGTGTAGGACCGGTAGCCTATAGACTAGCTTTACCATTGGAATTAGAAAAGATACATAATTTTCATGTATCTATGCTGAGGAGATACAAATCTGATCCATTTCATAGAGTTCAGACTTAAACTATTGAGATACAACCTGACTTGACATATGAGGAAGAACCAGTGGAGATTCTGGACAGAGAGATTAAGGAGCTTCGGAATAAGACAGTACCATTAATAAAAATTCTTTGGAGGAACCATAATGTGGAAGAAGCTACATGAGAAAGTGAAGAGATTATGAGACAGCAATATCTACAGTTGTTCGAATAAGGTAAATTTCAAGTACGAAATTTCTTAAGAGGGGAAAAATTGTAACATCCCTAATTTCGCATAAATATAAAAAGTATATTCTAATTCACATGGAATATGTGAATGTGATAATTATGGTTTGAGGGGTGAAAAGTATATTATTTTCATGGTGCATTTGGAGAATAATGGGTCTAATTTAATATTGGTGAAGTTAATTTGGTAATTAGATAAGTGTAGAATATTTTTGGAATAATTATTGAGATGGAATGTGATTAAATTTATATTGGTGGTCACTTTATAATTTTAATAAATCAAAGGGCAAAATGACAATTATTAAAAAATTAGGGTAAAATGGTAATTATTAAAAATTTATATGGTGACAAGTGTTGGAGTTGGAATGAATGGGGAAGTCAAACAAAACATTTTTTTTTTTTTGAATAAAAGTGAGGAGGTGAGGCTGTCTAAAGAAAAGAGAAAAGAAGAAGAAAAAAAAAAAGAGAAAAAGAAAGAGGAGCAGCGGGAGAGAAGAAAGAAGAGGAGAGAGAAAGAAGAGAGAGAAAGGAAAGAGAAGAAGAAGGAGAAGAAGAGTAGGAAAGAGAAATTTTCCAGAAATTGTTCAGGTTCGGTGTACACTAGTTTTCGAATTTTAATTTTTTCAGAATATTTTGAATTTATCGAATTTTATTGATTTCGAATTGTTTGAATTATTTTGATTATAATTCACAGTTTAGAATCTGATTTACGTATAATTCGTATTTGAAATTGATTTTGAATATATATACATATATATATATATATATATAGTTTGTGAAAAATATCGAAAACTGATTTTAGGGCATTTTGATTTAATATTGGTTTGTGAAATATATTCGAATATGATTTTGAATTGATTCGATGTGAATATTGGTTTCAGAAATATATTTGAATATATTTTCGGATTGATTTGATGTAATTATTGATTTGAGAAATATATTCGTATATGATTTTGTATATTTATTTTATATGATTATTAATGAAATTTGGATTTCAAAAATATGTTTATTGATTTGAAATATTCGAATGTTAAATTTGAATATAAGAAAGTGATTTGTAAAATTATATTTCGGAATCGAAATTTCAATATTGAATTTCAATGATTTGAAAACAGAGTTGATGTTGGATTTGAGAAAACGTTTTGTGAAATGGCTCTGATGTGTATAAACATACATATGGATATAGGAGGTTGACATGTCAATTAGGTTTCTGTCTGAACAGTACTGTGTCGATATACCACCCTATGGATAGTACAGGCTCAAAGTGCCGGTCCTAGGGTTCTGAAATTTGTTATGGGACATTTACAACGGGTAACTCCGTTGGTATTCCATTCTGATCTGATGTTCGGGGGGTAGCCCTGTTTGTGTGTTCGATGCCGAACAACCCGTAATCCAGTCCGATAACTTATGTTATGTATGTCAGGAGCCCAATCTGAAAACTGATTTGTTATATGAAAACATTTGAGAAATTATGAAGAATTTGCCTGTTGATTGATTTTGGATATTATACTTGTCGAATTTATGATTTGATTTGATATGAGCCTCATATATTGTTTATATATTTGTTATTTATATTTTCAATAAACAGATAGAATTATTTGATATAGTATATTTGTAAATGCAATCATGTGTACATCCATAAGCAATATGCTTAGCGTGTTGAATTTTCTCACACGTAGATAACAGAGGTTCTAAGGGAGACAAAGACAAAGAAGAGTAGAGGCTGCAGAAAGAGAAGCCAGAGTCACATCGGTCCTACATATATTTTGGTAGTCTTTTTGTAATAAGTATATATATTTTGATACAGCATGTATATGCAGAAAATGTTTTTATGTATTTGAAGAACTTTCGCTATAGTAAATATTTTATTATATATTTATGTTATTTGAATCTTTATAAATTATGTTGTGATAAATTGGTTGGTAAGTCGCACTATATTGGGAAGGGTGCGCAAAATTGATTTGAGAATTTAGAAATTGATTTTTATGAATTTTAATTGTAAACAGGATTTGGAAAGTTAGAAAAACAAAGGAAACTCTGGCAAGATTTTCGGAAATTTATTTGGACCACTTTCAAAATGTTTTTAATATAGATATAAATTATAGTTATATAAAAGTAAAAGTTAGATTTTAGTATATAGTAGCGCTCCCTGATTCGGTCTGAGCGATTTGAGTCAGGGGGTGTTACACCTTCTCCAATTACCACAAAAGAAGGGTCTCGATATTATGTTTCGTTTATTGATGATTGCACTCGTTTTTGTTGGGTTTATCTTATGAAACATCATTCTGACTTCTTTAGCATTTACATGTAATTTTCGAACTCTTGTAAAAACTCAACACTCTGCTATTATTAAGTGTTTTAGATGTGACTTAAGTGGTGAATATACATCTAATAAATTTTGTGAATTACTTGCTTTGGATGGAATTGTTCACCAATCTTCTTGTACAGACACTCCTGAACAAAATGGTGTTGCTGAAAGAAAACATAGACACATTGTTGAAACTGCTCGTTCTCTTTTATTGTCTTATTCTGTTTCTAGTGAGTTCTGGAGAGAAGCAGTTCTTACTGCAGTCCATGTCATCAATAAAATCTCATCGTCTCTCACTTCAGGTTGTCCCCTTTTGAAAAATTATATTGGCATGCTCCTGATTATTCTCTCTTGCAAGTTTTTGGCTCCACTTGTTTTGTCCTTCGCCCTTATGTAGAGCGCACAAAATTATCGTCTCACTCTACCATTTGTGTGTTCCTTGGTTATGGTGAGAGACAAAAAGGATATCATTGTTTTGATCATGTTTTGAAAAAGTTATATATATTTCGTCATGTTGTGTTTCTTGAACATATACCCTTCTTTTCTATTCCTGCTGCTGCTCACAATGTCATGTTACGCATTTTTGTACCCGCAAGTATACGGGGTTGGCACAAGTAATACAATTATGAGTAAATTATCGTCTCCACAGGGATATTTAGGCGTTGAGTACTAAAGTTAACTAAGTCTATTTCTATTTGGACAATCGGATGGTTTAAGAGGCAAATAAAAGATAAAAATATAAAAACATAAAAATAAAGCGAACAACCAATATGAGAGATTAGTTAGGGTATTTGAATTCACCTAATCTATACAATTGAATTTCATGAAAGCACATCATTGTGGTTTAATTATTCATGTTGATGACCGTGTTTATCTAAATTATCCAAAGTCCCTTCTCGAGGTAAATCGGACCTATTACCACATACACTAATATCCTATCTCTCGATGGTATATCCAAGTGTATGAAAATGTATTAGTCACAATAAACACCCTATATAATCACACAAGCAAATTAGTATATCTCTATCTAATTCTACTTGTGGTGGACATTATATCGAGCACGTTGTGGGCGTCTCCTCTCGGTACATAATACACAACCATAAAATCAACTAAATGCAGGCCATTACATTCAGAAGCATTAAGCATAATAATACCACTCAACAACATAATAATCAACTACAAAAAATTAAACAATCAATTCATTCAAGTTTCATAGAAAAGGATCCATCAAAACCCTAACTTACAAGTTTAGTTCATAATCAAAGATTTACAACCAAACATGTTTTTCAATTAATAAAGAGAGTTACAAGCAAGAAAATAAAGAAGGAAAGGGATAGAAAAACTTTAGGTGTGATGAACTTTCGTCCTCCTCTTGTTAGGAATTCGTCTAACTTTCATTTTCTCCAAATCCAAGTTTGATGGTGAGATTTTGGCTCAAGGATCGAATCTGAATCCTCTTGTTTCCAAGGTGATCATCTTCTCCCTCTTTGCCTATTCTTCTCTCTCTTTTTCTCCTCTTGGTGGTCTGTTTTGAGCTCTAACCGAACTCTTGGTCGAATTTTTCTCTTTTCCTCTCAAGTTTTCCTTTTATAACAACCTGATTATGTCTTCTCACGCTTGCGACTTGGCCAAGTCGCGAGTCTAAGTCGCGTGAGCCTCTGGAATTGCTGGAAATTGGTCTTCGCGACTTAGCAAGTCGCGGCCAAGTCACAACTCCAAGTCGCGTGAGCCTCGGGTTTCAGCTGCAACATTTGCCTTCGTGACTTGGCAACTCGCGATTAAGTCGCGAGTCCAAGTCGCGTGTGTCACTGTCTCTTTGCTTGATTTTTGCTCTCGCGAGTTAGCAAAGTCGCGCCCAAGTCGCAACCTAACTCACGAGTCTCTCTGGATTTCTGAGGTGAATGGCCTTCGCGACTTGGCAACTCACGAGTCCAAGTCGCGTGTCTCTCTTCCTTCGCACATAAATGTCTGGAATCGACTGGAATAACCGAAAAGACCTAACACTTGCACACTCAAGGAAAATATCAAAAACAACTGATAATTACCCGCAAACGGAACAAAAGTAAGTAAAGAAAGGTACTAGTGAATGTCCATTTTTGATCAAGAAATGGAGCCAACATGTCACCAAATCTGATGTTATTCATATTGATCCTTTTTTTATTATACTGATAGCCTCTCTCCGTAGGTTCCTTCTAACACAGATTCTGATCCCTTTATTGTTCATATAGTTCCTATTTCTCTCAATTATTCTCGCAGGGCTCGTACAGTTGATTCTGCAGATACTAGTACCTCGCTGTCTGATGCTTTTGATACTCCCTCTCCACCTACAGTCACCCCAACACCTTCTGCGATTGTGGATCCTTCTCCTCGTTATCCTCAGCGTACTCGTAAGTCTACTCAACTCCCAGATTTTGTTTACTCTTGTTATTCCAATTCTTTTTCTTCCTTTTTAGCATCAATTCACTCTCTCTCTGAGCCCTTATCCTATAAAGAGGCAGTTCTTGATCCACTGTGGCAGCAAGCTATGAATGAGGAACTTTCTGTTTTGCATAAAATAGATACTTGGGATTTGGTTCCTTTACCGCCTAGTAAAAGTACAGTTGGTTCTCGTTGGGTATATAAGATTAAAACGAAGTCTGATGGGTCTGTTGAGCGTTACAAAGCTAGATTGGTTGCAAAGGGGTTCTCTCAACAATATGGTATGGATTATGAGGAGACTTTTGCTCCTGTTGCAAAGATGACTACTATTCGTACTCTTATTGCAGTTGCATCTATCCGTCAGTGGCATATCTCTCAGATGGATGTCAAAAATACTTTCTTGAATGGTAATTTGCATGAAGAAGTTTACATGGCTCCACCATGTCTCCCACAATCTTGGAGAAGTTTACAAGCTTAAGAAATCTTTATATGGTCTCAAATAGGCTCCTCGAGCTTGGTTTGAGAAGTTTTCTACTGTTATCACTTATCTTGGGTTTTCTTCCAGTAATCATGACTTGGCTCTTTTTATCAAATGTACCAATGCCGGTTGTATTTTGCTCTCTCTGTATGTTGATGATATGATTGTTACTGGTGATGATGTTGATGGGATTGCAGTGCTGAAGTCAGAATTAACTCGTCAATTTGAAATGAAAGATTTGGGTTCTCTGCGGTACCTTTTGGGTATAGAAGTAACAGTTTCTTCAAAAGGTTATCTTCTCTCTCAGTCCAAGTACACCACTGAAATTCTTGAGCGTGCTCATCTCACTGATACTCCCTCTGAGCTCAATGCTCAGTACTCTCCTTCTGATGGTACTCCCTTGTCAGATCCTACATTGTATCGCACCATTGTCGGCAGTCTGGTCTACTTCACTATCACTCATCCAGATATTGCCTATGTTGTTTACATTGTCAGTCTGTTTGTTGCGTCTCCTACTACCATCCATTGGGCGGCGGTCCTTCGTATTTTACGGTATCTACGGTGTACTATCTTTTAAAGTATTTTACTTCCGTCCACCTCGTCCTTACAGCTGCATGCCTATTCTGATGCTGATTGGGGCCATGATTCCACTGATCGCAAGTCTGTTACTAGTTTCTGTATCTTTTTGGGTGATTCTCTTATCTCATGAAAGAGTAAAAAATAAACTGTTGTTTCTAAATCTTCTACCGAAATAGAGTATCGTGCTATGGCATCTACTACCACAGAGATTGTTTGGTTACACTAGTTACTAGCTGATATGGGTGTTTCTCTTTCTCACCCAACTCCGATGTATTGTGACAATCAGAGTTCTATTCAGATTGCTCATAACTCAGTTTTTCATGAACGAACCAAGCACATTGAGATTGATTGTCATTTTACTCGCCACCACCTTAAGCATGGCACTATTACATTGCCTTTTGTTCCTTCTTCCTTGCAGCTTTCAGATTTCTTTACCAAGTCGTATACTATTTCACGTTTTCATTTTCTCGTTGGCAAACTCTCGATACTTTCTGTTGCCGCATCGTGAGTTTGTGGGAGGATATTAGAGTAATATATATGTATTTATTCATGTATTATTATTTATGTAATTAATTAGTTTTGTAAGGTTAGTTTAGTCTTTTTATTGGTTAGTATATATATCCCTCTTTCTTGTAACCTAATATCTTCTTCATCAATACAATGAAACCCTAAGATTTTTCTCTCAATTTCTCTCTCAAATTGTTCTTCATTTTCTTTTGATTGTTCACATGTTTGTCTTTGCAGTGTTTTCGAATCCTTAGAAAAGCTCTAGGAAAAGACTGGCAGAAATATTCACTCAAATGTTTTATTCTGTTTTTGTCTATGTATTATCCAGAATGTTTTATTAATGAGGTTATTGTTGTAATGTTGTTATCCCTTAGCTCTTATTTTGGCCATTTTTAGAGTTAACAATGTCTTTTATATGATACATTGTGAAAACAGCTTGAAACCAAAAAAAAAATTAAAATTAAAATTAAAATTAAATCATCCTCCAGTTCCAGTTCAAGGAGTTTTCAGTTAGCAACACCATTAAATACTTGAAAACAATGCAACAAAACATGGATTACATTTGCAAAACATATATTAACAAACATAACACAAATACTTGAATAAAGCACAATAAAGAAAATCTGTTAATGGAAATGTCTTAGTTGATTAAACAGAAAGGTTATATGAAGCATTATCTCAAGTTTGTTAGGTGAAATGAAACACCATTATTCGCGTATTAGTCTATAACGGTCGAATAGTTTGAAATTGGACAAATGGGATGTCAGTTAAAACTGTATATACGAATGAAGTAGTTCACAAGCAGCCCTGCTGCAATAATGCATTGTTTATATAACTTCAAAATTGTGCATGGGAATATGGAGTTGATTGGATAGAAACTATATAGAAAAGCACTGATTCAACAATGAGTTTCACTGATCTGTGTTAATCAAATCCAAGTTAGGATGAGAAAAGTATAAACCATATGTTGCAGCTGCCTACTAGTGCTAGCTACAAAATTTCTTTATTACACTTGGAGCTTTACAATTTCACAATTTGAGTTGTCGGATTGGTGATGAATATTGATGATGGTAAGATCTCCCACATTGTCGTAATAAAATGCAGATCCATCAATCCTCTCTAGCCAGAAGTAGTAGAAATTTTCAGGTTCGTGTCCTGTCAGCCATCAGAGACTTCTGTACATTTGCTTAACGAGCAATTAAGCCCACGATCAGCTGTCAGAATCCATCTCCCGGAATGGCAATGGAACTGCCTTCACAGCCCTGAACTTGCCTACATTGCTAAGATGTTCATTCTCCAACCTGTTTTGTATCATTTTTTTTATTAGTACAATTGTACAGCTGAGCCCAACATTTGAATTTTTTTTTTTTTGGGGGGATAGAAAGTACCTGTAGAAATTCCAATGCCCTCGGCGAATAACTTCTAAAGAAGCCATGAAAAAATCAAGCATACGCCACTCAACATTGCTAATACGAAACCGCATGACAGTCTCCACCCAAGCAACTCTCAGAACTACGTTTATAGCCTGAAATCCATTTTTCTCGATCTGTTAGAGACTTCCTCAAATATTTGAACTAGAAAACCAAGTGAAATTTTATTCTAAGAGAGAAACTAGAGACTAACAATGGAAATGTAGTAGATGCTCTTGTTCTTCAGAATCAGATCATCTCTAAGCCAGGGGTTCCTGGACTTTGGGTTGAGAAGACCCCAGTCCTTGACGAAATCCCAATACAATTGATAAAGTGTAGCCACCACAGAAGTGACCAGGACTATACCAAACCAAAGGTGGTTGCTCTCCCTGGTGTATGTTATCCTGGCACCGGCTGCCACCATGGCTGAAACATACTTCCCCATGTTAGCCAAATGGTTCACGTCACATTCATCGAACCATCTTCTTGCACACTGCTCATAACACCGTCAGGACACGAATTAGTCATTAATTGCAAAACTACGGAATGTAAGGGAAATTTTGAATACAGAATGTGAGATGAATTATAAGAAACTTAACTCTATGAAATGTGGACAACATCTTTTTATTTATTTAGAATTAGCAAGGAGGTGTGTAGTTTACCTGCATTGCACGCCAATAGTACGGCAAAAATGAGATGACATAAGCTAGCTCCCTGTAGAGTCTTCCATTTTTGCAGGTTTCATATCGGTGTGTTTTTAAACTTCCAGCCATGAAATAACAGGCTGTGGATTCCAAGTGTCTCAGTAATGGAATCTGTAGTAATAAAAAGATGGTTGATGATTAGAGAAGCTGGATATCCTCATAATTCCACATTAGAAACTAATTGAATTCTGCATTTACAAGGACATGTAATAGGCTACTCTTTTGGCCCATGATGGTACTTCTTTGACTTTCTTGATGATCATGTTTGCTATATAAAATCATAACATTGTATTGTAAGATCAGAGATAAATTACCTGGCTAGTCAGTTGGTCAGCCATGAAAAAGTCTACCATCAAAACCTGCATACATACATGATATATTAAAGCTTTTAGTTGCTACTTTCAAATGTTTGTTACATGTTGAAGAAATTAAAATGATAAAAAGTAATTGTACCTTGTAAAATGGAGAACATATGATGTTACGCAGCACGCGAAGGAAACAGTAGCGAGTTGGGCGATAAAACATGTCAAATGGGCATATGAGAATGCAAATGGAAATCTGGAAAGGTGACTAGGAATTAGTTCAAAAGTATAAAACTATAAAACTCCAAGGTAATTCCACTAAATTGATATTTTCATGTCAAGTTATACGTTTGATAACAGGTGTTTGTTTGGTTAATGCTAATTACCAGAAGGAGAATTCCAGGAATGGCATCAACTTGGCTAGGCAAGAAGCCACTAGCTCGTAAGAGGAGGTGGACAACCATTGCCCCAACCACAGCAGTCATGAAAGTGGTGCAAATGAGAAATGCATCTCTGTACTTGAGGGCGGTGCTAGGTGAGAATTCGAATATGAAATTGTAGTTGATCCTCTTGCTTCTCCACATGAATAAGTTGCACCCATACATAAACAAGTGCAAGCACAATAAAGCAAACACACTGCACAAAAAATCACAAGTTGCCCATCAAATTGAAGCCTGATGTCAAGAAATTGATACAATAAACTAATTAGCACAGCCACATTGGGGCCTACAGGGGACACGGCCTGAGGCCTCCCAGCCTCCACTAATTGAATAATGTAACCATTGAAAGGTCTATCTAGGCCCATGGCCACCCAGGCCCCAAATTGCAGCCCAATTGGGTCTGGCAGTACATAATTCATGTGTTATTTATCTTTATTACCACGCTTTTGAAAAATTATCAATTTTTTAAATCAGTTTCGTTTATTGGTATCCTTGAACCCTAATTTTATAAAAATATATCAATTTTATCCCTTTGACTAATTTTCTAATGGTCAAACCTCACAGAATTGGTAAAAAGACTAATTTGCCATTGACTCAATTTAAATTAAGTTAAAATTACAATTTTAACCTTAAATTTTAAAAAAGAATATTAATAATTAGAAGAGTAGTATGATTATTTTAAATTAATTTTTAATTAAAGATTTTAAAACATTTTTAAATGCCCTTAAAAAAAATTTAAATGGATCTCCACCGTCCATCAAGATTGATGGAAGTGGAGATTATATTAAAATTTTAAAAAAAAAATTGTAAAATTTATTTTTTTACTGTTTAAAAAAATTGATATTCTTGGTGGAGATCTAGATTGGATCTCCACCAAGAATAGTAAAAAAAAATGAAGTTGAAGATCTGGATTCAATTCGATCCAAACCCAGATCTGGGTTCGATTTGAACCCAGTTTTGAAGATGAACCCAAAACTGGGTTCGAAGACGAACCCATGAACTGAGTTCGTCTTTGAACGCAGATCTTCAACTTCAATTTTTTTTTTTTTTTTTTTTGTTCTTGGTAGAAATCCAGATTAGATCTCCACCGTCCATCAATCTGGATCTCCACCAAAAACATCAACTTTTTTAAAAAAAATAGTAAAAAAAAAAATTAATTTTATAATTTTAATTTTTTTAAAAAAAATTTCGATATAATCTCCACCGTCCATCAAAATTGATGGACAGTGGAGATTTTATTTTAATTTTTTAAAAAAAATTTTAAATTTATTTAATTTTTTAGTTAGGGGTAGGTTGAAAGATAAAAATACCCCCAGAACAATTAAGTTTGATTAACAGAAAGACCAAATTGATACGTCTTCATAAAGTTAGGGTCTAATAATATCAATAAACAAAATTAGTTTAAAAAATTAATAATTCTCCAAAAGTTAGGGACCAAATTAATAATCGATCTATAAGAAAAATTAATGTGAATGAAGGCAATGAAAAATAATTCAGCACCTGAAAACAGGATAGACAGTTTCCATATAAGACACTTCACTATTGGCGGAAAATATACCAGCCAAGTGCGCCAATATTGCGTATACGCTAAACAGTGATACAAAACAACCTGTAAACAACCCTGCAATAATACACCACAAAAAAAAAAAAAAAAAAAAAAAAGTTGAGAAACCCTTTTCAATAAATTCTAACTCCCAAATATCTCGCTTTAATTTGCACTATCTTCTCCTTTGTCAAAAAAATATATAAGTTTCCCACTAGCAGGTGACTGCTGCTAAGTGGGTTTTGTCTCAAAACGGAAAATATAAGGCAAAAGTAGGTGTTCATTTATAATATCAATATTGAATTTTGTAATGGTGAGTGAAAAAGAGAAAGAATTGGAATTACCAACAAAAAAGGTGACCATGTGAGAATCCTTCTGTTGTTGGGGTCTCAAGAACTTCATTGCCTTTTTCCTCTCATTGTTGGCAAAGTGCTTTGTGAATATGGACTCCACTTCATCCATTAGTCTAACCACCTTATCAAATCAACCAAATATAATAATTAATATATTACTCTTAATCGCCTATTTAATTAATAAAAATTAATTTAAATAATTATATATAATGGAATATATATAGATACCTTGTCAGAACTAATAAAATGGGATCTCTTCACTACTTGAAGATAACTTCCGGATGCCTTCTGATTTGATACCTATGATCACATCATCAGAAATTATAATTAATTCAAATTAATTCTTCAATTTACTAAAATCCTCCAAGTAGTCACACTCTAGTATAATTCACGCATGACTAATTAATGAGTCACTAATCATTGGGTGGGTGGGTGGGTTGAATTTGATAATACATTACACGTATGGCAAGATATTAAATAGTTGTTGATATCTCACACTTGTCATGTGAAGATCATATATTTAATTGGCATTTTAAACAAATCAGTTTGTTCACGGTATAAGCAGTTACATACATATATGCAAACATCACCATGCCTTCTCATACAAAATTAGAATTTTTTTTTTTCAAAATTATAAAATATAACACTGGATATAATCAAGTTTTCTGATCCTATCTATCTGAACGTAATTTCACATAAAATGGTAAAAGATGATGTTTTATTATTTCAAAATATGAACTGATTTCTTGGATTATATATAACTTCTATTTTGTAAAACATAATGAGTAATATATTTCTAATTTGGTATTCTCTTCCACTACAATAAGTGGGCAATTGTTTATCATTACTTCCTTTTTTTTCTTTAATAAAAACAAGAGAAACCCACTCAGCAATCCCACTAATAAGCCCTAAAAGTGGTATTTTCTAGTAAAAATAATGGTAATAGTAATAATCAGAAATGGCATATTCTAAAAGCAAAACCTCTGTATACCCACAGTACTTTTTTTGTGTTAGTGTGTCATGTGAGAAGACGATGAATAGTGAGGCTGACGTATATTACCACCTTACCTTGTCGAATTTCTTGAGTATCTTTGTGAATGCCACCATGTTCAGTGAGCTGCATGCCAGAAGTGAATATAAACATTAGAATTAATTTGTTCAGTTTAGGAAGTAGTAAACATGACGACAATCTAGCTATGAGCAGCATCATGGCCTCATGATATTATCATTTTTCTGGCTCATTCATATAGATTTTTTTTTTCTTTTATAGTTTGGTTTTTTTGGTCATGATTCATGAATTTCAATCTTTCACGTTCATTTGTTATCACATGATGGGAAATATCAATAAATAGCCAAGACAAGTTAGTGGCAGGCAGTGTAATCAAGTGAGCCCACAAGAATTTCTCCTACTACTACTCTTTTTTTTTTACTTTTTTCTTCCTCTTTTTAATTTTTTTCTTCTAAATCTCATTTTGTAATAATAATAAAATTATAAACAGAACCACCAATGATTTCTAAAAATTTTCAAAAATATATCCTGAAGAATTTTCATATCTTAAAATTTGTTCCATTAAATAAGTTGATGAAATTCTTTTTCGTTTTAGCTTTTACTAGAACATTTGTAGACTTTTTTTCTGGCCAATAATCTTTACCTGTAAGTTTTGAGTAGACCAAGGCCTCTAAAGAGCTCGACAAAAGCTCCTCTAATCATCTTCTCAGCACACTGGATCTTCTTCCTATTAATGAAGTCTCCAGGGCCTTCTTTTTTGGGATTATTGACTAGATCTTCCCAGAGCATGGACGTAACAGCGGTGATGGTGCGTGCTGGTGTTTCTGCTGGAATGTCAATCCTCATCGCCATCTTTGGTTTCCCTTTCTTGCTTTTCGATCTTGTTGCTGCGTTTATAAAATTCACACCATTCCTCTCTAATGCTGCTATCACATCATCTGTCTGTGTCGTCTCGCTTGCACTATCACTCAATGCTCCTGTACCCTCTGCATTTACCAATTATGATTACATTATATTTAATTGTTAATAGTTTTCAATCTTTGGTATTTGTACAATTGGAATTAGATGGTGTTACATGGTTAATAGTTTTCTCCTCTTGCCATCGTTTTCTCATATAAGAGAAATTCATAATATATAAAGAACCAAATATTCACGCAACTTTCTCTACCAATTGGATTTGAACACTATAAAAGAAACAACCTGCCGACTTGGAGGAACAGATCTGATCTTTGTGTTCATATTTTTCTTGTATTCATATTTGGTTTGTTAATTTGCCGGCATTTTTGGCTAAATCGGGAAAAAGATTTTTGTGGACCACGTATTGTTGCTGTGAATCATAAATGAAAACAAAAGCAATATTTATTGGTTTCAATAATTGGTCAAAGATGGAGTCCATTTTTTTTACACCGTCCAATTGTTTTATTGAAAAGAAGCCAAATAATTGATTTCATAACTTTAACAAATTTAAAGTTTCATAAATGATGATAAAACCAAAAACCAAAAAAAAAAAAAAAAAAAATTCTTCTTGAAAATGTTTGGTTACGTTTTAGCACGTGTTCTTAATGTGTTAATATTCAGACAAGATTGTACTTGAGTTACTACATATATTTTCCATCTAGTTGGACTCTCCGGATACAGTACATGCCCTAAAACATAAACAAGACTTGCCGTGCCTCCAGGTCAAAATTCTCTTGCCAAGTCAGATTTTGATAGGTAAATTTACTATAGTATCCTCGGTCTTATTAAAATTGATCAGAACTTTATTTGGGTACACATGACGTAGTTTAATACAAATGGCATTCTAATAAATGAAATTGTAAAAAATAGATGAAAATAAACTCTCACCTGAGAAATCAGAGTTTCGAGCAGAAGACGACCATGACCGAGGAAGAATTCCACTATTCGGCTTCCGTCTCCGGTCACTGAGAATTTGCTTGAGGTCTACAAGTATTTCTAGTTGCTTGTTAAGAATCTCTCCTCTCTCTAAAAACTCACTCTCTTTGGTCTTGTAAAACTGGTTCACTTTGTTTAGCTCTTCATCCAACCTCTCAAAAAACACCTTAATCTACATATAAATCAAAAACCAAAATAATATAAATTATATGTTCATGCAAGAATTTTTTGAAAAAAATATTACCATGTATATTTTTTTTACTTTATAAATACCTCATCTTCTTCAGAAAACAACTGCGCAAGCTCAGTCTCATACACTTCTTCATCTCCCTCTTCCATTACTTTGCTCTTGATTGTCTGTAACAACAGAATGACATTTGTTCAACAACCTCCATAATTTTGTCTTTTTTTCATTGATTTTTGTGCTTCCTTTTTTTGGTTAGCAAGTCACGTTGGTTTCGTGATAATACCACTCTAAAAAAGTTTCTCTTTTTTGCTTTCGTGAGAAAATGAGAGAGTTACACAATAAAAATAAAAATAAATAACAACCCTAAAATGCTCCAAAAAATACTCACTAGAATCTGGGGAAAAAAAAACTGCTATCTAATGATTTTTTTTTTTTTTTTTTATGATATCGGACCCACTAGAAATGTAAGGTGGGAGACACACTACAAGTGATGATCTGAAGTCTAGTGGGACCCGGTTGATCAAACGGTGATGATGATAACACATTCGTGAGAGAAGGAAAAGCAGAAATCACCTGATGGAAAAGAGTGTTCTGGTATGGTGTTACGTAAGCAGAGAACAGAAACCAAAAAGAAGGAGGAGGAAAGAGAACAAAATTCAAGAGAAACCCAAAAGACACCGAGAAAATGAGCAAATTCGGTTATTTATTTATTTTTTTAATACGGGCAAAACCTTAAACTATTGCCTGAAAATGACTTCACTTTGCTTTCACACTATAGGCCAAATACGCAAACAAAGACGACAAGAGCCCAAAAAAAAAAAAAAAAATACCACAGAATATTACGAAAAAACCATCGACCCAAACACACGAAACAAGTTGAATATCGTTAAATTTGTGTACCTGAATGATGTCGGTAGATGATTTGTTATCGTGGTTGATGAGCTTGTGAGAGAATTTCTTGGCGAGGAAGCGAATGGGGTCGAAAACGGAGCGACCTATGTCATGGTTGATGTCTTGAGGCTTCTTATGTTTTCTAGAGAGCTTAATCTTCTTGACTTGTTTCTTGAGTTGCCAGTAGTCGACGAAGGCGTCCTTCCATTCTGGTATGAGTTGAGCCTCCAGCTCCTTCGAGAACTTCACCATTGTTGGGGGCTGCTCTGCTTTGGTTTTCCAGAGAAGAGAGATTTGGAAAGGAGACGATGAAGAGCAGCTTAGAAGATGAGGGAGGGATTGATGAAGGTTTTTATATATTTATAGTATCAGAACAAGAGAGAGAGACGTGTGGAGAAGTGAAGAGAGTTTGCTTCTTGTCATTGGATTTTTTTTTTTTCTTCCACTAAAAAAAACAAAAAGCCGAAAACAGAAAAGAAAAAGATGACGTTATAATGGCATTTTCGAAAATTAATTGGAAAACTAAAACCTATTATGCTTTTCAAGTACAAGAGAATCGAAAGTGGTTTTTGTGAGTCCTCTTGTGTGAACATTTTTTTTTCTCATTTTTTTTTCTTTTTAAAGTTTGTTTGATGTGATTTGTTTGTTAAACAAATAAAGGTTTGATGATGGTGAATTTTATTCTATTTTAATTAATTAAAAATAAGATCGTATTGCTAATTAAATATCATGATACAATCATTAACAATATTAAGATATATGAGATTAATTTCTGATTAGATGTTAAAAAGAATGCAATGAATATGAGAAAAATATTACTTTTTCATCTTTAAATTTTACTAAATATGAATTTATATATTTAGAGGCATGAGTTGTAAAGTAATTTATTCAATAACAATGTGTGATTAAATGGAACTCAATAGGAGTTTGTTTAATGGTTTAAAAAAAAAAAATAATCTTTCTACATTCTTACAGCAGGTTGTCAAAGAGTAGCATGTGAGATTTCATGCCAAATTAAAGCAATATCACTAACTCCACCATCATTATTATTTCATTTAATTTCAAAAATTACCCTTTGTCATATTTGTCCGTTTGACCAGCTAATTAATATGAAGCCTTTTTCTTTCTCAACTACTGGTGTTGTACTAGTTTATATACACTTCAATAAAAGCAGATATACTGAAATTAAATAAACATGCCTCTAATTGCTGTTGATATTTGCTATAGATTCAGATGCTATCCTGCATATTCTATAAATTCTGATATTTGTGTTGAGCTCAAACAGTTTAAAATAAAAAATGAGGTCAAGAGAGAATCTCAACCTGTTTGGTTTAGATTGCGCTAATGAATAAAAGAAACATGCATGATTCTCTCTTATTTTTGTACATCTACCATCAAAATTATTGTTAGCTTATAAATTTATCATGATTATCGCACATTTATTATAACTCAAGTGGATAGTGTACTTATCATTCACCTATGTGATAGGGGTTCAAATTTTACCATTGTCAATAAATAAATAATGTATGGGGATACTTCTCTCCTGTAGTAAGAGTTGCTTTTCGGACTGTACTTATAATGGTTAATCTCGTTAGATCTCGGTATGCCTTTAACCCAATTGGTGTCAGTCCTAAAAATAAAAATTTTCCTCAGAAGAGGAAAATAAATCACTTTTATATATGCTCAATAATGTATTAAAATTTTGGTTGTCACAAGAAATTAAACCCCGCAAGGAAAATTCACATACACTCAATACTAATATACACCTCATAATGCTCAAGAGAGAGATATATAATACTTAGAGGTCGTTTGTTTTTTTATCTCAAACTGAATAGACCTGAATTTTTCTAAAGACTGAATAGAGATTGAAACGTGAAACCTGAATGACATGTTTGTTTTTGTCCTTTTAACTACTTAATAAAAAGTGTTGATTTTTTTTTTAAAAAAAAAACAAAAACATCTAAATAAAGATAAATTTGGAATATATTAATATAATAATGATAATAATAAAACAAAATATTGTAATTATGATCCAATGATTAGGTGTTAAGTGATAAATTAGGATTTTTAACTTTTTATTTTAAGTTATTTTTTAACATTTTTAAGTGGTTTGACCACTTAAAAAAAATAAACAAAAATAATTTAATGTGTCAAATTTAGACTTATTAAGTATTAAGTGGAAAAAAATAAACGACCCTTTACATATATGTGCTATGATGTGTTTAATTTATTTATCTAGTATTTATTTTAAGTTGTATATCTTACTTGAAACTGGCTTCTTGAAATTGAAGAGAAAATGTTTTTCTTTTTCCTTTAAACCTGGAAGAGGAGAATTCGAACTCAGAATCTCAACTTTATTGAAAAATATGGTTATCACCTACCTACATTTGCGACCATAAAAATTAAAGAGAAAATGTTATTGTGATCCCTATCGCCAATGTTGCTTGTAAGTTTGATGACAAAGCAATCGTCTATAAAATGCATTTCTTTGTGCATACTATTTTATTTCCATGCATTATTGATAGGTCAAGCAATCAAGCTAGCCATAGCTAATTAGCTATGCAGCTTATGATTTGATAATAGATAATAGCTGGCACTTGAAATTTGGAAGGCTTCACAAGCAATCTTATGTCAAAGAGATTTTTCAAAGCTTTCCATTTCGTTCATATTTATATTTCCCGTAGTTCATCAAATATATTCATTATCATTATCAGGAGGAGATGATGTTGTTTAGATTGTGTTTCTATATATGTACTCAAATAATACACGTTAAATAACATCTGTCATCTCTCTATCTTATCATGATATAGATTAAAGTCAAAGTATGATTATATATATATATATATATATAATTATGTTGGATTTAATTGTATTCCATATCTTAAAAATACTAAATTTTATATGAAATTCTTAATACATACTCTAAACAATACGCACTTGCATATAGATCAAAGTTCCTAGAAACATGTTTGTGGAAAGAAATTAAATATATTTGCAAATGGAGTGAGATATAGCTAGCTATTTAATAAAATTTAATCAATTCAACCAATAAATGCATGCTTATAAGGATAATTAATCCTTTAAATATACGAAAGTGTCTTTTCTTTGCACATTCTCTTCTGATGATCTCCTAACAGAAACCTAGAAATGGAAGATGCTTTAGTGTAAGGTATCTAATCAGAGAATATTCCTGATAAAAAAAAAAGAATTATTTAGAGATAATGGGGGTGTGGAAAAGGCACTTAGCCAAATCAAGTTTTAATGGTTGGAACCTCATGCACGTCCCAGGGCCCCCATTAATTTGCTCCTGCCTGCTCTGCTAACTCATCTTCCACAATTCACAGCAAAATCAACTGTCATTCGCTCAGCTGATTCATCATCATGATCTTATATATATAAGTGGGTTTTATTTGCAATAAACAATCAATAAAACTACATATACATAAACTAGTAGAAACTCTTCATTTTAAAAAGGAAAAAAAGAAAAGAGAGGGAAAAATTAGTGTTAATTATTGTTTTTAAATCCGGATCAATGATATACCGACCAATAGCCATCATGATTGCATTATTTGCATTATCTAATGACAAATGGATATGGATATCCAAACCGTGATAATTTTATACACGAGCAAATAAACCTAAACTCTTTAAAGTTTGCTTATTTACAAGTGAAATCAACTTTTGTATTTATTGGCAAAGACCTCCCCTGCCATTAATCAAACTTCATCCAAATTACGGTTAATCAGATTTGACTATTAAAAATACCAAAATACCCCTGAAATAATATTTAAAATGATCAAAATTCATTAAATAAAATAATAATAAAAAGAATAGTTAAGATATCCACTGTCCATCTGACTTGAGATAGACGGTGAAAATTTATTTAAAAAAAATATTAAATATTAAAATAAAACATAAAAAAATGAAAAAAAAAATTAATGGTTCTCCACCGTCCATCAATCTTGATGGATGGTAAAGAAAAAAAATTTTAAAAAAGATTTTTTTCAAAAACAGAAAAATTTAAAATAAAAAATAAAGAAAATTAAAATATTTGGGGATGGAGATCTAATCTCTATATCTGAATTGGTCCATCGGTGGAAGCAATGGACAACGATGGACTCCATCAATCGTTGGTGATCCAGCGATGAAGGTCCCATCACTCTTTATCGCTGGAGATCAAGCGATAGAGATCCATCGCTGGACTCGCGATGGAGCTCTCGCATTTTAATTTTTTTTTTTTTTTGGTTCTTGAAGGAGATCCACTCTAGAGTTAGATTTACATTCCACCAAGATTTTTTTTTTTTATATAATTGTTATTTTTTTAAAAAAAAAATTTTAATATGATCTCCACCGTATTCATCAAGATTGATGAACGGTGAAGATCCATTAAAAAGATTTATTATTTTAAAAAAAAATTAAGAGAAATTGATTAAAAACATTAGTATTATTTCAATAAATATATTCTTAAAATAAATCCCAACCGTTAGGATTCATTTTTTACTTCATTTTATTTTAAAGTTTTATTTAATAAAATAATTTTTAAAAATTTGAAAAGACAAAAACATACCCTTACATGTTAAGTTTGACTAAATTTAACTAACGGTAAGAGAAGTCTTTACTAATAAATTTAAAATTAATTTCATTTATAGATGAGCAAACCTCAAGATATCTAGGTGTTATTTACTCATTATGTATCAATTCCTTGTTTGATTGGATAATGCTTTAAATTATTTGTACCACTTTTATATGCTTAAAATCTCCATTTATAATTTGACACATATTTTGAGTACACATACAAACTATTATATTAGAAAAGCTTTAATATTCAGAAGTATACGTCAGATTAATTATATTATGTTATGTGAGTGGGGTGGCTATACAGGTCGTCGGGCATTGAAGTATTTCTCTAACTACATACGGTGCCTAGCTACGTTTATTGGTAGCCACGTGGAGATACTTAGAAGGCTGACGTGGCAAAACATAAGACTTAAGAAGCGGGAGAAGCTTTTGGTGCTGGAAACACGTGTATATATTCTCTGCCAGAAGAATATACCACAGATGAGTTGGCCTTTGCAGAAGAGATTCTAGAGATCGAAACAGTGCTGCACACTGTTAGCAAGTTGCCTTGAACAGTAGTGTTGTAATAAGAAATGAGACAAAACCAGATTCAAAACTGATTATCGATCGCTGGTTTTAGTGGGCATTTGTTGCTGATAATCAAATATTATTATTAACAATGTCAATGTGGAGCCAAGTTTTCCCAATAACTTTTCATTTGAGTGTGCATGACGTCCCAACCTCCATGATCGATTTTTTTTTTTTTTTTTTTTTTGTATATTCGTGTTTCCTCACTGTGCACCATTTAATTTTTTTAAATTATTATTAAAAGTTGAAGAATATATGATTTAGCTCCGTTTATAAGAGCTTCTTCGAGTAGAGCTTTTAGAAGTAGATCTTTTAAAAGTAGAGTTTTTAAAGAAAAGTCGTTGGTCATTTGATTGTTAATTAAAAAAGTTATTTTAAACTATAGATTGTTTGGCTATATTAATTTTAAAAATTCTTTTAAATGATAGAATTACTAAAAAGGACATATAAAATAATTTTAAATATAACAAAAAAAATATATTGTTTTCATCGGAATTAAAAAAAAACTCAATACATAGTAAAAAAACTCACAACAGAATATACAAATATATACACACATATACAAATTCATACACAATAAAAAAAAACATATGACAATATACAAATATGCACACATATCGACATACACATATATATGCGTTGAGAGAAGTAAAATTATATTTTACATCTTAAAAAACAAAGTTATTAGAATTTTTAATTTAAAACTAAATTATTATGGTTTTTAATTTAAATGGGTATTGTGAAATTATAAAATATATTAGAGTTATATAAGATATTTTAATATTTTGAAAAAAAGCTCTACTTGGAAAAACTTAAAATTTGAGCTTCTCCGAGTAGATATAAAACAACTTATTTAATCATCCAAAATCTCTACTAGGGTTGCAACCAAACGATACAAAAAAAAAAAAAAAACTGAATAAAGCTTTTGAGATTAAATAAGCTCTTTAGGCCAATAAATAAGCTCTTTCAAATGTACACTTAAACATATTCATTTACCATCTCAATTTTATCGAGATAATTTCATCATTTATTTACTAGAATTGTATATAAGCCCCTTTTCCAATGAATTTTATTTTTTTAAAAGAAACATTTAATGTCATTTCATTGTATAATTGAAGTTTTATGATATATTTTCATAGCAAAGAATTAAAGAAAATTGAAGTTTTGATGGATAATTCAAATAGAATTTTATAAAAAAAAATTAGAATAGTTGTTTTTACAAAAACAAATATAATTTTAAATCAAAAATTTATTTTGCAATATATTTTTTAAAGTTTGAATTCTTTATATCATTATTTTTAGATTGTGAATCAATTAACTATTATAAAAAAAAAAAAAAAATTGTAGGTGCTGTGATTAGTGGGAAGTATAGTGCAAAAAAGGTGGGATGTGGGCTTTAATTAAAGGCTGCCCCTAAAAATGATAGACTAATAATTAGGTCATCTCTAATGGGTCTATTATTTTTTTTATCAAAATAGAGATTCAGAATGGAATATTTTAAGAATATTTCATTTTCATAAATTTACAATTTCAACCGTACTCTATTTTACTTTATAAAATATTATTATTTTTTTTACTTTATAAATTATTTTTTCTAACTTTTTTAGTTTTTACTCTCATAATATATTTACACTTAGTTATTTTACATGTAATAATTTAATTTTAAATAAAATAATTATTAGATTATTAATTAATAAATAGATGTAATAAATGAAAATTTTAAATATAATTAAAATATAGTGGATATTATACTCACTTGAAAGGTCTTAACAAAATATTTCTAATGATATAATTTTTATGCTAATTATATTTATAAATAAAAAGTTATAATAAGTTAATTGAATTTAATTAATTGAAAAAGTAATAGAGATTGGAATAATGAATCTCCTTGAGAGATCCATTTACCAATTTCCATTTGAAATTTTTTGGGAACAACAATATAAAAATCCATCGGAGAGATTTTAGTCTTCAATTTAAAGAAATAAAGACCCATTGGAGATGACCCTTATGTTGAAGTATAAACTTGTTTTAGGCCCAAACCATTTGAAGGCCCGAACTATTTTGGGAGCCTAAACCCAAGCCCAAATAAATTAGAGTCCAAGTCCAAAAAATAAGGTCCAAGCCCTTTATCTAGAATTCTCTAGGGTTTGGTAATTAGACATAAAAATCATGTGGTCAATTGGAAGGGTGTGGAAGGATGTAGAAGGATGAGGTGTATGGTTATTATAATTTTGGATTAGTTTATTTGTGTGGTCTAAAATAATTTGTAAGTAGTATAAATACCCCCTTCCCATTTTGGTTTAGGCATCAAGAAGAAGCAAAGCTTCTAAGTGAGTGAAGAAGAAGTAAAGAGTGAGTGAGTTCTTGAGTGAGAGTGTTCTTGTAATATTTGTTTTGAGTTCAAATAAAAGTTGTTTTTGAGTGTTTTATTTCCAACAAAGTGGTATCAGAGCCTGGTTTGAAGGTGTGCACTATAGCATATCCAAATTGAAGTTCTCGACGAGACGAAGCCGACGCCGCAAAAATCGCCCCGATCGGAGTTCAAACGAGCCGCCACGGGCCGCCGGAAGTTTGCTGCCAGAAAGTGAGTTAGCTCACCGAGTCCAAGCCGAGTTCAAGCCGAGTCAGCCGAGTTGGAAGTGAGTCCAGCCAAGTTGGAGCCGAGTTCACCGAGCCACTAAGCTTGTTGACCGAGCCGCTGACCGAGCCGCCAAGCCGTTGACTGTTGACCAGGTTAGGTTGACCGTTGACTTTGACTTTGACCATAAAAATCGATTTTTTTGTCTGAGTTCATCTTAAGGTTTTTCGACGTTCTGAGTTCATCCGTGTAGTCAGAATTTCAAAATTCTCACCATATTGAGAGTTATGGCTAATGGTATGGCGTCGTTTCAAGTTCCAACACTCAAGAGCGAAAACTATGATAATTGGAGTATCAAGATGAAGGCTCTCCTTGGAGCACACGATGTCTGGGAGGTCGTAGAGAAAGGCTACACCGAACCAGAAGATGAGTCAACTCTATCCCAAACTCAAAAGGATAGTTTAAAAGACTCAAGGAAGAGAGACAAGAAGGCTCTTTATCTCATCTATCAAACGTTAGATGATGATGGTTTTGAGAAGATTTCGAGTGCAAGCTCCGCTAAGCAAGCGTGGGAGAAGTTGCAAATCTCTTACAAAGGAGTCGAAAAGGTAAAGAAGGTCCGTCTCCAAACATTAAGAGGTGAATTCGAATCCTTACACATGAAAGCATCTGAATCTATTTCAGATTATTTCTCAAGAGTAGCAGCCGTTTCTAATCAATTAAAAAGAAACGGTGAAAAGTTAGAAGATGTAAGAATAATAGAGAAGATACTCCGTTCATTGGATCCAAAATTTGAGCACATTGTGGTAACGATAGAAGAAACTAAAGACCTGGAAGAAATGACGATCGAGCAACTCCAAGGATCATTACAAGCATATGAAGAAAAACAGAAGAGGAAGCAAGGGATCAACGAGCAACTCCTCAAGATGCAACTGAAGGAGAAGGAAGAAAGTCAAGGCCACGAGAGAAGCGAGCGTGGTCGAGGTAGAGGCCGAAGCCGAGGACGAGGTAGAGGCTGTGGTCATGGACGAGGTTGGAATTCTAACAGTAGCAACCTCAACAACTACGAGAAAGGAGAAAGCTCAACAAGAGGCCGCGGGAGAGGAAATTCAAACTCGAGGTACAATAAATCTCAAGTTCAATGTTATAATTGTCAGAAATTTGGGCATTATGCTTCAGAATGTAGAGCTCCCAACAGTAAGGTTGATGAAAGGTCCAATTATGTGGAAGTCAAAACCGAAGAGAAGGAGACAGTGCTACTAGCTTGTAGAGACAATGATGGAGATCAAGAAAATGCTTGGTACCTCGACACTGGTGCAAGCAACCACATGTGTGGAAGAAGAAGTATGTTCGTAGAGCTAGATGAATCAGTGGCTGGCAATGTCTCATTTGGAGATGATTCAAAAATATCAGTGAAAGGAAAAGGTAACATCCTTATCCGCACTAAAAATGGTAGTCATCAATTAATCTCTAATGTCTACTATGTGCCCAACATGACATGCAACATCCTGAGTATGGGTCAACTCTTAGAAAAAGGCTATGATATTCATATGAAGAATCATAGTCTTTCTATAAGAGATGGCAAAGGGAATCTAATAGCCATAGTAAAAATGTCAAAGAATAGATTATTTTCTTTGAACATTCAAAACGATGTTGTAAAGTGTCTGAAAGCCTGCTACAAAGATGCATCTTGGTTATGGCACCTTCGATTTGGGCATCTCAATTTTGGAAGCTTGGAGCTACTATTTAAGAAGGAAATGGTGAGAGGACTACCATGCATCAATCATCCTGACCAACTTTGTGAAGGATGTTTACTCGGGAAGCAATTTAGAAATAGCTTTCCAAAAGATTCAGACTCAAGAGCCAAGAAGCCACTCGAGCTAGTCCATACCGATGTGTGTGGTCCGATCAAGCCAAGCTCTCTCGGTAACAGTAATTATTTCCTTATCTTCATTGATGATTTTTCAAGAAAAACATGGGTTTATTTCTTGAAGCAGAAATCAGAAGTCTTTGGAGTATTCAAAAAGTTCAAAGCAGCTGTGGAAAAAGCGAGTGGCCATAAGATCAAGGCACTGAGATCCGATAGAGGAGGAGAATTCACATCTAAGGAATTCCTGGAGTTTTGTGAAGCGAATGGAATTAGACGTCCTCTAACTGTTCCCAGATCCCCTCAACAAAACGGAGTTGCAGAAAGGAAGAATAGAACAATCCTGGATTTGGCGCGAAGTATGCTCAAAAGCAAGAGATTGCCCATGGAGTTTTGGGCCGAAGCAGTGGCGTGTGCAGTATATTTGTCCAATCGCTCTCCAACAAGAAGTGTGTGGGGAAAGACACCTCAAGAAGCATGGAGTGGTAGAAAGCCCGGCATCTCCCACCTAAGAGTTTTTGGAAGCATAGCTCATGTTCATGTACCAGATGAGAGAAGAACCAAGCTTGACGATAGAAGTGAGAGTTTCATCTTCATCGGCTATCCCGCTTATTCGAAAGGTTACAAGCTATACAACCCGAATAACAAAAAGTTTGTGATCAGCCGAGATGTGATATTTGATGAAGAAGGAGAATGGGATTTTGGATCGCATGTAGACAACTTCAACTTCACTCCACAATTTGAAGAAACAGAGCAGACGCCAGTGGAGCAACTAGAAGAACCTCAACAAGAACCCACTACACCACCAGCATCACCAGCTTCAACAAATAATGGAAATTCACCACCATCATTTTTACAAGAAAGAGCAATGGAGCGAACAAGAGGTCTTCAAGATTTATACGAGGTAACTGAGAGATCTGATAATCTTACTCTTTTTTGCCTCTTTGCTGATTGTGAACCAGTAAGTTTTGAAGAAGCTGCTCAAGAAAAGAAGTGGAGAGATGCGATGGATGAGGAAATCAAGGCCATTGAAAAGAACAACACTTGGGAACTTGTTCCACTTCCAAAAGGACACAAGGCAATTGGTGTCAAATGGGTGTACAAAACAAAGCGAAATTCTAAGGGAGAGATTGAAAGGCACAAGGCAAGGCTAGTTGCGAAGGGCTACAGTCAAAGAGCTGGAATAGACTATGATGAGGTATTTGCTCCAGTTGCTAGATTAGAAACTATAAGACTAATCATTTCTATGGCAGCGCAAAACAAGTGGAAGATACATCAAATGGATGTAAAGTCTGCCTTCCTAAATGGAGTTCTTGAAGAAGATGTCTACATTCAACAACCACTGGGTTACGAAGTCAAAGGCCAAGAAGACAAAGTTCTGAAGCTGAGAAGAGCTCTCTATGGGTTAAAGCAAGCACCAAGGGCATGGAATAGCAGAATTGACAAGTACTTCCAACAAAATGGCTTCACCAAATGTCCCTACGAGCACGCCCTATATATCAAGATCATGAATGGAGATATTCTGGTAGTATGCTTGTACGTGGATGATTTGATTTTCACCGGCAATAACCTAAGCCTGATTGAAGAGTTCAAGAAAGCAATGGCCAAGGAATTTGAGATGACTGACATCGGATTAATGGCGTACTATCTTGGTATTGAAGTCAAGCAAAAGGAAGAAGGCATCTTTATCTCCCAAGAAAATTATGCAAAGGAGATATTCAAGAAGTTCAAGATGGATGATTGTAAGCCAATAAACACGCCAGTAGAATGCGGAATCAAGCTATCGAAGCATGATAAAGGTGAAAGCATAGATCCAACATTCTTTAAAAGTTTAGTTGGAAGCTTACGCTATTTGACGTGCACGAGACCAGATATTCTTTATGCTGTTGGACTTGTGAGTCGATACATGGAGAATCCAACAACCACCCATTTCAAAGCCGCTAAGAGAATCCTCCGTTACATTAAAGGTACGCTTGATTTTGGTTTATTTTATTCAGTTTCTAATGATTACAAGCTTGTGGGATATAGCGATAGCGATTGGGGTGGAGATATAGATGAGAGGAAGAGCACCAGTGGGTTCGTATTCTTCATGGGAAACACAGCTTTTACATGGATGTCAAAGAAGCAACCGATTGTCACCCTATCCACTTGTGAAGCCGAATACGTAGCTGCTACTTCGTGCGTTTGTCATGTGATATGGCTCAGAAATTTGCTGAAAGAATTGGGTTTGCCACAAGAAGAACCAACTGAGATTTGTGTCGACAACAAGTCAGCCATTGCCCTAGCAAAGAATCCAGTGTTCCATGATCGAAGCAAGCATATTGATACCCGTTACCACTATATAAGGGAGTGCATAGCGAAAAGGGATGTGCAAATGGAGTACGTGAAGTCCAAAGATCAAATTGCAGATATTTTCACCAAGGCACTCAGGTTTGAAGATTTTTCGAGATTAAGAAGTTTGCTTGGGATGATAAAACAAGTTTAAAGGGGGGTGTTGAAGTATAAACTTGTTTTAGGCCCAAACCATTTGAAGGCCCGAACTATTTTGGGAGCCTAAACCCAAGCCCAAATAAATTAGAGTCCAAGTCCAAAAAATAAGGTCCAAGCCCTTTATCTAGAATTCTCTAGGGTTTGGTAATTAGACATAAAAATCATGTGGTCAATTGGAAGGGTGTGGAAGGATGTAGAAGGATGAGGTGTATGGTTATTATAATTTTGGATTAGTTTATTTGTGTGGTCTAAAATGATTTGTAAGTAGTATAAATACCCCCTTCCCATTTTGGTTTAGGCATCAAGAAGAAGCAAAGCTTCTAAGTGAGTGAAGAAGAAGTAAAGAGTGAGTGAGTTCTTGAGTGAGAGTGTTCTTGTAATATTTGTTTTGAGTTCAAATAAAAGTTGTTTTTGAGTGTTTTATTTCCAACACCTTATTATTGTAAGATATATTTTAAGTGTCAAGGGGACATTTTATGGGTCAAAGTATCTTTTTGCTCCAAGGGAATCCGATATTGGAATCTACTATATTGGTATCAAATCATCCTAAGAATTTTAAGGGAATATATGTTGACTTGTCCCAAAGTGCCCTTCATCTTGGGAGGGGACAGCACTCTCTTCTATCCTAAAGGATAATGTTTGTAAATAATATGCTCGATCCTCTAGCTTAATTGAAAACTTAGTTTTTATCAAGTACACAATTTCTTTTTTTTTTTTTAAATGTAAAAATAATATGCTCCCCCCCCCACCCCTCAAGTTGGTTTAATCGTCTTAGATATCCTTTTGTTAAGCTCTAATGCATATGCTATTTTTTATTTAATGCCTACAAGTGCCAATGTTGTAGCACACTATTTGGTTAAGAATAGTTTTTTTTTTTTAATTTCGGATATTTCTATTTGGTTGGAGAATATCCCTCATTGACTGGATCAGTGCTTAGCCTCTGATTTCCTTGCCTAGTTTGCTGTTTTGTTTCTCCTAAAAAAAAATTAATTATGTCATAAATTTAAAATAATACTATTTTAAAGCGCAATTCTTTATTTTGAAATGTAAATTTGTGTCCTTAAGGGGCATAGGTTAATTAGGTATCGACAAATACTCTTAAAGTACAATTTAAGAAGAAAATTCTCTATACATTAAGATACATATAGGTATCGAACCACTAAAATCATGTCATAAAATATATAAAACATATTTGATTAATTATTTATACTACATTACATGATATCATTCCATCCTTATTTGTCAAACGTTGTTGATTTGAAGTCCAAACAAATTAATGATACATATGAATAAAATCAATTGAAATGAATTGTAATCCAAATAAAATTAATTATAAAACACACAAAAAAAAAAAAAGTAAAAACAAGGACTTATTTCCTTTGTGCACTCAAAACAGTAGTCTAGTATTAGATATGTTAATACACTAGAAGAGATTAAATCTCTAAGAATCGATTCAGTTTAATTTGTGTTTTATGTATAGGTTGAGATGAGAATTGAAGTGAGATAATTAAGAGAAAAAGACTCAACCAGATACTATTCATATAATAATTTGATTATCCATGGATTAATATATAGTTTCATATTTGAGTTGTCAATAACCTTCGAATTTATGTAAAGTTAAGACTTTAATGTATGTGATTAGAGCAACGAGATGTCTATAGTAAATTAAATTGTAAGATCTATAGTAAATCATATCATATAATATTAAACTAAAATTGAACAGGAAAATATTATAAACGTGGATATAATTGAAAAAAAAAAAAAACAGTGGGATGCATTTAGTAGCACTTAAGAGTATAGGATTAAAAGGTGACCCTATTTATTTAAGAAAAATATATTTAATAGAAAGGAAAACGACCCAGACATAGTTGCCACCATCCCCAACTAAACAACAATAAAAAGAAATAATAACAACAAATAATTTGTACTCTCTTTGAAATACTACTTAGTGTTCACTTTCCAGTTCCCACCAAAGAATTAGAAAAAAAAAAACAAATTTTCGTACGAATGAGAAGGACTTTCACTTTCTATGTCACCATTCATTGGAAATGTACATTTTTTTCTTAAAAAAATAAAAATAAAAATATATAAAATCAAATTAATGCATATCCCACTAATCCTTAATCTAGCCTTTTTTTTTTTTGGGGGTGTTACTTTAATGCTTGAATTAGTATTTTTTTTTTAAAGAAAAATTAAGTCTTGCAGTCAATAAGTCTTAATATATATGGAGTGTAATCCATTATAGTTAACATGAAAGGCTGCAAAAATATGCACATCGATCGGCTAGTTAAAGTATTAGTGGAGGTCAAATTGTGCCTCTCTCTCTCTCTCTGTGTGTCTGGCTGTCATCCAGAAAGACATTAGCGTATGATTTTATATATATATTTATGCTTGTGAGTTGAGGTTGGAAGTGGGTTAGATGGAGTTGCATTTGATTTATTATTATTACAGTAAATAAGTTGCAAAATCTTGCACGTATATTCTTTGAAAAAAGCAACTTATTTTTCATGTAACTTTCATATGTGAATTCCACTTCACGGACACATAATTAAATTAATTTACAAAGGATATAGATAAGACTACTTTGATTTTTTTTTTTTGGAAACTATATTTTTAGATTAAGAATGAGACACACCCACTTAAAGTGACCCTCTTATTTATATATGGACATGCTCGTCCCTAGATGTGAGATTTTATTTTTAAATATTGTTTTTGACAAAACTAGTATGAGGAAATTTACCAAAGAAAATAAAAAGATCACACCTTGTTGATGGAATATTTGTCATGAGTTCCTTTTCTATTATAAAAAAATGTATTTATATAAATATAAACCAAAATCCCCAAAACTTTGATGTGGATGAGGATTGATTACAGTAATAAATCTTTAATTACAAATATATATGTTTTGATCATCTATGTTTTATTGACTAGATTAACACGTAAAACAAGATTCAGTTATTCAAATATATGCATAAAGGATAATAATCTATGTGTTCAGTTAAAATGCTTTCAGATTAGAAGAAGATAGAACTCCTAATTACATAGCAGTTTAATTACGTTAATCAACTAAGGAAACAAAATTCTTCAAATTAACATAATACCTTACTTACAATAAATTAATAAACAATATCCTCTTTTAAAAAAATAGAGTTTGATGGAAACAATTGGCTTATTTGAAACTGAACAAGTAAAAGATTGTATGTTATTGCAAGCAGGGTCGACGAACCCATTTGGAGGCTTTGGGGACCCTCACCTCCAGATTTTTTTTTAAAAAAATTTATATATATGTAAATTTACTTTTTTTAATTAAAATAATGTATGTTTATATATATTGATACACTATCTGTATTGTCGTCGGAGGATAACCTCCGAGCACTATCAACTTGACCTGCGAGGATGACCTCAGAGTACTATGAACTTGACCTGTGAGGGTGGCTTCCCAGCACTATGAACTTGACCTGTGACGGTGACCTCCGAGCACTATAAACTTTCCCTGGTGAGTGACCTCCGAGCACTATGAGCTTGACCTGCGAGGATGACCTCCTACCACTATGAACTTGACCTGGGAGGGTGACCTCCGAGCACTATAAACTTAACCAGCGATCAATGAGCAAAGTTAGGAGGGATTCCGACATATGGTCGGAATCACCTTTCGACGATCTAGTCAGTATAGTGATATCAACATTCTGAATCATCAAAATATAACCTAATTCTAATTTATAAACAGCTTGCCCTTATTCTTGATGTTTGCTTGAGTTTTATATGAAGATTGTTGTCAGGTCGGTTACTTTCGATGTGTGACACTTGACTGTTTCTGATATAAAAGATGTTTAATTTGACATTGTTACTATTCATTAATGGATGTGTATTCTCCACCGAGCATGTACTCGGTGGATCATAATTAAAATGTTGACTGTCGATTTGTTGAATTTAACATTAGTGTCACGTGTCGTTCTCTCAATGAATGAACGGTTGACGTAAACAACAATATATAATATTTTTTATAATTATATTTCTTTAGATATATTTGGCCCTTACAACTTCATCACCCTTATTCGGTCTGCAAATTATAATAAGACAATCTCAGTTGAGAGTCTGATCACCAACCAATCACCAAAATCCAGGCCAATTAATAAAGATACACACCTCTATTTTATTTTAATTTGGCCATATCTGAATTAGGTCAAGACTACAAATTTTACCGAAAAGCATGTGTTTCGTCTACATGCTTATTTTTGCATGAGTGTGAAATAATAGAATTTGACCTATAATAAAATGGTTTTTCAGAATATAAATATTTTTGACGGAGGAGATGAGGAGACAAATAACCAAGAAAAACGATGAAGAAGAATCTATCTATCCATACAAAAGAGGACCTCTCCCTAATGGATTTCTACTTCCACGCGTTTTCCCCCAGTGAGAGAGAAAACTCGAAAAGACCATTTTTGTTGCGTAAATATGACTTTTACACACTCACACACTTAAAGAAATAAGTAATTTTCATTGGTTAAGCCCTTTTATAGTAAATAAAAATAATTAATTGTTGTTGTTATGCGCATGCATTTTGGCTGCTCTACACAATTACTTGACATCCAAGCTTGATAGCTAGCGACAAGCTGTGGTGGGACTACTAGACATTCCATCAAATCAATATAATTCTTTTTTTTTTTTTTTTTTGGCGAGAGAAAACAACGTCTACCTAGATTCTAAAGGTTTACGATTGTTTTTTTAATAAAAATAAATCAAAGAAGCAGCCAAAAAAAGCTGTTAGACAAAATATTATATACATATATATAGAGGAACTTGAGAACAAGTTAAAAATAAACCAATACTCGATAGAATGGAAATCTCCAAGAATCATATTGACCACGCTGTTGTATATTAGATGAAGATCATCAAAATCCATACCACAATTCCTCAAAAGTAACAGCAACTACATTGCCCTCTCCAAAAATGTGTTACACACTAAAATATATCTCGATGATTTCCAAGCTTTATTATCATGACCTTGACATGTAAATCTTTTGGGTCAACAAAATTAATTTTTTTTCTTTTTTTTTTTTACCTCGAAACAGGTTTACATGAATACATAGTAAAGTTATTTGCAGTGATATAGGGTTCTCGAAGAGATAATGGAGCATTTTCTAGTGGGAAATCCTTGGCCCCAATTAAGTCTATGAGCAAAATGATATGAAATTCTAATATTCCATAGTGGAAGTGATATTTGAAAAAAAAAAAAAATGTATTGTGATGACCAATCAATTTGTTGCCAAAATTCTTCTATGTGATCTGTATTTTACTTTCTTCTGATCTTAATCCTCTATAATTATTGAAAACTGAGGCAAGCAGAAATTTGATGAGTATGATTACAATTGGAAAAAAGAAGTGGATGGTAATAAAAGAATCAACTTTGTGGTACTAGTGTATTATAGTGTTAAATTTCTATAATTGTGATATTTTTATGTTCTTCGTTCTTCGTAAGAAGTAGTATATATATTGGTGGATAACTTTACAATAAAAAAGACTAGTCTATTATAGTGTTAAAAGAATCAACTTTGTGGTACTAGTGTATTATAGTGTTAAATTTTTATAATTGCGATATTTTTATGTTCTTCGTTCTTCGTGAAAAGTGGTATATATATTGGTGGATAACTTTACAATAAAAAAGACTAGTATATTATAGTGTTAAAAGAATCAACTTTGTGGTACTAGTGTACTAGTGTATTATAGGGGATTTTTTTTTTAAATAAAAATTTATAGAGCCAAGGATTTGAGTTTTAGCCTTTTAGGGCTGTAGTTTGCATATTTTATATGGGGTAACTTTAATTTAGTCCTTACCTTTTGATAAAATATAACTTTTTTACTTACGTTTTTATTTTTAGTTCGCGTGGTCCCTAACGTTTCTTAAATAGATTAAATTGATTATTCTGACTAACTTTTTTATGGTCAACCATCATAAAATTATTTAAAAGACAGTTTTACCTTTAAAGAATTCAATTAATAGAATTATAATTTTACCTTCTAATTAAAATATAATAAAAATAATATTAAATTAAATTATAAAAACATAAAAGTATAAAACCAATTAAAAAAATATTCAAATTAAGTTAATTTTTTAGGAAAAATTAACATTTAAAAAAATTAAAGAATAAATTAAAAAATGGAGAATTAAAAAATAAAAAAAATATTCAAATTAAGTTAATTTTTGGGTGAATTTCAATGGAGTATCTTAATGTTTAGCTATATTGCAATGAAAACGTGAGTTTAGTCTTAATTACACATTAGTACCCTATCTTTAGTTGACTCGGTTAAAAATAAATGTTTGACCAAAATTTTTACCTCAAATGATAAAAATACCCTTGGTTTAAAAATAATATTAATTATTAAAATTAAATAATTAAAATAAATTCGTCCATTTTAAAAAAAATTAAATTTTTTTAATTTTTTTAATTTTAATAATTAATATGATTTTTTTAATTAAAGGTATTTTTGTCATTTGAGGTAAAAATTTTGGTCAAACATTTATTTTTAACTGAGTCAATTAAAGGTAGGGTACTAATATGTAATTAAGGTTAAACTCACGATTTTATTACAATATAACCAAACGTTAGGGTATTCCATTGCAATTCACCCTTAATTTTTTTAGGAAAAATTAACATTTAAATTAAAAAATGGAGAATGAAAAAAATAAAAAAATATTCAAATTAAGTTATTTTATTAGAAAAATTAAGATTTAAAAAATTAAAAAATAAAATCTAATTCTCAATTTAATTTAATTTATTTTATTTTTTAACCTTTTTTATTTTTTATTTTTTAAATATTAATTTTTCTAATACAATAATTTAATTTGATTATTTTTTAACAGATTTTAAATTTTTAAATTTTTATAATCTAGTTTAATAATATTTTATTATTTTTTCTATTTATTTATTTTTATTATATTTTAATTAAAATGTCAAATTGTAATTCTATTAATTTTTTAAGGGTAAAACTGTTAAATAGTAATGGTTGACCGTCAAATAATTGGTTAAATGATCAATTTAATCAATTTATGGATTATCAGGAGCCAGACGAATAAAAAAAGTAAACGTAAATAAAAAAAATTATAATATTTTATCAAAAATAGAAACTAAATTAAAGTACCCCTTTTATTATATTGACACATCATACATCGTACATGTGTTATTTGACCAAAATATATTATGAGTTTTTAATAGAAAAGTTGCATATCATGAAGCCGTATATAAAACATGAGAAACGTGGCTGCGGCAACACTTTACAGCTTTGTGATGCCAAACCCTACAACGCCGACAATTATGGTGTAGATCTATATTTTTAAAGTCCATTTATGATAAGTTGGAATAAAATTAGCATACATTAATTAAAAAACCGACAACTTACCTATATCACTTGGATTGATAAAATTAGGATTATAATTGGATCATCTTTATATTTTTTGGATCAAATCCGGACTCATCGAGATGGGAAACATGTTGTTTGTACTAATTAATGCATACTTGTCCTTTTTCTAATTAATCATTCCTTTTTTTTTAATAGTTGAGTAATAATTATATTCGTTCTCCAATCGAAGTAAATATATATTGTACTAGCATCGACACAACTGGCTTTACTCGTGAGAGAGAAAACTACTTGCAAAATTAATTATGCCCCTTAGGTCACTCGGCAAATTTTTAGTAGACTGTTTTGTGATAAAATGAAAAAGAAATAGATTATATGTAATTTTATTGCTATTAAGCTAGCAAATTATATTTAAAAAAAGGGATAATTGCAATGAAGTACCCTGACGTTTGGCTATATTGCAATGAAATCGTGAGTTTAGCCTTAATTGCATGTTAGTACCCTTGACCAAGTTGACCGGTATGTTGACTTTGACTTTTTTGGTAAAAAGACAAAATTACCCCTGGTTAAAAAAAAAATTAAATAAAAATTTTAAAAAAATTTTAAAAATTAAAAATTTAAAAAATGGATCTCCACCGTCCATCAATCTTGATGGACGGTGGAGATACATTTAAAATATAAAATAAAAATTTAAAACTAAATAATTAAAAAAAAATTAAAAAAATATTTTATATAAAAAAAAAAATTAGTGTTCTTGGTGGAGATCCAGATTGGATCTCCACCGTCCATCAACATTGATGGACGGTGGAGATCCAATCTGGATCTCCACCAAGAACATCAAGAACAAAAAAAAAAAAAAAAAAAAAATTTTCAAACGCGAACCCAGATCTGGGTTCGCGTTCGAACCCAGCAGCTGGGTTCGAAGGCGAACCCAGCTGCTGGGTTCGCCTTCGAACCCAGCTCTGGGTTCGAAGTCGAACCCAGAAATCTGGGTTCGAAGGCGAACCCAGATTTCTGGGTTCGCAGGCGAACCCAGTTCTGGGTTCGACTTCGAACCCAGATTTCTGGGTTCGAAGTCGAACCCAGAACTGGGTTCGCCTTCGAACCCAGAAATCTGGGTTCGCCTTCGAACCCAGATTTCTGGGTTCGACTTCGAACCCAGAGCTGGGTTCGAAGGTGAACCCAGCAGCTGGGTTCGACTTCGAACCCAGCTGCTGGGTTCGCCTTCGAACCCAGCTGCTGGGTTCGAACGCGAACCCAGATCTGGGTTCGCGTTTGAAATTTTTTTTTTTTTTTTTTTTTTTTTTTTTTGTTCTTGATGTTCTTGGTGGAGATCCAGATTGGATCTCCACCGTCCATCAATGTTGATGGACGGTGGAGATCCAATCTGGATCTCCACCAAGAACACTAATTTTTTTTTTTATATAAAATATTTTTTTAATTTTTTTTTAATTATTTAGTTTTAAATTTTTATTTTATATTTTAAATGTATCTCCACCGTCCATCAAGATTGATGGACGGTGGAGATCCATTTTTTAAATTTTAAATTTTTAAATTTTTTTAAAATTTTTATTTAATTTATTTTTTTTAAACCAGGGGCAATTTTGTCTTTTTACCAAAAAAGTCAAAGTCAACATACCGGTCAACTTGGTCAAGGGTACTAACATGCAATTAAGGCTAAACTCACGATTTCATTGCAATATAGCCAAACGTCATGGTACTTCATTGCAATTATCCCTTAAAAAAAAATTGCAATCAAGTGAATAATAAATTTTATAAATAAATGGGTCAAAATTCATAAACTTTATGTATGTAAAATTATATAAATTTGATTAGACATGTTATTCCCAATAGAGTTCACAACTTTAGCAAATAATTTCAGCCATGAAAGCAAAACAGCTAGCTAGCATTTAGCTAAGTGTCGGCATTAAAGCCAATTAAATATCACTTTAAAGGTACTTATTCAATAAAGTTACCGCAACGGTGATTAACCGCCAGGAGCCTAAGAAGCATGAAGACCCCATTACATGCCCAATACATCAGGAAAAAAATCAAACATGCATGCATCTTCCGATCTTGTCATGCATCGCATATTAATAGACTTCTCTTAGCAGCAAAGTAATACATATTTACAGCATAAAAGTACACCGAAAGTATAGAAAAGAAAAAGAAACCGAGTAAAACAAAACAGTGAGATTCCTCCAGTAAACGTTGCACTGGACAAGACTTGCTGATCATAGCTAGGAGATCAAAGGAAAAGGATAGTTTGAGTTTGACTGCTACAACTCTTGGTGGTAATATTAAAGTACAAGTAGCAGTGAATATATATACTTGCCCTTTCGAGTGCATAAACCAATTGCCCAAAAAGGGTCATATACATACATACATATATATATATATATATATATATATTCTTTTCAATTGATAAAGACCTATTTATGATATGATACTCCACCAGTAAAGTCCCCTTTTAGCGTCTTCTCAAGCATGTATTACAGTACTTGAGAGATCAGTTTTTTGTACGTCCGTCAACTTGTCCAAGTATCGTGGAGACACATCCAATCCAACCAGCAAAATCCATGTCGACGAAGAGCTCTTACAACTTGAAATTTAAAGAAAATTAAATTTAGGTTGGATGGTCTCACACCATAGATCTCGCAGAAGACGAGACAACGTTTAGTGCAATATGATATATAATTGGTTGAACACCTAGTCAGGTGCGGAGCATAAATTTTTGTTTGGAATGACCATTATACGAAAGCAAAAAAATAAAAAATATGAGAGGGGTTAAAGTGAAGAAATCATCAATTTTGTAAGTAATTTTTTTTTATTTTGTTTAAAATAAAATTCAATTTTTTTTTAATAGTATGGGGCGGCCCCCCTCCCTTTGCCGCTGCCGCAAGTCTTTTAAAGCACAATATATAGTACAATATAATATATAATTGATTGAATATGTAATTGTGTCATTTTTTTTTAATGACTCACAGTGAAACCATCCTACTAAGTTTTTCTCTTAAATATAGTGTATTCTCTCTCTTTCTTCAACTTATGTTTGGCTGCTATTGCATTAGCTAATTTTGCATGCCACTAGTTATTTTTGTGATGCGGTATAAAATAATTAGCTTCTTACATACAAGATTTGACATTATAGTATCAATATACTTGTCATAAAAATAAACAGCTATTTAACGATATTAGGCGATCTCCAATCGTACTCTAATTTTTTTTTATCAAAATAGAGATACAAAATAAAATATTTCAAGAATATTCAATCTCTATAAATTCACAACTTCAACCATACTCCATTTTACAATCTCTAAATAATAAAATATTATTATTTTTTTACTTTATAAATTATATTTTTTTTAACTCTTAATAATTTACTCTCATAATATATTTATACCTAACTATTTTACATGTAACAATTTTAATTTTAATTTTTTTAATAATTAAATCTTTCATCTACCTAATTTTAATAATTGGTTTTAATTTAATTTACATGTACTTATTTTGTGGTTATTTTAATTCTAATATTTTTATTTCTAGATATTAATGTAATTATTTTTATTTTACTAAATTATTTTCAGTTAATTATTATATTAAATGATAATTATATATATATATATATATCTTGAAGCTTTCAAATAATTTAATTTTAAATAAAATAATTATTAGGTTATTAATTAATAAATAGATGTGATAAATGAAAATTTTAAAAATAATTAAAATATAGTCAATATTATACTCACTTAAAAGATCTCAACAAAATATTTCTAATGATATAATTTTTATGCTAATTAAATTTATAAATAAAAAATTATAATAAATTAATTGAGTTTAGTTAAAAATTTAAAAAGGATATGGGAGGAATGAAATTTGTTTAAAGAATGGATGTAATGGTAATAGTAGAATATATAATATTAAAAAAGTAATGGAGATTGGAATAGGAGATCTCCAAATTGGGAGATCCATTTGTCAATTTCCATTTGATATTTTTTTGGGAACAACAATTTAGAGTGTGATTGGAGATGGCCTTAGAGATGGTAAATCACCAACGGCTTCTCCAGCTGATATTCTACCTGAATGAAGGATCAATATGATTGATCACATCATTCAATCCTAACAGCATAAGGTTATCTACAACTAGCTTAGTATGAACTACAGCATAGCAGAGCAAGATCTCAAGTCTGTTGAGATTGGCGGGAAAGTTAGTTAGGCTGTTAGATTATTCTCTCATGCCATGTAGGCAGGTTGTTAGGCACAATAATGGCATGACTCTTGTATATAAATTCTGAGGTTCAGTGTAATGTAATGTATGAAAAATCAGTTAATAAAAATTTCATATTTCAACTCCAATTTGTTTTCTATCTCACTTTTTCTAGAAAGTGATAAATGTTGGAAATAAAACACTCAAAAAACTTTTATTAAACTCAAAACAAATATTACAAGAACACTCTCACTCAAGAACTCACTCACTCTTTACTTCTTCTTCACTCACTTAGAAGCTTTACTTCTTCTTGATGCCTAAACCAAAATGGGGAGGGGGTATTTATACTACTTACAAATCATTTTAGACCACACAAATAAACTAATCCAAAATTATAATAACCATACACCTCATCCTTCTACATCCTTCCACACCCTTCCAATTGACCACATGATTTTTATGTCTAATTACCAAACCCTAGAGAATTCTAGATAAAGGGCTTGGACCTTATTTATGGACTTGGACTCTAATTTATTTGGGCTTGGGTTTGGGCTCCCATAATAGTTCGGGCCTTCATATAATTTGGGCCTAAAACAAGTTTATACTTCAACACCCCCCTTTAAACTTGTTTTACCATGCCAAGCAAACTTCTTAATCTTGAAAAATCTTCAAACCTGAGTGGCTTGGTGAAAATATCTGCAATTTGATCTTTGGACTTCACGTACTTCATTTGCACATCCCTTTTTGCTATGCACTCCCTTATGTAGTGGTAACGAGTATCAATATGCTTGCTTCGATCATGGAACACTGGATTCTTTGCTAGGGCAATGGCTGACTTGTTGTCGACACAAATCTCAGTTGGCTCTTCTTGTGGCAAACCCAATTCTTTCAGCAAATTTCTGAGCCATATCACATGACAAACGCATGAAGTAGCAGCTACGTATTCGGCTTCACAAGTGGATAGGGTGACAATCGGTTGCTTCTTTGACATCCATGTGAAAGCTGTATTTCCCATAAAGAACACGAACCCACTGGTGCTCTTCCTGTCATCTACATCTCCACCCCAATCGCTATCGCTATATCCCACAAGCTTGTAATCATTAGAAATTGAATAAAACAAGCCAAAATCAATTGTACCTTTAATGTAACGGAGAATTCTCTTAGCGGCTTTAAAATAGGTGGTTGTTGGATTCTCCATGTATCGACTCACAAGTCCAACAGCATAAAGAATATCTGGCCTTGTGCACGTCAAATAGCGTAAGCTTTCAACTAAACTCTTGAAGAATGTTGGATCTATGCTTTCACCTTCACTATGCTTCGATAGTTTGATTCCGCATTCTGCTGGCGTGTTTATCGGCTTACAATCATCCATCTTGAACTTCTTGAGTATCTCCTTTGCATAATTTTCTTGGGAGATAAAGATGCCTTCTTCCTTTTGCTTGACTTCAATACCAAGATAGTACGCCATTAATCCGATGTCAGTCATCTCAAACTCCTTGGCCATTGCTTTCTTGAACTCTTCAATTAGGCTTAGGTTATTGCCGGTGAAAATCAAATCATCCACGTACAAGCATACTACCAGAATATCTCCATTCATGATCTTGATATATAGGGCGTGCTCGTAGGGACATTTGGTGAAGCCATTTTGTTGGAAGTACTTGTCAATTCTGCTATTCCATGCCCTTGGTGCTTGCTTTAACCCATAGAGAGCTCTTCTCAGCTTCAGAACTTTGTCTTCTTGGCCTTTGACTTCGTAACCCAGTGGTTGCTGAATGTAGACATCTTCTTCAAGAACTCTATTTAGGAAGGCAGACTTTACATCCATCTGATGTATCTTCCACTTGTTTTGCGCTGCCATAGAAATGATTAGTCTTATAGTTTCTAATCTAGCAACCGGAGCAAATACCTCATCATAGTCTATTCCAGCTCTTTGACTGTAGCCTTTCGCAACTAGCCTTGCCTTATGCCTTTCAATCTCTCCCTTAGAATTTCGCTTTGTTTTGTACACCCATTTAACACCAATTGCCTTGTGTCCTTTTGGAAGTGGAACAAGTTCCCAAGTTTTGTTCTTTTCAATGGCCTTGATTTCCTCATCCATCGCATCTCTCCACTTCTTTTCTTGAGCAGCTTCTTCAAAACTCACTGGTTCACAATCAGCAAAGAGGCAAAAAAGAGTAAGATTATCAGATCTCTCAGTTACCTCGTATAAATCTTGAAGACTTCTTGTTCGCTCCATTGCTCTTTCTTGTAAAAATGATGGTGGTGAATTTCCATTATTTGTTGAAGCTGGTGATGCTGGTGGTGTAGTGGGTTCTTGTTGAGGTTCTTCTAGTGGCTCCACTAGCGTCTGCTCTATTTCTTCAAATTGTGGAGTGAAGTTGAAGTTGTCTACATGCGATCCAAAATCCCATTCTCCTTCTTCATCAAATATCACATCTCGGCTGATCACAAACTTTTTGTTGTTCGGGTTGTATAGCTTGTATCCTTTTGAATAAGCGGGATAGCCGATGAAGATGAAACTTTCACTTCTATCGTCAAGCTTGGTTCTTCTCTCATTTGGTATATGAACATGAGCTATGCTTCCAAAAACTCTTAGGTGGGAGATGCCGGGCTTTCTACCACTCCATGCTTCTTGAGGTCCCCACACACTTCTTGTTGGAGAGCGATTGGACAAATAGACTGCACACGCCACTGCTTCTGCCCAAAACTCCTTGGGCAATTTCTTGCTTTTGAGCATGCTTCGCGCCAAATCCAGGATTGTTCTATTCTTTCTTTCTGCAACTCCATTTTGTTGAGGGGATCTGGGAACAGTTAGAGGACGTCTAATTCCATTATCTTCACAAAATTCCAGGAATTCCTTGGATGTGAATTCTCCTCCTCTATCGGATCTCAGTGCCTTGATCTTATGGCCACTCGCTTTTTCCACACCGGCTTTGAACTTCTTGAATACTCCAAAGACTTCTGATTTCTGCTTCAAGAAATAAACCCATGTTTTTCTTGAAAAATCATCAATAAAGAGAAGAAAATAATTACTGTTACCGAGAGAGCTTGGCTTGATCGGACCACACACATCGGTATGGACTAGCTCGAGTGGCTTCTTGGCACTTGAGTCTGACTCTTTTGGAAAGCTATTTCTAAATTGCTTCCCGAGTAAACATCCTTCACAAAGTTGGTCAGGATGATTGATGCATGGTAGTCCTTTCAGCATTTCCTTCTTAGATAGTAGCTCCAAGCTTCCAAAATTGAGATGCCCAAATCGAAGGTGCCATAACCAAGATGCATCTTTGTAGCAGGCTTTCAGACACTTTGCAACATCGTTTTGAATGTTCAAAGAAAATAATCTATTCTTTGACATTTTTACTTTGGCTATTAGATTTCCTTTGTCATCTCTTATAAAAAGACTACAATCCTTCATATGAATATCATAGCCTTTTTCTAAGAGTTGACCCATACTCAAGATGTTGCATGTCATATTGGGCACATAGTAGACATTTGAGATTAATTGATGACTACCATTTTTAGCGCGGATAAGAATGTTACCTTTTCCTTTCACTGATATTTTTGAATCATCTCCAAATGAGACATTGCCAGCCACTGATTCATCTAGCTCTACGAACATACTTCTTCTTCCACACATGTGGTTGCTTGCACCAGTGTCGAGGTACCAAGCATTTTCTTGGTCTCCATCATTGTCTCTACAAGCTAGTAACACTGTCTCCTTCTCTTCGGTTTTGACTTCCACATAATTGGACCTTTCGTCAACCTTACTGCTGGGAGCTCTACATTCCGAAGCATAATGCCCAAATTTCTGACAATTATAACATTGAACTTGAGATTTATCTTACCTCGAGTTTGAATTGCCTCTCCCACGGCCTCTTGTTGAGCTTTCTCCTTTCTCGTAGTTGTTGAGGTTACTGCTGTTAGAATTCCAACCTCGTCCATGACCACGGCCTCTACCTCGTCCTCGGCCTCGGCCTCTACCTCGACCACGCTGGCTTCTCTCGTGGCCTTGACTTCCTTCCTTCTCCTTCAGTTGCATCTTGAGGAGTTGCTCGTTGATCCCTTGCTTCCTCTTATGTTTTTCTTCATATGCTTGCAATGATCCTTGGAGTTGCTCGATCGTCATTTCTTCCAGGTCTTTAGTTTCTTCTATCGTCACCACAATGTGCTCAAATTTGGGATCCAATGATCGGAGTATCTTCTCTATTATTCTTACATCTTCTAACTTTTCACCGTTTCTTTTTAATTGATTAGAAACGGCTGCTACTCTTGAGAAATAATCTGAAATAGATTCAGATGCTTTCATGTGTAAGGATTCGAATTCACCTCTTAATGTTTGGAGACGGACCTTCTTTACCTTTTCGACTCCTGTGTAAGAGATTTGTAACTTCTCCCACGCTTGCTTAGCGGAGCTTGCACTCGAAATCTTCTCAAAACCATCATCATCTAAGGCTTGATAGATAAGATAGAGAGCCTTCTTGTCTCTCTTCCTTGAGTCTTTTAAACTATCCTTTTGAGTTTGGGATAGAGTTGACTCATCTTCTGGTTCGGTGTAGCCTTTCTCTACGACCTCCCAGACATCGTGTGCTCCAAGGAGAGCCTTCATCTTGATACTCCAATTATCATAGTTTTCATTCTTGAGTGTTGGAACTTGAAACGACGCCATACCATTAGCCATAACTCTCAATATGGTGAGAATTTCGAAATTCTAACTACACGGATGAACTCAGAATGTCGAAAAACCTTAAGATGAACTCAGACAAAAAAATCAATTTTTTTTGTCAAAGTCAAAGTCAACGGTCAACCTAACCTGGTCAATAGTCAACGTTTTTGACAGCTCGGTCAACAGCTTGCGGCTCGGTCAACAGGCTTGGCAGCTCGGTCAACTCGGCTCTAACTCGGCTGGACTCACTTCCAACTCGGCTGACTCGGCTTGGACTCGGTGAGTTAACTCACTCCCTGGCAGCAAACTTCTGGCGGCCCGTGGCGGCTCGTTTGAACTCCGATCGGGGCAATTTTTGAGGCGTCGGCTTCGTCTCGTCGAGAACTTCAATTTGGATATGCTATAGTGCACACCTTCCAACCTGGCTCTGATACCACTTTGTTGGAAATAAAACACTCAAAAAACTTTTATTAAACTCAAAACAAATATTACAAGAACACTCTCACTCAAGAACTCACTCACTCTTTACTTCTTCTTCACTCACTTAGAAGCTTTGCTTCTTCTTGATGCCTAAACCAAAATGGGGAGGGGGTATTTATACTACTTACAAATCATTTTAGACCACACAAATAAACTAATCCAAAATTATAATAACCATACACCTCATCCTTCTACATCCTTCCACACCCTTCCAATTGACCACATGATTTTTATGTCTAATTACCAAACCCTAGAGAATTCTAGATAAAGGGCTTGGACCTTATTTATGGACTTGGACTCTAATTTATTTGGGCTTGGGTTTGGGCTCCCATAATAGTTCGGGCCTTCATATAATTTGGGCCTAAAACAAGTTTATACTTCAACAATAAATCCTATCAAACCACTATAGCAGTATTTTTTTAATTTTTATTTCTGATTTCAGGGAGGGAGATTTGAACTTCTCAACTTCGTTAAAATGTGTAGTTACCACCATACTATACTTATAACCATAACTATACGCAGTGATTGATTTCAACAAGTTTTGCAAATGCTATATAAGGATAGAAAGAGTAAAGTCTTAATTTAATTTTTAACCCCAAATCAAAACTTTTTGGATTCACCACTACATTAATTGAGTTGGTAAATATGATCATCATCAATGGAGAGGCACTAAAACTGGAATGACTTGTATGAAATGTTGTCCTTGTCAAAAAGGTTGTGTGTTGTTACTGGTGACATCATCGGTAGTGTTGATGAGAAATTTAATTTTCACAATCTGGAACCAATAGTATGGTAAAGGAAAGAAAAGAAATAATTATAAGGAGTTAGTGACACCCATTTGAGTGGAAAACCTTTGAAATACATTTAATGTATAAAGAATAATAAGGAAAATCCAAGACCACTCAGTGAATATTAGTGGAAGCTTTATAAAAACATTGATGGAGACACAACCACTGAATTTATCATCAACTATCAAGCTAAAGAAGAAAGAAAAATAGTGGTTGTTTGTATTAAAACAGTATTTGGCTCCTTTTTTTAAGGGTCTATCAAAACACTAACCTCTCAAAACCTAATCTCCCATCAACTTTATTTTAACTGAACCCCAATCATGTCCCTATTGAGTTTTCAATATATTAATTAAATGACTAATTAAAACTTTAATTTATATATGATCATGTTGGTCTATGATTTGGAATGTTAAATCAATATTTGGATAGTGAGATTTAGTGTTCTGATGTCATAAGGAATTTATTCATATAAAGAAATCTTCTTTCACTAATGCCATTATTGAAATGTGTAATACACTGAAATCCCATCAAGGACTTTACACTACTTCACAGTGTGGCCACTAAAAAGATGATCATTGAATATGTCTACAGAAAAATTATACGTAAAGTTGTGTTCGGCAGTCAACGGAATGCATATTTTGGGTATATATGATATGATATCTGATGTACAGTTGTGAAGGAATTTCATCCTTATGGTATTCAATATTCATCAACAACAGGATTTGGAAAGACAGATTCTCCTATCATCTAAGCTTCATTTTAACAAAATATAGGTATAAATATGCAGTATCTTAACTGTATAATAAGATAATGACCATCACCTATCATGAATTCTTCATTTAGAAGTTGATATCTATATTATAGGTCATCCAAATGAATTTTGTGGCACGTATATAGTAGTTTAAATTAAAATTATTCAATAAATTCAATAAATTGACGTGATCAATACGCGTTCATGACAGGATCGGCTACTAGAAACCATCATGAACTTCTTCTTCTTCATTCCTCCAATAACCTTTGGAAAAGGGAAAGTGGGAGGTTCGTGGGGGGATTTTGCAAGAACGAAGAACCACCATGATATATCCATTAATTTGACAGCTTTGGAGCCACACAATCCAAACTAGTCCGTTGTTACAATGAAGATGTTCAAATTTGGACACGAGTAATAACTCTGCCGTAAAGAGAATCCTCTCGATCTATGGAAATGAAGTTTATTCAACTGATCAGTTGTTACAGTGAAGGTCAAATTTGAAATTGTTTTGTCTTTTAGACTAAACGAAAAAGAAAAAGAGAATGGTATTAAAGGACAGGCAACTAAAGAAGCCACAATTGAATGAATGGACTATTGCTCTCTCTTGCCTTCAAAATTGAATACATATTGAATAGCAAAAACTCTGTTAGGGTTTCTTTTTTGATAGTATTTTAGCACAGAAACAGACAAAATGCCATTGTTTGTTCCACTTGAGATGCTGCCTTTCGTACTAAATAAAAACACAAGGAAAATATGTTAGGAAAAATTAATGTGGAAGCGTTGCCTAATATTTACTACCGAACAAATAATGTCTAAAAAACACAAGATGAAAAAAACATTAATTCAATCACACAACACAAACTTTTATATAGAAACCTAAATTAAAAAAAAAAAAAAAACTACGGCCATCATGATGACGAGAGAAAAATATCATAGCTCTCAGTGTGTACAACCAAAGAATAAGTCTCTTATTTATAGGCTGAGTATTTTTGGTCTCAAAGTAATCAAAAACTCACTATGAATAGGAAAACCGAAACAACTCTTTCTTCAACAGGAAAACTAAGTCCACGCGTCATCCATGCGCTTTTACGCTCCCCAAAGAAGCCTCCCACACACCAGCACGTGCCGCACGCAATTCTGGCTCATTGGTTTCACAAGCCTGTAGGACAGCTGCGTTCCGACTGCACATCCAGCCTTCATTTTTGACGCCGTTTTCACCGTTGTCTCTTCGTCTCGATCTATTCTTTCCACCGGTTTTTTATTCGCCTCAATTAGACATTGTTTGTCTTACTTCACATCAGTTAAATACAGTTTGATCACACTTTAAGAATACAAGTCAAAACCCTAACAAATTATTTTATAACACAAGGAAAAACTTCTATTGGCCAGACATCAAAGCAATTGGTGTACCATCATAAGTTATCAGCAGATTCTTGAAGTAAAATAAAGTCAACTATCTTATCCTAGCCAGCCAATTATTAGTATCAATATTTGCAATATAATTGGGCACTGAGGACTTATATGCATCAAAGTTGAATGCAGTCAGCTACATAAGTGTAATCAATCTTTTACTTGACTGACATCTACAACTGTATAAATAATGTAAACAATGGTCAGCAATAATTGTTGAATCTCATCATACAAATAAGAATAACTACAAGCAAAGATTCTTTGATCAGCATATGCCACGAAAAGGTAGAACTACAAGTTGTTCAAAAAAAGATAAAGACTATATGTAAACAAATAATAAAATAAATATCTAAGGCGAAATTGAATAAAAGTTGTGCAATGAATTTTCATCATGTATTGAGATGAAATTTTTTTAAGAATTGAATTTAAAAAAATGGTTTTGAGAGAATGTTTTTCGATCTCATCAATGATGTTGCAACTTGTAGAATGTTTTTCGATCTCATCAATGATGTTGTTGCAACTTGTAGAACCATCTTCCTGTTCCCTTGCTACCAAAAGCAGTACTTCAAATGCAAGATGTAATCAACTTGACCCACTTGAATTTTCTTGTCATTAGGATTTGCTTTATCACAGCAATGGTGAGATGCACTACCCAAAAACTGACATAATTTGTTGCAATTTGCAGTAAAAAAATGTAATAAATATTGTTATAGAAAAATAGTTTTGTTGCAGGTAATAACTATTGTAAAAATCTTTTTGCTATGAAGTATTTGTGGTAAAAAAATTTAAAATATGCGGTAAGTGATTCAAAATTTTAAATATTTGTCTCAAATTAGTATTCATAACAAAAAAAGTAGGGGTAAATATAATAAATTTTGTTTATAGTGATGATCATATTACAATTATTTGTTATCGTCCTGCTGCGCTTGAAGAAGCATTTTGGTATTTGTATCATGGAAAAAACTCTCTAGATTATATTAATTAACTACGTCGGTGATACTAATTTATGTAAGTTTGGCAAAATATGGGTTCAAATTCGGACCACATGTAAACCCGTAAATTTTAAAAGGGCTAAAATCTAGCCTTAAACCTTTTATATGGGTTTCTGGTGCGGGTTTAAACCTGATCCACAAAATATGCAGGTCTTATCCAACCCTTGTTTTAACCCTATTATTTAGCTATATTTTAACCCAAACTTTTATGGGCCAAATTTTTTTTTTTTAAATTGTTGATTTTTTGTTAATATTTATTTTGTGGGTCAAAATAAAACAAAATTTAAATTAAAATTTTTTTTTGACAAATTAAACTAAGTCAATTCAAATGAATCAATTTAAATTCTAGTAGGAATTACAAATTAAACATACTATTAAAAATAAATTAAATCAACTCAATCCAAATAAACCAATATTTGCATACTATCAAAAATCAACAATAACAAATAACACAAAATCCAAATCTAAATAATCAAGACAACAAAAAATCAATGTGGTGTTAATAGCTCTTCGTCATCTACTCCTTCCGTAGCATATACTTCTTCCTCTAGAATGTCACCTAGTAAAAAAAATCAAGTAAAAATGAAAATTAAATTAGTGGTCTAATTAATATATATAAGAGTATAACATAATTTGAAAATTTGCATACAGAAAGAGCTCATATCCAATTTTGTGCACACATCAAGCCTCCAATTTGTCTGAAAACTTGTTCTTCATTTTATTAATTAACCATAGAATCATTACAATTTATGATTTCTCAATACTGTTTTGATTTTAGCTTACCGCCCACCTACCGTTTCAGATGCTAAAACCGGAGCAAGAACAATGAATATAACAACACGAAAAAGCCCAAGGTTTCATCTCCCAATTGTTTTTTATTTCATGTGATATACTTGTTATGTTACAAGTCTAACTAAGACTCTCTTTCACTGTTTCTGATCTGGGAAGGCATTTAAAGTCCCTTCCATCAAGGTCATACTCTGCAAACCTGCTTGCCTGCTCCGAAAAATGCAGAGGAGCAGAGTTGGGTGAGAGAGAGAGAGAGAGCAGTTTTGAAAACCCTTAATTTTTTTTTTTTTTGGATTATTTGCGAGTTTAGAGTGGACCCGTATTTGGACTCGTAATCAACCCGTATTTGATGCAGGTTTAAATGAATTAAACTAAACATAATTTCAATAGGATTGTTATTTGTAATGTTTATCAAATTAGATTTCCCTAGTCTAAGTTAGAATAGGTTATCTGAATCCTTTGGATTTATAATATCAATTAATCCTTATAAATAGACTTGTCAAGTTAAACAAATTTAACAATCATAAACAATTAAGAAACATTGAGATATTTATAGAAATATCAATAAAAAAAATTCATTTAGGATAAAGAGTAAAATTCAATTAGGACGAAGAGCCTAATTAAAAGTATTTTTAGGAAAAGATTATTTTTCTTACATTTGGTATCAGAACTAGAGTTAAGATCTAAGGTGATCCAGACGATCAGGGAGAGGTCTGGAGCAGTGCAGCAGTCGTCGCTAGAGCCACGCACTGCCGCACGTGCCACACACGTGCGCCACACACCAGAATTAGCAGAATCTTCCGATTTTCAAACTTCTCCAAAGGGCCGCTGCCAAACGAGCAGCGGAAACCCATCAAAATCACGAACAAAGTTTGAACCGCCGCTCTCCTCTTTAATCAACTGAAATCCAGCGAGTTGACAGACACCGTAGCCGGAAAAACAATCCTTAGGCGCTGATAAATCAATCCCAAGTGTTCTTTCAAGTTTTGGAGCTGCAAAGAGAGAGAATTGAAGCCAAAATCAACACTATAGCCGAACCTTCACTGTCAGATCTATGTCGATCCGTCGCCAATCGGAAGAAACCAAGACCACCAGTGAACTTAGCATCCTTTGCCCTTCCAGATCCGACTGTCGCCGGAGCCAACCATCGCTATTAAAGGAGCGCATGTGCCGCCAATGCGCGTGAACCTCACGTGCCAACACTATTTCAAAACAGTTTTATGGACAGTTAAACAGACATGGCTTCGAACAACAATAGCATATTTCAGCCCTAGATTCTGAAATTTGACGAAAAATTAAATTTCGAGTATCGGAGAGCTTAGATGCAATTGCTGTTTGAGTATCAAGAACTTTGAGAAGTCATAAAATAAGACTATAAGCAGCCAACAGATTCAGCAACACTAAAGAAAATAGTGAAAATAATAATCTTATATGAAGAGGTGTAACCGAATAAATGATCTAATGGCTTGGTATATGCCTAGCCTATCCATAGAGACTGGTAGCTTTTCAAACAAAAAATGGGATTGGGTCGTTGAACGACTCACTTAAAGGGGTTTAAGATCAAAAAATCTTAATTATTTGCCGTTAAAAAGCTATATGCTGCTTTTCAAGATCGTTGTCAACTTTGTTTTTTTATCTTGGGGCAATTATGAATTTGGTTCCTAATTTTTGAAAAATTATCAATTTTTTAACACAGTTTCATTATTTGGTATCCTTGGACCCTAACTTTCTGAAAATATATCAATTTGGTCATTTTGTGAGTCAACCGTTAGTTAAACTTATTGGTTCCAGGGGTATTTTTGTCTTTAAACATATTAATGGGTCAATAGTAAATTTTTTAGTGAAATGACATATTTACCTCTACTTATTTAAAATAAATTAATTTAAAAGAATTAAAAAATTAAAAAAATTTTAAAAAAATTAGTTGGATCTCCACCGTCCATTAAGATTGATAGACGGTAGAGATTATATTGGAATTTTTTAAAAAAAAATTAAAAATTAAAAATCTTTTTTTTTTTGTTCTTAGTCCATCCAACTATTGGTGCCAAGACCAAAAAAAAAATAAAATTGAAACGTTGGAATTGAAGTTCAACGAATCCAGATTTGGGTTTGTTGAAGAAATTGAGTCTCCATCGCTGGAGAATCTTTGATCTCCAGCAATAGAGACCCAGCAACCTCTATCGTTGGAGATCGAAGTGGAGACCCAGTTTTTTCAACGAATCCAACTTGTTCGTTGAACCAGATTTGGGTTTGAACGAACCCAGATCTGGATTCGTTGAACTTCAATCTCCAGCGTTTCAATTTTTTTTTTTTTTTATGGTCGGTGGAGATCCAAATTTCTCCACCAAGAATAAAAAAAAAAAATTAAAACGTTGAAGATCGAAGTTCAACGAATCAAGATCTGGGTATGTTGAAGAATGGAGACCCTTCGATCTCCAGCAATGGAGATCCAACGACCTCCATCGCTAGAGGTCACTTCATCTCCAACGATAGAGAGCAATCTCCATCGCTGGAGATGCTTCTCAATTTTATTTTTTTTTGGTTCTCGGTGGAAATCTGGATCTCCACCATTTCAAATTTTAATTTTTTGTTTTTTTTGTTCTTAGTAGAGATCCAACAAACGAAACTGTGTTAAAAAAATTAATAATTCTTCAAAAGTTAGAAACTAAATTAATAATAGCCCTTCATCTTATTAATTATTATACATACGTATTAAATAGATCTGGCGGTCCGTGCTCTACCTCCTTTTTAAGGGCTAGACTCGCGTCAAGCTTTATAGTCAGGATGGCAAGGCCTAACTATTGAGATTTTATACTCAATGTGTCCGGAGGGCTGGGCTAAAAGAATGAAAAGAATTCACAAGTTTTTATACAAAATAAGTATGGGTGTATGGGTAAGGCCGCTTTGTACAAATATAGACCTAACAAAAACATTGAAGATCTCCCTTCAAAAAAAAAAAAAAAAAACATTGAAGAAATACTTTGCACCCGCCTGTCAAACCCACTTTGGACATAAAAATTACAGCCGGCCCGGCCCGTTTAATTTGGATGTGTTTGTTTCTCCCAATTTATTTAAAAAAAAAAAATTAAATTAACAATGAATTTATTTTTTTAGTTGCAATAATAAATTTATTTGATCGGAAATGTATTTTTTTTTATAATTTAAAAAAATATATTTCTAGATTGTAAGTCATATTTATTTTAAAATTATCATATACAGTACTATAATTCACACTTAAAATATAAATAGGTTAAATGGACGTTTATTATTTACTATTCAATTACGTTGAGCGTGTTAGATTATACATAGAATTGGTAAGGAAGATGGATTATAGATAGTTGTTTCCTAATTTATATATTTTGTTATGAGATAATAGGATGTCAATTTCATTCTATAAACAAGATAAATATCTTGTTCTCTTAAAAAAAAAAATAATAATAAATAAATATCTTGTTGTTTATCTAAAAATTGTATTTCTTATAATTGATTTAACTAAAAAAAAAAAAAAGAGAGAGATCTGTCTGTGTTTGTTTGTCTTTTTCTTTCAATCTCATCCAACCATCACTGTTAAAATTAATAATGAAGACTTGTAAAATAATAAGCACACAAAAAAATTGCAGAAACTGAATAATATTGGCAAAAATAAAAATAAAATCCACGCGAATCATTTAGTTGAATAGTTTTCGAAGTAGGGACGGAGAGATCTCTGACAACGTCAAATCGTGCTAATAAACAAAAGAAAGTTGTATTCTGGTCTTCGTTCGTGGTCTCTATCAAACACAGCGTTGTCCTTACTCAGAATTTAAAGTCAGTTTCTCTCGTACCAAAACCCAAACAAGGTTTTCTCTCTCAAAGAAATCTGTTTTCAAGATTCTCTCTCTCGGAGAGATTTTTTATTTTTTTGGGTGGGGTGAGGAGGCTGATCAACAGCAAGGAGCTAACATGTCTGATACAGCCAAAGATGCGTGGAGAAAATATCTTATTCAACTCCAAGTCCACCCACTTAGAACCAAGGTCTGTTCTTTATCACGATCAATCAATACCCATGTTGTTTTTTTCTTCATACTTTTATTCTCTTTCACATATTTTTGTCTTAATGGGGATTTTTTGTTATTATTATTGAAGTTGATTTCAATTAAATTTCATTTTTTTTAATTTCTTAACCTTTTTTTTTTTTTTTGTGTGGTTATTAGGCAATTACAGCTGGGGTATTAGCTGGGTTTAGTGATGCAGTTGCCCAGAAAATTTCTGGGATCAAGAAGCTTCAACTTAGAAGATTGCTGCTAATTATGGTACGTTGACTTTCATAATTCGTTGAAAATATGTATCATCAAACTATTAACCTTTTGTTTGGCAGCCGAGAATATGAAGGATGGATTGGTTTATATAACATTTTATGTTTTTATGGTTTTCACGGCTTAATAAAATTACCTGATTACTATGTTTTTGAATTGATTTCAATTAAGCAGAAATTATGTTATGTTCTCAGTGATTTCTAATTAACATCATAAGCGAAAATGAATATAAAGAAACTGATGCTTCCCATCATTATATCAGGAACCAAGTATTTTGATTCCTTTTTATTGTTGCAAGTTATAGGGTCTGACTTAATGTCAATCTTGTTCAATATGGAATATATAAATCGCTTTTACAGCTTTATGGCTTTGCATATGGAGGACCATTTGGGCATTTTCTACACAAGTTGATGGATATTATTTTCAAGGGAAAGAACGACAATAAAACTGTTGCAAAGAAGGTACTTCATTAATTTGGTTCAATTTCTTTGTTAGCTAATTGTTTCATGTGTACTGATAATTAAAATTTTTACTAATTAGGTGTTGTTGGAACAACTAACTTCTTCACCGTGGAACAACATGGTTTTCATGATGTACTATGGATTGGTAGTTGAAGGTGTGTGCATCTGTGAATTAATTTCTTTGGTTTTTATGCCCCATCTTTGGTGTGTTGTTAAAAATTATAATTGCTTCTGTATCTACAATATTTTATTAGAATTCTATATATTCATATTCAAATGAACAGGATCTGTTGCTCTGAATTTCAATGTGTTAAGAGTGTATTCCTCAAAGGTCGACAAGATGAGAATTTAGACAGCAGCTATTTAGTTTCTTGTCTGTCAATCATGGATTGGATAACATTTGCTGAACAAGTTTCAGATCTTCAATAATCTACAAAGTTTTGTATGAAGTTAAAATAGCAATAAATTTAGCTTTTACATTCGGCTCTTCTCTTATTGAACGGGAAAAGTGGTGAGATACAATTGCTAGGATCCTTAAATTTGGTTTAGTCAGTAAAATTTTGTCAGGCCCTAATTTCAGTTCAGTTTAGGTAACAGATGGTAACAATTAAATCGCAGACGGTCAAATACAGAATAAATTTTTTTAGTTTTCTAGACTAAAATTGGTCTATTTGGTAATTATAAATGCATACGTATAACATCATCATCAGGAAAATAAAAAACAAACATAATTTTTGTGTACATTAAAGACAGGAACCCATAGTGGAGGTTTTTAGATATTTGTTCTGACAGAATTATGCTGTTTTTGGTAGAGAGCTATATACAGGATTTAAATGGTTTTGTTTGTGCTTGCAAATGCATATGCTTAAAACCTCAATCCCTTCAACTGCGGACACTATCAGAAACCCCATTCTAAATTAGAGAACAAAAAGCTGCTGCCTCACTTGTTATTGTTATAAGCAAATCTCCTAACAGAACATGGAGAAGCCAGTTAATGACTTGGGAAGACAACTGTTCCACTGCCTAAAACTTCAATCTTTCAGCTATAAATCCTGACAAAGTTTGAACAAAAAAAATTGCCACTTCACTTTATGCGTTCTTCTTCTAAGATGACAAGAAGCTAGCCCATGATTTGAATCACTTTATTGTTGGAGAAAGTGATGCTAAGGTGTGCTTGAAATTTTGAAACTACAGACATTTTTTACTAACGTTCTATTGTGGTGTGTTGACCTGAGATACAAAAGCAGGTTACTTTCTCTAATTCTGATTAGACCAAATAATTATCGGATATCTTTGCCACTTTTAGTGGAAACAAGTTTCTTTCAAGATTCTAAAATATCTTGTATGCAAATGATTTAAACTTAATTATTTGCGTATGCAAATAACATCTCAATTCTTAGTTTGCAATATCAATTATGTTTTCCTGCAATTGCTTGACCCTATCCTGTTATTCCTGTTAGATGCTCTTCTTGCATTGAGACAATTGACCTTGTCCATTAGTAAAAGCCTGACTGATTAGATGTCTCGTGAGAATACCTGTGTCATAAGATGTTAAATGAACATGTATTAGTTCTTAAAGTGAACCATTGCTTTGTTCATAAAATTAACTATGTGGTTACCAATTAAATCAATTTTCTGTATTGCAGGAAGGCCCTGGGGTTTAGTCAAGAGTAAAGTTCGAAACGACTACCCTTCTATTCAGCTGACTGCATGGAAGGTATGAAATATAAACCATCTTTTTCTGGTGGTACACAGAATCAATTCATGATGGTATGCAAATTTAGTAATATTATAATGCCAATGACTTGCAGTTTTGGCCTATTGTTGGTTGGGTGAACTATCAGTACATGCCTCTGCAATTCCGTGTTTTGTTTCACAGCTTTGTTGCCTCATGCTGGTGCGCTCCTATATCCTTGGGCCTTTTAGCCTTCATTTTTCTTCTACAAATCCATGTTAATCTAGGGAATCTTTGATGTACAACCCAAGTACAATTCCTTGCATTTAAACTAAGGGATACAAGAAAATTTCAAACAAGATTTTTGGTTTTTGTGTTTGGATTGTATCCAAAAACTATTTTTTGGATGCTATCTTAAAATTTAGTTTAAATATGAAACCTAGGAAAAGTTATAATTTTTTGGTTTTCTGTTTGATTTTATCTAATTCATGTTTAGAAATGCAAAACTCCTCTTAGTTTTCTAATCAATGTTTTTGAATCACCGATTAAATATCCGTTGAATATTTTCTTGTGGGCAATGATGGGTACTTTAGGATTATATTTTGGAGGGCATAACAATGACGAAGACTAAACATAACATGATCTTAGACAAAACATATTTAACTGTTGAAGTTGGAACTTTATATTTCTTCATTGAAACCAGTAAGAAGCATACTAGCAAATACCTTACCGTCCGGTGTCCTTTTTTTGAAGCAAGGAAATTTACATAAAATATCAATATTATGGTTCTAAAAATATTATGCAGAAGTTGTAAATCTACTTCCTCCCGATTCTGTGTTGGCCGCTGTCAAATGTGACACATGAAAATGCTGATGAAATTAAATGATGATTTTATTACTATTATTATTTTCATTGGGTACGCCGCACGTCTCATGATATTGTGCATGAAGTTTTTAGTTATATTGGATTCTAATTAACTCTGCTTGTTAACTTCAGGGCAATCTTTCTCAATCTGAAAGCAAGATCAACTGCAATAAAAAAGGACTAAATGAAGGAACCCTTGTTTTACTCTTTTTTTTTTTTCGTCGAATTAACTTCCTTTGTATAATTAGTGTGCGACAGCTGGTACCAAAATAAATTTATTTGATGGCAACATGCCAACTGCAGGCAGTGTTGAAGAATATTAGTACCGTGTTTGGCAAGGTGGAAAAAGTGAAGAAAAATAGGCAGGAAAAAATCAGTGAAAGGGAAAGAAAAGAAAAGTGTAGTGTAGTGTATGTGTATCTCTCTTTTTCTTTTGTTGAAACTTGAAAGGGTGACATCAGAAAAAAAAAAAAAAAAATGTTATCCACATCACTCATTTTCTTCTGTTCAATCATTTCAAGTGGATATGATATTATGAGGAAGTGGGGTTAAACCCATTTTGCACCAAACACAATACTTTAAAATTATAGGAATGTGAAAATAAATTTGTAAATTTTATGCCGAGTAACTAAGATTGAGAAGCTAATTTTACATGTTTTATATGGCAAATTGTAACGACATACCTTGAGTTTATAAGGTTTGATGTTCAACTTTTGCCCTTAATTACTTTCGTTACTTGACTAGGGTTATAGTTAACTGTTAGATTTTACAAAGTCCAAATTGCCTTTAGTTAATAAAAAATAACAAAAATAAGAGGAGCACCATTTGCAATGGACACCGTCGTCGGTGAAGCTCTGATCTCCTCTAGTATGAGAGGAAATCAACGATTTACCCTTGTCGTAAAGGAGATCAAATGATAATCCATTCGAGTTGAAAGAGATAACAAGAATTGCCTTTGTGATAGAGAAGAGAGGAGACCAGTCTCCTCTAAAAAGAGATCTCCATTCTCCTCTAAGAGGAGACTGCAATTTGCTTTACTAATGAAATAATCTAGGGCCAGTTTAGTACAATTTTAGTTTTTTTAAAAGCAGTTATGACTCTAGCTCTTGGGAAAAAGCTATTATGTGTTTGGTAAACTATATTTTTAGAAGTGTTGTGGGTTGAAAAAAATTTATTAAGGTGTTTGGTAAACTATACGGCTGAATTAATGTGGAATTATAAAATGACTAAAATTGACATTTTAGTAAAATTAATTGAGTTAATTACAGTCAACCTCCCTGAGGTTTGGCTAATTACATTCGGAATCAAAGTTTGCATTAATGAACACTAACCTCCCCTCACGTTAACGTTGACCGTTAAAATGACCGTTGACTTTTTTCAAATTTTTTAAATGACCAAAATACCCCTGTCACAAAATTTTTTTACTGTTCATTAAAAAAAAATTAATGGTGAGATCCAATCTGGATCTCCACCAAGAAAAAAAAAAAAAAAATTTTTGAATCTTCATCTTCGAACCCAGAAGGGTTCGAAGATCGAACCCTCTGGGTTCGAAGAACGAACCCTTCTGGGTTTGATGAATATCGAACCCAGAGGGTTCGAAGATGAAGATTCAAAAAAAAAATTTTTTTTTTTTCTTGGTGGAGATCCAGATATGATGGACGGTGGAGATCCAATCTGGATCTTAATCTGGATCTTACTATTAATTTTTTTTAATGAACAGTAAAAAATTTGTGACAGGGGTATTTTGGTCATTTAAAAAATTTGAAAAAAGTCAACGGTCATTTTAATGGTCAACGTTAACGTGAGGGGAGGTTAGTGTCCATTAATGCAAACTTTGATTTCGAATGTAATTAGCCAAACCTCAGGGAGGTTGAGTGTAATTAACTCAAAATTAATTGGATAAATTACAGCTAGCCTACTTGAGTTTGGCTTTTTACAGATGGAATCAACTTATTGAAAAATTAACAATTAACTTATCTGCCGTTAGCGTTGATCATTAAAGATGAATATTGACCGTTTCGAAAGTGCAAAAAGACTAAAATACCCCTACTTAAAAAAATTAAAAATTAAAAAAACTAGAATAAAAGAAAAATGTAAACAAATCTAGATTTCCACCACCAAGTGTATTGTGGAGATTTATTAAAAATTAAAGATTAAAAAAAAAAACACTTAAGATCTCCATCGTCGAGGAGGATGGAGATTTTAAGGAAAAAAAAAGTTTTATATTTTATATTTTATTTTTTTAATAAAAAAATAGATGCACAGTGGAAATCTTAATTTTTTTTAATTTTTAAAATAAATTAAAATAACTAAAATACCCTTGAAATAGTTGACTTTGACCAGTGTTGACTAACATTTTATAACGGTTGACTAATGGCGGGGAAGTTAGCTGTTAATTTTTTAATAAGTTGATTCCGCTTGTAAAAAAAAAACTCCAGATAGGTTAACTGTAATTTGTCCAAATTAATTTATTTAATTTATTGATGGAAATTCCGTTTATATACATTAAGCATATTTAAATATTTTTACTTTAATTCTAATATGAAAATAGACTTAATTAAATTTACTAATTATCTTCTAACATTAATTAAAACAAACCAATTTTAGATAACAAAATATAGTAAGGTTTTTAATTATTTTTTTAAAACATTAAAGATAAACAATTCGGGTTGGTTTAATTTATTTATTTTTTATTTTTTTGGTATAAAAATATTAAAGATAAAAATTTTTAATTTTTAATGTTTAAGGTTATGTTTTTTTTGTAATTTTAATATAAGATGATGGATAATTTTAGTCTAAAAAAATTTCATTAATAGTTATGACCAGCTTCCTGCTTAAGCTAGAAGTTAAAGTTGGGTTGGACTAATTTTAGCTTTTAGATATAGTTTTTGACAGATTCCCCATTAAGCCAGTACTTGTAGGTTTAGCAAACTGAGCCGTAGCGAAAACAATTCTACTTCGGGCAATTGTCATTGCTTATGGAGCCAAACATGGGTGATCAATCCATGACCTGGATAAAGCTTGGGTGAAACCAAGTGGAGATCCGAACAAACTGATGTTGGAGAATCAGCGGATGAGTTGTGGTTAGGGGTGAAATGCCACTCGAACCCAAAACTAGCTGGTTTTCCTCGAAATGCGTTGAGGCACAACAGTTGACTGGACATTTAGGGGTAAAGCACTATTTTGGTGCGGGTTGCGAGAGCGGTACCAAATCGAGGCATATTCTGAATACTAGAGGGGTCAAGGTCGGCGAGTGAGTATTTGGACCCTAACTTATTAAAAAAGCTAAAAACGCTTTTAAAAAAGTTGTCACAAACAGCCCTAATCCTTGGAGATTGTCAATCTCTTCTTTATTGGAGATAGGAGATACGGTGAAGTTAATTTTTTTAAACAAAAAAATTTTGGTTTGGCGTCGATTTATAAATAGTAAACATTACAAGGTCAATTCAATTTTGGGATTATTTTAAAAATTATCTATCTTCTTTATAGGTAAAATAACAATTTTACTCTTCGACTGTTAAATCAGATAATAAATTTAACCTGTTTCAAAAATAATAATAATAATAATAATAAATTTAACCTTGGTGAATTGACAATATAGGATATTTATGTAATTAAAGAAAAAGGTTAAATCAAGTGAGTATATTAATTAAAATGTATCCATTATCGTCCTAAGATTATATATCTAAGATTTTGAGTAGCTCATACTAAATCAAACTTAATATCTTTCCTAATTGATTTCATGTCGTCATAAAGGATGACAGTACTATTTGATATAAATAATTTTGATACACTAGTTAGTGAAGAATATAAAAGCATCTCCAATGTAAATATGTATTTTTAAGTACCTAAGAGTATCTCCAATGCTATTATGCATTTGGAGAAAATTGAGTGCCACATAGAATCTATATTGAAAAAGTTAAAAAAATATTATCCAATGTAATTATCTAACTTTAATATTGATATAATGTGGCAAAAAAAAAAAATTAGAGAATATCAAGTAGAGTTTCTAATTGTAAATATCCTTCTTGATATGCTGATTAGGATTTCTAACTTTTCTCATTAATAAAATTTTAGTATTTTGTCAATGTATTTAATTATCATATTGAATAGAGGGAGAATGTAACAAATGACTTGTAGTGATTGATTTAAAATTATTATTTAGATATTCATATTGGAGAAGTGAATATGCATTTCTATAATTTTTTTGACAAGGTAGATCCATATTATTTATAAATGCTGATGTGACACTATTTAGATACTAAAAAAATACATATTTGCATTGGAGATGCTCTAAATAGTGTCACATCAGTATTTCTAGATAATATGAATCCATCTTGTTAAAAAAATTATAGAAATACATATTCACTTCTCCAGTATAAATATCTAAATAGTAATTTCGAACCAATCACTACAAACCATTTGTCACACACTCTCTCCAATTCAATATGACAATTAAATGCATTGAGAAAATGTTAAAATTATTTTGAAGAGAAAAGTTATTGAGATGTCAATGCATCAATTAAATGCATTGAGAAATCCTAATTAGCATATCAAGGACGATATCTATAATTAGACACTTTACTTAATATTCTCTAACTTTTTTTTTACCACATCATATCAATATTGAAGTTAGATAATTACATTGGAGAGAAAATTTTTAATTTTTTCAATATAAATTTTATATGGCACTCAATTTTCTTCAAATACATAATAGCATTGGAGATGTTCTAGGTGTGAAACTTAAAATAAATAATATTAACATTATATATAATGACTAAACCATATTGTTATGGTAATTTAAAGTTTAGACGATTCAGTAATATAATGATGGTTCAAGTGGAGGTTTTGGAATAAGAAATAACACAAGAGAGAAGAAATTTTGATTAATCTGATTTTACTATTTCCATATTAATTGCCTGTATCCATGTCACGTTTTCCTTTAAATAAGGAAACCTTCAATTTAGTTCCTACTTTTTAATAAAATATTATTTTTTTACTCATATTTCTTTTTTTATTCGTATGATCTATAACGTTTCATAAATAGATCAAATTAGTCATTTGATCAACTATTTGACGGTCAACCATCACTATTTGACAGTTTTACTCTTGAAAAATTAATAGAATTATAATTTAACCTTCCAATTAAAATAAAATAAAATAAATAAATAAACAATGAATGAAATAATATCAAATTAAATTATAAAAACTTAAATATATAAAACTTATTAAAAAATAATCAAATTAAATTATGTTATTAGAAAAAATTAATATTTAAAAAATAAATAATAAAAAAGGTTAAAAATTACTAAAAAATAAAATAAAATAAATAAAATTGAGAATTAAATTTTATTATTTAATTTTTTAAATATTTTTTTAATAAAATAACTTAATTTAAATATTTTTTAATTTTTTTTAATTTTATTCTTTAATTTTGTAAATGTTAATTTTTCCTAATAAAATAACTTAATTTAAATATTTTTTAATAAGTATTATATTTTTAAGCTTCTATAATTTAGTTTAATATTATTTTATTAATTTTTCTATTTAATTATTTTTATTATATTTTAATTAGAAGGTAAAATTATAATTTTATTAATTGAATTCTTTAAGGGTAAAATTGTCTTTTAGAAAATTTTATAATGGTTCACCATCAAAAAGTTAGTTAGAAGTCAATTTGATCTATTTACAAAACGTCATAGATCACACAAACCAAAATAGGAAATATAAGTAAAAAAATAATATTTTATCAAAGAATTGGAACAAAATTGAAGTTACCCTTTGAAAAATAATTGAGTTGGTTTGACTAGGATCAAGTCAACTAAAAGTTTTGACTTCAAAACTTTTTTTCATTTTTATTTTTTATATTTCAATATTACTTGTAGCAAATGTCATCTCCAGTAATGGAGTTATTAATTGTAGAAAATAGAGTTGAAACTTGAATATAAATATTAAATCAACAGTACAAGATTTTTGAAAATCCATTCAATCTCAACCATGCAGCAACCAAATTTAGTGGAAAAGCACAATTGCTTAAATTAATGTTTAAATTTAGTGGAAAAGCACAATGCTTAAATTAATGTTTAATTATGTAGAATAGGCAATAAAGAAATTTTTCGGCCACACCCCAAAAATGGAGGCTTTTTACAGTGGCTAAATTTGCGGTAAAAGGTTTTTTACCACAGATTTAAAGTGTTAAAATACGGCTATGACAAAAAATTTTATTACAGATCATTATGTGGCAAAAAAAACTTTTTGCCCTAGCAAAAGAGTTGTGGTAAATTTTTAATATTTGTAGCGACAATCTACCTATGGCAAAAGACTTTTGCTGCAGTTGGTAACTGAGGCAAACTAAAGCGTTGTAAATTTTTATATTTGCTGCGGAAATCATCCGTGGCAAAAAGGTATTTTTCATTTTTGAATAAAATTTCTCAAAATCCAAATTAAAATATATTTTTTAAAATTAAAATCAAAATATTCTTAAAATTGAAATTCTTTAGTTGTAATACTAAAAATCCAACCAATATCATGAAAGATAGAGATAAACCACAAAAAACTTTAATTTTTAATTAAATGAATCCATTGAAGTAATAAAAATAAATCTTAAAAAGAGCTCAATATGTCATACTTAAAAGTAAATACATATCAACAAGATGAAGTTGGTCCAGTGGTTTGCCCCTCACACTTACACCTTTGAGGTTGTGAGTTCGAGTCGTATACCCCTCCCCAAATCTCGAATCTAATTGTAATTGTTCAAAAAAAAAAAAAGTAAATACATATCAAAAATACTAATTAAAGTCAAAATATATTACAAGATCTCCAATTATATGCATCCCAAAATAGTATTTCTTCCACCACAGGGACGTACCCATGATATTTTGCTAGGGTGGGCTTAAACAATACTAAAAAAATTTTAGCGAACATTAACTATTTGAAGAAATTTAATTCATTAAAAACCAAAGAAAAAGCAAAATCCTCTCAAAATGTATATATTAAACAAAGTACATTTACTTTAAATAAGATGATAATAATAAAAAAGAACATACAATTAAATACAATAAGTCTTATTTAAATTTTTTCTTGCGAGATTTGATACAGTGAAATTCATCTATTATATGTTCTAAGTCAATAGTATCAGCAATCTCCCTTTCAATATATATGACCATGCAATCTGTCAGAAAATCATCCTCCATCTTACTACGAAGTGGTGTTTTGACAAGCTTCATAGCAGAAAATGCTCGTTCCGTAGTTGCTGTGGATACAGGAAGAGTTAAGACTAAACGAATCAATTTATCAATCAAAGTGTAGTGTTCTGACTTTTTTGTTTCCACCAAACATTAACATAATTCCGAGAGAGAAGCCAAATTCTGAAATTCTGGGGAGCATAGAACATCAAACCTGTAGTGGTTCAATTGTCTTCTCAAATGTTCAATGTCATTTTTATCGAAATCTTGAGAGTAGAACTTTGTAGCAAGAGTACAAATGTCATCAACATTAAATTATTTAAACCCATCCACGGGGCTCAAAGTCATGCTTAGAGTAAGGAGTTCTATTGTTTGCTCTGGAAATCTATTATTCAACTCCATCATTTGAAAATCTATCACAGCATTAAATATATTGAAGTGAAAATAATGCTCAACTGTGATATTATCTTTCTGCTGACAAGATTGCTTTGTTCCTTCCATATGACGTGCATTCATATCAGGCATATCAATTTCATACTTTTCAGAAAATGACACTACACTTTTAAGAAACGAATCCCATGCAGTTTCCCTTAACTCTAGAAGGAGCATTTTTGTACTTGACACCAAACTCATAGCATTTAAGATTTCTTGAGATTTCAATTGCAAAGCTTGACAAAAAATATCAGAGATTCCCAAAATCTTATGCATCAATAATAAGATAAACACAAATTCAAAGGATCTCAAATCTTTATACACACCTTTCGCTTCCCCGCGTATATTATTGTTCTGCCCATTGTCAATCAAATTTCCAAGAAGAGTAGAAGTTGAATCAAACATCTGAATCAATCTACTAATAGAAGTAAAATAAGAGCTCCAACGAGTAACTCCAGGTCATTGCAAAGTGCGAATTTGATTAGCCCCTGTAGCAGTCTCAAGTTCGCCTAAAGCGATCAACTCTTTAATTTCATCTTCTCGAATAGATTTCAACTAAGAATGGCGCTTGAAAGAAGCACTCACAAAGTTGATAATAGAATTCAATTTCGAAAAAAATAACCATATATCATGCACATCTTTAGCTATCGCAATTAAAGCAAGCTGAAGTCTATGTGCAAAGCAATGTATGTAGTAAGCAGATGGACAATCTTTGAGAAATAAGGCTTGTAAACCATTCCATTCACCCCTCATGTTGCTAGCACCATCATATCCTTGACCTCGCAAGTTTTCAACCAATAAATTGTATCGAGTAAGGACATTACATATCTCTTTTTTAAGAGTTGAAGAATTTGTGTCAGTTACACTCATAACTTGAAAAAAGCGTTCTCTAACAAATCCCTTCAAATCAACATACCTCAAAATAATTTTCATTTGTTCCTTGTTGGATTCATCAACTGCTTCATCAACAAGAATACAGAATTTGGCATCCCCAACTTCCTCACGGATCTTAGCTCGCACTTCATTAGCTAGAATATTCAACAACTCCTTTTGAATCCGAGGTGATGTGTACTTAGCATTTTGTGGAGAATTTTCTAGAACAATCCCAGCAATTTCTTGATTCATTTTTTCTGCATACTTTATCATCTCAATAAAGTTTCCACGATTGGTAGAATTGATGGACTCATCATTACCTCGAAAAGCACACCCCTGCATAGCTAGCCACTTTACCGTCTCTAGTGAGGTCCTGAGTCGTAACTGATTCTGTAAAATTTCTTGTTGAGAAAGTGTATTCATGACTTTATCGATATGCCGAGATGAATCTTTTAAGGTATACCAATTTTGAATGGCAGAACTATGATGTGAATTATATACCCCTTCATGTTGTACAAATGGACATTTGATTCCACATTTGATTCTTTTCCAATTATGGAAACCATCAATTGTAAATGTGGGATACTTTGACGGAACATTATCAAAAAGATAGTATGGAAAACAAAATGCTTTGTTTTTTTCTATTGAATATTCAAGCCAAGAAAATCGCTCAAACCAAGATTTTTGAAAGCTTCGATTTTGTTTACCATCTGAAGTGAGTGGATATTTATCCAACATAGGTTGAAACGGTCCCATTTGTATGTATGCTTTTCGAATATCATCACGCTTGTCCGCAGGGCAAGCTCCTATTTGGAGACGTAATCCAGGATCACGTTCATAATAAGGAGTATTAATATATGTTGGAGTGCAAAAATTCCTAACTTCAAGATTTTCAAACGGAGAAGGCAAACTTGAACCGCTAACATCACACGGAGAACCTAAACCACTAGATGATTGATAATCTTCCTTTTTTCCAAAGTATGAAAGAAGAATTTTTCTTGACTTAGATGAATGATTGTTTGACATTGTTACCTAAAATTATCACTCTTCGGTTAAATCAACAGAAGAAATAAAGAAAAGACATAAAATAAGGAACTACTTATAAAGAAACGGATAGAGAAAAGCTGATCGGAAGATTGCTTGGTGGACAGACTTATAAATCAACACATAAATTTAAAGCATAAAAAATAGAATCCTTATTCATGAAAAAATATAATTAAAAAAATCTAAGAATCCTAATATTTATTAAATTAATATATATTTTTATATTATTTTTCGATAAAACTATACACGTCTTGCAAGTTGCATGCATCTTATTTTTAACAATTGTTTTAAAATTATAAATCAATATTCGGTAATTTTTTTAGGTAAATAATAATTAAATAAGAACAAATGAACAAAGTTTGGAATCCTAATAGCTAGATTTAGAATTCTGATTAGAAATATACAATCAACTTAACTATGTGCATGAGACATTGTTCTTTTTATTCAGTCAAAAAAAAAACAACTTATATAATTAATTAATCTACTCATTCTTGAATCTTGAACAAATCTTCCCCATATCCGAAACTATTTCCCATTCATATGATATATAATTGTGCCCGGAGTACATATATAAATATATACACACAATTTTTTTTAAGGAATTATTACTACAACATTAATAAATCCAAAAAACCTAATATTTATTAATCTTTATTCTTCCAAAACCTAAAATATCAAAAAATTCAAAAATCCTAATATTTATTAGACAGCTATTTCTGTTGTAATTTCAAGAATCCAAGATATCAAAGTACACATTACTAAATTTATTCTTTATTCATAAAAAATAAAATTTAATAAATAAATAAAATATCAATAAAATAAATTAAAGATAGAAAATATTAAATAAAATGAAAAAAATTACCTAAACTTGGAGAAGAAATATTCAGACTTCCACGGTTCGGCTGCACTTGAACTTGATCACTTGAACTTGAGCACTTGAAATTAAAAAAGAGAAGTTGAAATTAAAGAAGAGAAGTTAGCCGAATGAAGAAGAAAACAGAATAATAAATGAGAAAAAATTAGTAAAGTTATTTTAATAAAATAAATAGTAAAAGTTTTTAAAAAATTTTCTTTAATAAAGTTTTAAATCGTTTGATATGCTTTAATAAAATTTTAAACGTTATGACATTCTTTAATAAAGTTTTTTAAATAGTAAAAACTTTTTTTTTAAAAAAAATAGTAAAAACTTTTTAAATAGTAAAAACTTTAAAAAATTTTTAAAAATCTAGTCCGGGTTGGAGCCCAGGCTAGCCCCCCACGTGAGCCCGTCTCTGTTCCACCCTATGAACAAATCTCCAAATCACATCTTTTCCAACACATGTAAAAATAAAATTATAAAATTATGGATAATAACTTTGAATTCAACACCTTGTAATTAAGCAATCATATCTTTTCCAACACCCGTAAAAACCTAATCAAAATGTGTCATACATGTTCACTCCTTGGTTGGATCTGCAGGCATATTTCATAATCACTCATCACATTGGACTTTAATTTCTCATGCCTTAATTATAAATCATTATTGCTTGCTTAATTACAAGAATTGCTCTTCTTAGCATGCTTTACAACTCTATGGTCCATATGATGTTTCTTTTTGAATCAGCACCAAAGAAACTGAAACGAGCAAACCGTCGAAATTCACTGTAACTGCAAAATAAAACCATTTCAACTAAATTATATAGTTATAGTAGGCATCAAATTCCACAACATATAAAACCTAAAGCATTAATTTGTTTAAAAACAAGAAGAAGTGGTAACAAACCGAGCGAACAATCTCACAATAGTTATGGATGCTATTGTGATATAATCATGAGGAATGAAGAAATAAGCACTAAAACCATGCAATTTTTTCACTAGCAAGCTCATGAAGTAATGGAGTATTTCAATAAAGATGATAACTGCTGAAATTGGGCACTTACAAGCAAGTACTAAATGAATTATTTGTTGATTGTGACTAGGTCGTGTTTATTGAAGATTAAATTTAGATAGCAGCTAAGATATCCAATCTACACGAACTTATATGAGTCACTTAATATATTCTACCAGGACCAATTACTGGATCTATCTAGAATTATTTTTGGGTTTTGGAATATAAAAGTTTTGAAGATGTGCGGTCTTGTGTGAACAAAATACGCGATAACTCTTCAAATACTTGAAATGGGCGGTCAAAACTGTGGGAAGTCTTGGGCAGCCCTAATGGGGTGCAATTAGCATTCCATTAATACATTAAGAATATAATTGTAAATTTTTTAATTAAATGGGCTGCTCAATTGTATTAATGTATTAATTAAGACATGTGGACTTATTTCTTTTTTAGTAAGAATAAGTCTAGTTCACATGTGGACTTTTTATTAAAGTCCAATGGATTTAATAAAATGGAAAAATCAAATATAGCCCATGTAATAAGGCTTGGGCGACAAGGCTAAAAATATTGGCCTAATATTTTGTTTTATTTTATTATTTAATTAAATAGAAATTAATTAATTAATTGTTTAATTAAAAATTAAAATCTTTTTCTATTTGGAGAAGGTCTCTTAGTGTCATACTTTTGTTGGAAGTATGATAAGTATCATGTCTCTAATTGATAAGTAGATAAATATATATTTTTATTTATCTAATCAAATTAGAAAGTTTTTAATAAGTCATAATTAATATTTCTATTTAGGATTGGATTAATAATTTAATCTAATTACCTTAAAAGGAATTTTAATAAAAGTCAATAACTAGAAATTGACTACACACTTATGAGTTAAAATTCAATTGAACTCATAAGTTGATAGGAATTTTAGTGAAGCACAAATCCTCCCACATGGAGAATTTGGCCAACACTAAAAATACCCATCAAGGGAGTTCATCCACACTAATTCTTGGGTGAGAATTTTGAGCTTTGTTTTGCTTAGTAAATTCAGCCAACTCAAAGAGAAAAGTGTGTGAGGAATTCGACCAAGAGAGAAAAGAGAATAGCGCTTAGTTTTGATAGTACACCACTAGCTTTTACATCAAAAGGCTTTGTGTACAACATCAAATTGGGATCACACAAATTTCGATTGAAAAATTGATAATTCAAAAGTGATTGAATGCTCTTAAATTCTTCTTGAGGGTTGTTGTGACTAATGAAAAGAAACTTTTTTGTTTTCTCCATTCTCAGGTATTACAATTCAAAGAAAAGGAGCTCACATTTCAAAGTGATTCACGTTTGTGATTATATTGGAATACCTTACGGGAATAATTCGACGCAATATCAATCGTCACGTAAAAAACGTACAATATCTTTTTATTAATATGTTAATTAATCAAGGGTTAAGGTTTTTTTTAAAGGAAAATTTTTGAAACCATACCAATAAACTTTTCACTTCTGTTGCGTACTTTCAAACCGTTTTTTCCTATAATAAAGACATAAAATAGTGCAAATGTCATTTTCTAATTTATAATAAATGCACTTATCACTTTCATTCACTTTGAAACCATGTGAGATAACAAGAATATCGGATTTTTCATGCCACTGTTTTGGTGTCTGTTTCAAACTATAAAGAGATTTATCAAGTTTACGTACTTTGTTTTCTTGACCAGGAGTAATAAAACCTTTAGGATGATCCATATAAATCTCTTCTTCTAATTCACCATTTAAGAAAGAAATTTTAACATCCATTTGGTGTACAACAAGATCATGAATAGCAGCAAGAGAAAATAACACACGAATAGATGCAAATCTAGTAACAGGTGAAAAAGTGTTAAAAAAATCTATATTTTCTCTTTGTCTAAACCTTTTGACAACAAGACGAGCCTTATATTTATTAACCGTACCATCGGGTTTCAGTTTCTTCTTAAGAATCCACTTACAACCTGGAGGTAAGTTAGCTAAATGTCAAATTTTATTAGACTCAAGTGAGTCCATTTCATCATTAATAGCCTTCTACCATAAATTGGCATCTAAAGAAGATAAGGCTTCCTAGAGAGTGTGAGGATCTTCTTCTAAAGTATATGCATATAAATCATAACCATAATCTTTAGTGGTCTGGACTTGTTTACTTCTCCTAAGTTCAGAATTTACTTCCTCATAAATTCTAATCATAGGCACATTACTAGATGTTGAACCCCCACTATTCTTCAATATATAAAAAAAATCTATGTTCATAAAAATTAGCATCATTCGGTTCAATAATAACATGATTATTCAAGTTAAAAAATCGATAAACTTTGCTATTCACAGCATAACCAATAAATACAGATTCATATGCTCTACTAGTAACTTATGCCTTTTAGAATCAGGAATTCGAACATAGGCCAAACAACACCAAGTCTTAAAATAAGACTAATTAAGATTCTTGTTTTTAAACACTTCAAAAGGAGATATTTTACTTTTTGATTTGGGAACTCTATTTAACACATAACAAATAATCAATAAAATTTCTTCACTCCAATGAGAAGCAGCACTAGAGTTAAGTAAAATAATAACTATAGACTCGGTAAAAGTCCTATTTTTTCTTTTAGCCTTGCCATTCATTTCAGGAGAATAAGGTGCAATTTTTTCATGTATGATTCCATGAGATTTGTGAAATTAATTAAAATACTAAAATCATATTCAATGCCTCTATCACTGCGAAATATCTTTATTTTTCTATTAAATTGATTTTCTGTAAAAAAAAAAAATAATTTAAACATATCAAACGCTTCACTTTTATTTTTCATAAGATACACAAAAGTATAATAAGAGCAATCATCAATAAAAGTAATAAAATATCGTTTTCCATTTCTAATACACCATCAAATTCACAAATATCAGAATGTATCAAATCAAGTGGTTCAGATTCTCTAAGTATTGATTTATGCGGGGTTTTGATAATTTTTGCTTGACTACAAAATTCACATTTATCAAAATTATTCAAAGACAATTTAGAAATCAATTCTAATTTATTCATGTTCTTAATTATGCATTTGTTAACATGACAAAGTCTAGCATGCCAAGTATTAAAAGAACACAATATGTAAGTAGAAGAATCATTTTTATTCACATCAACATTCAATTTGAACATTCCATCAGTTGCATACCCTTTCCCAACAAATACATTATATTTATTAATGGTATACAAATAATCCCCAATAATTTGAGTGTAAACCCAGCCTTATTAAGAAGGTAGCCCGAAACTAAGTTCTTCCTTAACTTTGGAGTATGCAGTACATCCTGAAGAATGACCATCTTTCCAGAGGTAAACTTCAATTCTACCTCACCAGTATCAGTAACAATAGTGGAGTGGGAATCACCCAACAACACTTTCTTGTCCACAGTTTCAAAGTAGGATTTAAACATTGCATGATCATAGCAAACATGGCGAGAAGTGCTAGTTTTTACCTACCACCCGTCGGATCTACCAACAATAATGATTTTAGAAATCATAGCAATAAGTTGCTTTTTGATAAGGTTCGCCTGCGGAGCAAGACAATTCCTATTCCGACAATTCCGACCAAAATGACATGGCTTGTTACAATTATAATATGTAAACTGTCCCGAATCATTTCTTGAGGGAGGTTGCTGTCTATTCTGATTTTGTAGATTATTCTTATTCTGATTATTGCGATTCTGGTTGTTACGATTCTAATACTTCACGTTTTTCCCTTCGGGTTTCAGAATAACAAAGGTTGAATTCTTTTTAGTATTCTTGATAGAAATAACAAGTACTTCATCTTTTTTATCTTATTTACGGGCTTCTTCTTTAATATGAAGACTAGTAATCAAACTCTCTGAGGAAAATTCTTTAGTTTTGTACTTAAGTACACTTTTAAAGTCTTTCTAACTAGGGACAATTTATCAATTATAACAGCAATTTGAAAATTTTCATCCAGAAACATACCTTCAGAGATGATTTCATATGCAATCTTTTGTAACTCATGTAACTGAGCTTCTATAGATTTGTCATCAGTTTTTTGATATTTCATGTATCGACTTACTGCATATTTATTTACTTCAGCCTCCTCTGTGTTATATTTTTTCTGAAGTGCACCTCAAATTTTCTTGGCAGATTTTTCAGAGTTGCAGTAGTCAGACAAACCATTAAGAGTATAATTCTTGCATATGAAATTATTTTCGACCCAAGATTCATGTTCCTTTGGTGCAGTAGGAGGAAGAGGCATAATTAGTTTTTCAGTAGTTAGAACATAAACAACTTTTTTTGTAGCTAAGAAAAATAACATTTTCTGCCTTCATCTTTTAAAATAAATCCCCTCAAAACAGAAAGGTTTATTCAGATCGGTTATAGTTTTAATAATATCAGTAGTCATGGCAGTAGAAGAAAACGTCTTAAAATTGTTGCTGCAAAATACAAAATAAAAAAAAAATGCTGCTGTAAAGTACAATAAATTAATACCAAACTTAGGTAGAGTCGCGCACTAGGTCGCTCTCTTTAAGACGTTTCGCGGCTCTGCCTAAATTTTATGCAAACAGTATGCAGCCTTGTCGTCCTTAGGATAAAACAGCCCAGAATCACCTCTATCTCGGAATTCTTTGTACTAAAGAAAACCATAATACTAACACCCTAAACAATACTCGAAATCGGAACAAAAAAAAATGAAAACAAAAATTGAAAAATAGAAACTGCAATTTGTTGTAGTTGTTTGCGCCAACATTTTCTGCAGTTTGCTTTTTGCGCAGAAAGTAATATAGAAAAAAACAGAAACTGTGCTGTGGTGTTTGCACGGCAAATAAAAAATAGAAATTGCAAAAACTGGTTTTCTAAGTTGGCTTGCTTGAATTCGACAATTAAAATGAATATAAAAGTAAGTTTGTTGTGCTTGAATTGAGAAACAAAGAAGAACAAAAATTGCACTAGCTCAGTAGTTTAGGAAATAAAAAAAATAGAAAATACCACTCGAATTTTTTGAGTTTGCTTTTTTTTTTTTTGAAGAAAAAATACTTTTTTTTTTTGGGTGCTGAGGAGGGTTAAACAACCCAAGAAATAGCAATTAAAAAACAGAAAAACAGTGCCCAGAAATAGGCTACCCATAAACATCAGCCTTAATTATCTCCAAGCAACCTATAAGAGGGTCTTCAAAAACCTTCACACCCAGCTCATTGTGTTGACCCAACTTAGCCATCCAGTCCGCCAGCTTGTGAGCTTCCCTGTAAGTATGCACAATCTTGCAAAACCAATCTCCATGGATAAGGGACTTGCATTTGTATAGGAGGTTGAACAAGAAATAACACTCCTTACTATCCTGACCAAGCAACTCAATAACAGTAATACAATCAGTTTCAACAATCAGAAATTTATACCCAGCTTGCCGAGCATAGAGGAGACCCTCTACCATGCCTTAAACTTTCGCATCCAAGGCACTGCCAGTGCCTCCAGCCACTGACCATTGCTATCTCGAATCACCCCACCAGCAGCTATACAACCCAAAAAGTTCATGCTACCATCCACATTAAGCTTAACGCAACTTTGAGGATGAAGGCACCATAAGGCAGATCTGTTCACAAACCCTTCAGCAAACTTCATTCTGTTTCCAGCAGCCACTAACCAGTCTTGTACAGCTCCAAAAATAGGGATATGCGGCCAAAGATAGAGTTTGAAATCAGCATAAAAAATGCTTTTGCATCTCCATTTCCAGATAAACTATAAGGTGAAAGCAAAGTAAATCCACATAGGGCAGCCATTAACCACAAATTTATTCTTAAGGTTATTAGGGAACCATTTGCTCCACTTCTCTGTATTCTCTCTCAACATAGCAGCACCATAGCTGCAGTCATTCTAGATTTTAGAAGAGGAATGGCAGCTCCAGAAAAGATGTTCTAGAGTTTCACATCCAGTCTCGCATTTAGAAAAGAAAAAATACTTTTATTAAGAAACAGAACCTAAACAAGATAACCTTTCATCAAGCCAAATATGATCCTTCATGGAGGATAAAGCAAAGAAAGTTAGCATATGAGCTATACCATCCTAGATCTAGAAATAGCTTGACAAAAAAATACACAGACAACCTTACAAAGAGCTTTAATGTCATTGACAATAGGACCTGTAAGACCTAAACAACTTCAACTACTACGCACCTCTGTAGCCACATTAACAGCATCAGTTTCGATCCAAGATACCTTCAAATTATGATGAGAAACCAACAACAAACCTTCCTTAAGAGCCAAGAATTCACCAATTTCAGGAGTAAAAAAACCTGACAGAATCCAAGAAGAAGCAACTATAACCTGCCCAACATTATCTCTGATAGATGCTCCTATACCAATAATGTTTTTGTCAACACGAACAGTAGTATCACAGTTAAACTTAAGGCTATCAGGAGGAGGAGGAATCCAACCAGCAACACCATCACACACCGGCTTAAAAAACTGGACAGAAAAAGAAAACAAAGTATTCTGAAATTCATAGAGAAGATTAAAAGCATGATCCAAAAGATTAACAGCAGATTTAGACTTCTACAAATGCACTAGCTGATTTTGATTATTCCAAACACCTCAAAGAATAACATAGAAAAGCTCAAAATCAGCCTTTTTTGTCTTTGAGAAAACTCATCCCAAAAGATTAAAACACTTCATCTTCTTAAAGCCTCTCAACAGGTCCCCAAACAGAGAATTATCCCAAACTTCTTCCAGCTCATTACACTAGAGAAGAGCATGTTCTACTGTCTCCAACTCTTCACCACATCTATGGCAGCAAGCAATACAAGCAATATATCTACTAAAAAAATTAGAAAGAGAAGGGATAGCATTTTTATAAACTTTCCAAACAAAGATTTTTATTTTATGAGAAATATGCAAATTCCACAAACCAAGCCACCATTTCTGATCAGAAACAGACCCTGAACTCAACTCTTTATATTTTTCTGAAATAACTAATTTATAGCCACTTTTAAACTGCAACTCTCTTGCTCGTCAAAATGCCAAAACAAAGTATCTTCCTTACCTCTAAAGCTCAAAGGAATACTTGTAATCAATTATTTATCAATATTAGCAAAGAAAAGATCAAGCTTACTTGGATCCCAAGAATGACTAAAGTATTCAATAAGGGAAGCCACGGTTATAACCTCTGAAGGAGCTTTTGAAACAGGCCTGAAAGAAGATGGTCTGGGCAGCCAAGGGTTGAGAAAGACATTGATCTTAACACCATCACCAACCCTCCATTGCAGACCTTTAAGCAGCAACTCCTTCCCTCAAATAAAACTCATCCACACATAAGAACAACCCACCCTAATGTGAAAAGATAAAAAAATCTCCAACTTTAAAATATTTAGCCTTGAGTACTGAAAAGCCAAAGAATCCTGATCCCGAAGCAATCTCCAAGATTGTTTTGCTAGCAAAGCTCTGTTGAATAGAACAAGATCTTTAAAACTCAAACCACTACAAGCTTTTGGGTCACACAAAGCCCCTCACTTAACCCAGTAGATTTTTCTTTTATCCTTCGAAGAACCTCACCAGAAATTGAGACAAATGGAACTTAGTTTATCATAAAAGATTTAAGGAACTGAAAAACACTCATAGTATAGGTGGGAATCGCCTGAGCAATTGCTTTAATGAGAATCTCCTTACCACCCATCAAAAAAAACCTCAATTTCCAACCACTAACTCTCTTCCAAACTTTCTCAGTGATACTATTAAAAGTTTACATTTATTTTTACCAACAAGAGTTGGTAATCCCAAGTATCTATCATGAGATTGGTATCTAGCCAAATTAAAAATATTTTGAATACTATCTTTGCAGCCACTATTCATATTAGGACTGAATGTGATAGCAGGTTTTTAGAAATTAACAAGTTAGTCAGACCCTCTACTATAAACTTCAAGAATATTTTTAAGAACCAAACAACTCTGAGTAGTGGCTTTACAAAATACTAAACTATCGTCAGCAAAGAAGAGATAACTTACCATAGGGCTGTCTCTGCAATATCTAAAACCCAACATCCTCCCATCTTATTCGGCTCCTCTAATCAGACTGGACAATGCCTCAGCGCAGAGAATAAACATGTAAGGAGAAAGTGGGCAGCCTTGTTGCACTCCCTTTGAGGGAAAAATTCTCTCAGTAGACTTACCATTGATGACAAAGGAGAAACTCACTGTAGAAATACAATCCAGAATCAAACTGATCCATTTTTTTTGGAAAACCCATCTTCCTTAAAATCCCCTCCACTAAACTTCATTTTACCTTATTATAGGCTTTGCTCATATCTAATTTCAGAGCAACAAAGCCTTTCTTCCCTAACCTCCTTTTGTTGAGAGAATAAAGAGTTTCGAAAGCCACAATGACATTGTCAAAAATCTGCCTACCAGGAATAAATGCACTTTAGTTAGTGGAAATCAACCTAGGTAGCACTAACTTTAACCTATTAGCAATTGTTTTTGAAATCACCTTATAAATCACACTACACAAGCTTATAAGCCTAAAGTCCCCCATATTCAAAGGACCTTTCTTCTTCGAAATAAGAACCGCTCGAATTCTTTTGAGTTTGCTTTTGAGAGTTTTTCTATGTTCTGAAATATATGTTGTTTAAACTGCTGATTACCGACTGTTTATATAGAGAGAAAATATGTATAACGTTAAAAAAAAAAAAGAAAATTTGAACGTGTATAGAGTGGGAGGATTTGGGGAGAAGAATCAAGAGAGAAAATTGGTCTCCCAATTAAACTCTCTTTTACTAAGTCAATTAGCACAATTATTATTATTTTAATAATAATAAAATTATGAATTAAAATTCACATAATCTCCAATATATATATATATATATATATATATAAGAGGCTTGTTTTATTTTCTTTTTATTTTTTTTAAATATATCCGCTGCAAATGAGTGCGGGAAATGGGTTGCCACACTTACTATTAGTGGTCAATATTATGCCTAAATTTTTTTAAATTATTTTTATTATATTTGCCACATATTAACATTCGCGGTAAAAAATCTGCGGCAAATAGCAAATTTTCTTGTAGTGGCCATTTTCTCCCCTTACATAATGATAAGTGCGCATGGTGGGATTTGAACCCACCACTAAAATGGATGAGAATGTGCACATATGTGAGCTATGAATGTAAATGTGCAGAAAAATTGTTTTCTACATGGTAAAAATAATTCCTTAACATATATAAGTGACATGTCTCCCTAATTTACGGGGGGAAATGTTAATGCCACGACGATAATGCCGCATACATCGCAAGAGATCAGCTTCCACTAAGTTTGGTTCTGTGTAATGGTCAATTATCGTTTGGATATATGGGTTCTATACTCACAATTTCTAACCTAGACAACTCTTTTGTTCAAAGCATAAAATTGTAACGACAAGGAGTGCAAAAAGTGAATGGATTCCATCGCATTTCATGTCTAATTTATAGCTTCTCTCATCTAAATTTTACCAAACTTTAGAAAACGTGTCACCCCAGTATTATTAATAATACAGAAAGTGAGCTAAATGCTTTTGTTACATAAAAATCACTTTAAAATTACCAATCGCACCCTAAGTGAGTTAAATGCTTTTGTTACATAAAATTCACTTTAAAATCTTTTTTTTTTTTTAAAAAACAATTAAACTCACCGATAAATTCTTGTTCATTAATGTTTTACTATAAAATGTTATGTACATTACAATCCATCTCGAGTGTGTTTGATATGGGTTTTTTTACTTATCAAAAGAGTTTTGTAATGTCAAAAACTTTTCTATTTTTCTTTTATTTTTTAACATCAACCGAAGAACAATCCTTTAAATATTAAAAAAGTTATTCAACATCTATAGGAAAAAATTCATTTTAAACTTCTCTATTTTAAAAGAAAAAAACTATCTTAAATGCCTCTTATTATTTTAGAAATTCCACCCTAAACACTTTTTTGATACAAAACCCTATTTCTATTTTATATATATATATTCTACTGGTGAAACATGTATGTCTAATTTCAAAAGTTATTCTTGACACACCCTTACTAGTAATATGATCAAGTTCAGACTATGAGATCGGATTACGAATATTGTTTTAAAAGTTGTCTCGAGGAATAATAAGATATTTTGTGACACACATCACTCCAGATAAATAATAACACTGTTTGTTAAATTATTTTGGCTTATAACAATACTAGATTTTGATATCAATATCTGATGAGAAGATTTGTTATTTTATATATGGGACCGAGATTGGGAGCCAGTATATTACTATACATAATTGCTAGATAACCTAAAAAATTAGGTCTAAGAATTAACCCAAATAATGTAACAAGTGATTAGTCTTTATCATGTCATTTACCAAGTCAACACAGTATTTGTATAGTAAGAAAAATCACTTTTCATGTCACTTTAGTTAATTTTGGACTAACCACAATTTATGGTAATGATAAATCACTTATCATGTCATTTTGGTTGATTTTTATATTAAATTTTTTTAATTATGTAGCATTACTCAATATAATTAATGTATGTTTGGAAGAGCTTATCTACCGGCTAAAAAAGCTTATTTGAACCTAAAACCTCTTTTTAGTTTTTTTTTTTTTTTTTTTGTCGTTTGGTTATCACCTCTTTTCAGTTTTTAGACGATTAAATAAGCTATTTTATATCTACTCGAACAAGCTTAAATTTTGAGCTTTTCCAAATAAAACTTTTTGAGCTTTTAAAAAAATATATTAAAATATCTTATATAACCCTAGTATATTTTATAATTTCATAATACCCTTTTAAATTAAAAACTCTAATAACTTAGTTTTAAATTAAAAACCCTAATAACTTAGTTTTTTAACATGTGAAACATAACTTCAAGACTCTCAATACATTTGAATTTTCAAAAATTCATCTTTAATATATAAGTTTTCTTCTATTTTATATCTTTCTAATTATTATTATTTTATTTATTTATTCCGAACAAGATTGTTCTTCTACATGCACACAAATATTATATATATATATATATATATATATATATATATATATATATATATATATATATTGCTGCACATATATGTCTATGTCTAGTATTATGCATATATGTATATTGTCATATGCTTATTTTTTTTTACTGTGCATGAATTTGTATATATTTATATATTCTGTTGTGAGTTTTTTTTACTGGGGATTGATATTTTTTTCTCCCATTAGAATAATACCAATTACAAAAGTTCCAGTATATTATTAGCATAATTTGTTATTATTATTTTAATTATTTTATTTAAAAAATTGTGTTTTCATACTCTTTTATAATATTTTACAATTGTTTTTTTAATTACAAAGAAATATATTTTTTCATATTATTTTTGTTAAGTTTCAAATTCTTTTATATGCCTTTTTTGGTAATTCTATCATTTAAAAGAGCTTTTAAAATTAATGTAATCACACAATCTACAGTTTAAAAAAATGTTTTTAATTGACAATCAGACAACCCATAACTTTTCCTTAAAAGCTCTACTTGTAAAAGTTCTACTTCTAAAAGATCTACTCCTAAAAGCTCTACTCGGAGAAACTCTTCCAAACGGACCCTTAATCCCTTACTGTACAACTAGTATATTACTTTGAAGTTTTCTACCAATAAAATTAAATTTTGAATTTAATGACTTTGGTTTGGCAAAGCCAAGCCAACTCACGTTTTTCTTAGGTTGCATCTACTAATCAGGAATAAAAATAAAAGAGAATTAAGTTTTATTAGAAAGAGAATCGAGTTAAGTTCCCTTTCCAGCAATAACTTAATTCCTGATTTGTGCGTAAGGTACACGTAACTTGATTCACAGCCATTTTTAGTAAAAACTGAAATTACAAATCAGCAGTTAAGTTTCTTATTAATAAGCACACACGCTTGAAGATTAAGAAAATCTGCCGTATCTATATTACAGCTATTGTTCCTATATTTGCAGACAAATGTTGCTGAAAATTTACAGCTAAAAATTATGGTAACAATATGACTAAAGGTGCCATTTCATTTCTCTTGTAGTGGTTAGGTAGAGTTTTCTAGTTACTTCTATTTTCATTTTTTTTTTTTTCCTTTTGTTTTCTCGAGATACATAAGTATAAGAATAGATCATATGATTAACGGTCAAACATTAACGATTATTGATGGGGAGGTGGAGGCGTGATTATAAACCCAATTGACAAACAGTTAGTAAGAATCGGGTGAAGTATTCAGCATAACAACACAAGAAGAAAAGATAGAAACGAGCAGGTTCAACAATAGAATTGTGATCAGCTGATCATCATATAAAATGAAAATGGAAATCGTAATAACACGATGAGACAAACATTATAGGCAAACATGTGAAGTGGGGACAGGAATGACATGGGAAATCACAAGGAAGGAGCGGACCATAACCAATGACAACAACAATACACCTTGGATATATGTGGCTTGGGTCATAAAACACATACGAAACTTGTACGAGACTAGTTCCGTAAAAAGCTCGAATGTATATATATAAGGGTGTGGATTGTCCATGCAGATAAAGAGATGCAGTACCAGCAAGTAAATGTGAAGAAAATTATTAGAGGATTAATTGAGTAATTGATCATGCTTCTAACAGTTCTATATATTATAAGACAAACGTTGTTCATGGACAGAAAATTAATAATGGAATCTAGTCTATTGCTTTGACAATATCATGACTTTTTTATTTGTTTTAATTCTCTTGAATAATTTGCTTTCCCTAACGATTTGAGTCTTGACTTCCACCAAAGTCCCACAACTTCTTCTCTTAGTCAACTCTTTCAATAAATTTTCACATTGTAATTCATCGCAACGACTTGCAGTTGAACTTTTTTTTTTTTTCTAGACAATAATATAATAAATCGTTGTTCATAGCAAACATGTGAAAATCGAGACCAAACACTCTAATAAAATAAGTTTTTTGGATATGTCGTTCTTCTCTATACATAATGAGATCGATGGCAGCGATTATTCTAATTATATACCAACAACCGATTCAACAATATCAATATATATGCAAAACAGACTATCATCATCTGGTGGATCTGAGCAACCTGTCAAGTTTAATCTTCTATTACTTTTCAGTTTACGAATTCCACATGCATGTCATTGTCACGCCACCGATGCTATCAATTACTTCAAAGCACAACACAAGAACTGTGTATGTAATATGCATGCGATAATATATATGCAATGCAAGCAAATCACAATCAGAACGTGAAAAGAAAACCCCAACACATTTTATAACTACGATTATCGTTGTAATTCCTAACACAACATCAAAAACAAAAGTAATAAACAAACACGAACATTTATCAAATGGAGAGAAGAAGGTTTGCCGTCATTTGTGGCGATTCAACATTCATGTGAGACGCAGCACCCCTCACTGCTTCTTCTAGGTTAGGAGACCGACTCACCACCTCCATCGATCGCGAGCGAAAGCAAGAGAGAGAGAGAGAGAGAGAGAGAGAGACGATCATATGTGGGAGACCCTCTTTTTCCTTCACGTGGACACAAAGCCTGTGTCCAATTATATCCTGCCACCTCACCTCTGGATCCACCTTGCCAGCTGAGTAGGATTAACTATGCCGGGAATGTGGGCTCCATGATCACTCTTCAGTATGCTCGCCACCTCAGCGTAACTCTTGTGCTCCTCCTTCACGCTCGGCTCGGCTTCCACCTTCGTTTTCTTCGGCTCAGCTGATGAGCCTACCAGCGGCGGCAGTGCCTCGGCTCGAGCCGGATCGAACTTCTCCCCGAACAAAGTCCCCTTCGTCAAGAACTCAAAAGCCATGTACCCGGCCAATAACCGATTAGAACAAACCGGGCCCGGGTTAACGGCTCTAGAAACTGTTGAATTAGCCGCGGCTTGAGCCTGAGCCGAAGCCGACAGCTTATACGGGTAAAAGGCTTCTCTCTCTTTTCGCTTTCTCGACGCCCCAGGCGTCAAAATCCTTCGCGGGTGATGACTCATCATAGCCTCAACTTAAGCCACCTCAGCATAAAACTTCCCCAAAATATTTTTCTTTTATTTTTCTACTCCGTAAAAAGGATACAAACGTAAAATCGAAAATTCAGGCAAAACCGTCAAATTAAAATACTGATTTTTCTAACGGACAAAAGTGTCAAATCATCTTTTTAATCCGCAAGTGGAGTGGACTGAAACGTTTAAACTTGGATTCAAAACCAGTGCCCCAGACCCAACCAGCTAATTCCGTTAAAAAGCAAAAAACGGCGAAAGTAAACACCGTCAATTTGAAGGGTAAAAGCGTAAAATAACGACAAATTTTTAAAAGATTAAAAATAGTTGAAACGGAAAAAAAAGGAAAAAAAGAATATTAAAATGTTTCAAATGTAAAAATGAAAAAGGACAGATAGAGACAGAAAGAGAGAGGGGTGGTTCGTTGGGTTTGTGACTTCCAAGGCAGAATCGGGATCCAGAGACCGGAGACCGGCGACCGGAGAGATGACCGGATCTAAGTTTACGGAGGGCCGTGAGAGAGGTGGCGCCGATGTGATTGACGGTTGAAATAGAGTTGATTTGAGAGACTCGAGAGAGAGAGAGAGAGGGAGAGAGAAAGAAATAAGGGAGAGGGAGAGGGAGAGGAGAGATTGATATACAGGAGAGGGAGAGGAGAAAGCAGAGAATGAGAGAGAGGCGTGGTCAGTTAATATATATGGTAAACACGTACAAAATGCCCTGATATTGCTGCAAAAACATCAGGATTGCCATTGTATTTTGTGGAATGACGAAAGTGTACTCTCTTTGTTATATGTCATTTGCAACGTTTTTCTTCTCTTTCTGTGTCTTTTTGAGAACTTTCAGATAGGGTTTGCTCGAATTTACTTTTATGCCCTCAAATGCTTTATCTCTTTTAACTCAAAATGGACGTTAGAGAGAAGGGTTTTTATTGGGTTGGGGTCCATTTTATGCTCATTCTTCTTAGCTGTGACCATCGTTTTTGGAAATTATTAAAATTATTTATATAAAATAACTCAAGCTTCATTTTCACCATTTTAAAAAATAATTAAATAACCGTTCAATGTGGTAAAGACGTTCATTTAGTCTAGTAATGCTCCAGATTTAAGTCGTCATCATCGCAAGTGGTATGTTAAAAAAAAAATAGTAAATAAATAGAGCTCTAAAATGGTTGGTGAAGGGTAAGAGGAAATTCCTCAAAACCCAAACATTAAAGTTTTTTTTTTATCATAGTATTTTAAAATTTTATTTTATTTTATTTTTAATTATACAATTATAAGGTTAATTACAATTCTATCGGAACCTACTAAGATCAACTAATAAATATACGGTTGTGATATTTACTCTCATAATGTGAGACATATGCTGATAAATTCAAATCGTGAGATTTGAACTCTCGCCATTAAAGTGGAAGAAAGGTGGATTAAAAAATTATTGTCATTTTTTGTTGTGAAAAATAGGTACTTATGAATTGTATTTAAAAATCAAAGAATTATAACAAATGAAATTCAAAGAGATAAACTCCAAAGCAACAAAGACATTGAGCATGTTTGATCGGATTTTTGGAAGCTTGCTTTTAATTTTTGGGGTCCAAAAGTTATTTTGGGAGTGTTTAAATTTTCCAAGAGAAGAATTTTTAAGATTTAAAACCTCTTATAGACAAAGTAAAAACAAATAATTTTTGTAAGAAGAGCTTTCAATAAATCAAAAGTTCAAAGTAAAAGCTCTGTCAAACCGACTATTTTACACTATAAAAAAAAAAGTGATTAAAAAAATAGAATTTATTTTTCTACTTGGTTCAAAACAATAATTCTTTTTCTTATTGTCTCTATATTACGAAAATAGTTATAAAATATTTTTTATCCCTTCCCATCTCTTACTGTAAAGTTAATTTATTTTTATATCTCTTTAATTTTTTTTTAATGTACCACTTGTGGTGCTGACGATTCGAACCTGAGATATTGTTAGACTGAATGAGTACCTTTATCACTAAGCCACATTGGGCAATGGTTTTATCTCTTTAATTATTTACTTATTATTATGAGAAAATCATTATGACTGTCTAGTTATTTGTAGGTAGCTTCTTTTTTTTTTTTTTTTTAACATATCACACTTGTTAATTCGAATATGAAATTTTATTAGATTGTGTGAACTCCTTTACCTTCTGCTACATTCGGGTGGTTATTTATGTGTAGTTACTAAGTGTTTGATTTGCCTACTTTATTATTATTATTTTTTTTTTTTGGTTTCCGATAAAAAAATTAAATAAATAAATTATACACTGTATTATATGTATTATAAACAATTAAGAAAACATCAATTAGTCAGAGTATAAAGGGGTCTATGTAAAAATAGTCAAAAAAATTTATAAAATATTAAATTATCAATTTTTTAAACATTTATTTTTCTTCTCAATTTTTTCATGTTTTGGATTAAAAAAATATTATTAATAAATTTTTAAGTTTAAAAAATAATTAAAAAAATTATGGAGGTTAGTTCGCAATCACAGACTTCCAATGAAAGTGACCTTCTTTCTATTTTTTTTTCTAAATTTTTTAAAAAAGTTAAATAATTTAAAATAAAATAGAAAGGTACTTTTATCACTACAATGACTAAAATTGACAATTTTTTTGGAATTGGACAAATATAGAAAAATAATTTTTTTTAAATATTTACAGCTATTTCCTCATATAGTATTTGTCTATTACATCATGATCTCAAACCTATTACTTTAAATAGAAGTTATTGTATTTGGTTAGGAAAATGATCTAAAAGTAACAGGAGATTTTTTTTTTTTTTTTTTTTTGAAGGGAGTACAATTGCAAATTTAATAACTGTCGGGACCAGCTACAATAAGAGGAAAAAACTACTCACACATGCCAAGGTGGGAATTGAACCCTCACCACAGAGGCGAGAGGGGAGTGTACTAACCACTTAAGTTATGAGTCGGGGTGCCTTTTCTTTTCTTTTCTTTCTTTATTATTATTGTTTTTTTAAAAAAATTTTGAAAGCTAAGTCTCATTATTTATGAGTTTAATGGTTAAATTTGTCCTATTTTAAAGGTGTGTTAATTGATTATTTGATAATTAAATTCATCTTAATTTGTTTCCCTAAATGACAGGATTTCAATTTGCCAACCTCATACTTGGCTTGAATTTGAGCTTCTATAATTGTGGTATTAATTTCTTTTATTGGTAAGAACATAAATATAATTCCTCCTTTTAGGAAACTTTGCTTGATCTAGTATGATACATATGGCCATAAAAAGAAAAAGAAAATTAATCAACAACAATTGCCAATTTGATAAAACTAAAAAAATTCGTGAAAATAGTGTCAAGTTCTTCATTAATATTAATGAACAATGAGTAATATTCACCCATCACATGTTTAATTATGGCAAAATATTTTGTTCTTATGGGTTAAGCTTGATTGTTTGTAATTAGTTATAGATATTAATAAAGTATATCATTGGATGTCACACTGGTATCTTTTTTTTTTTTTTTTATAAAAAAAAAATGTTTAATTAAAGTTAAATTATATTTTATTTGTAGATAATTGTGGTTATATGTGTCCATCATGGTAATCTTGAACTAGTATGAACAATGTTTTTTTTTAAGAGTATAATTACATGATTAATAATTATCGGAACCGGCCGAGATCAATCAATAAATGCACGATCCGGATATCTACTCCCATAACACTTCTATAATAAGGGGAGAAAACTATCCACACATGCTGGGAAATATACATGGTGGACTTGAACCCTCACTATTGAGGTGGGAAGGAGACGTACTAACCACTTGAATTGTGAGTGGTTGTACTAGTACGAACAATGCTAAACTTGAATAATTTGCAAACCACTTGAACCATGTGGTTGAGGCTGAGATCTAGGTAGTTATTGAAGGTCTTGAACTTGGTAGGCAGCTTGGGTTTAGGAAAATTATTATTGAATCTGATTCTCAGGAAGTTATCAGCTTGCTTAATGGTGGTGTTAGCGCGTCCCATCCTTTGTTTTTTTTGTATACAGAGGTGCAGGGAACTGCTTGATGGTAACTGGGTTTGCAAAGTTGATCATGTGTACAAGGAGGGTAATTGCCATGCTGATTATCTGGCTGGTTTGGGGCATTTAGTCGAGCTGGGGAATGTCTTTTTTTAGTCTCCCCCTAGTGGCAGTATGGAGGTGTATGCTACTTATTGTGCTAGCATTTCTAAACTCAGAATGGGTTGTAGTGTGAGTTAGTTGATTTTTGGTTTGGGCTCTCAGCCATCCTTTTTACCAAAAAAAAAAATAATTTGCAAAATACATATGATTCAGTATATTTTAATTAGTATTACTTGAAAATTAATGAGAGATTATTTTCCTATTATTGTAAAGGATAAAATGAAAAATTACTATGTCTACTTAATATGGTTAATTACACTGACACCCTGAGATTTGATATAATTACACAAGTAAATAAAGTTTGGGTATATTAATACTAACTTATCATGAAGTTTCATTGTTGTTAAGCGAACATCTCCTGTCGTTAGTGTCAGTCCGTTAACGTTAGTCTGACAGTGCAAAAGTAAGGGTAAAATAATAATTTTACCAGAGACATCAGATACAATTAATAGTTGTACAATGATTATATTATTCAAATAATGAACTGGTACGGACAATGTTAAACTTGAATAAATTGCAAAATATTTGTGATTCAGTATATTTTAATTAGTATTAATTTAAAATTAATGAGTAACTATAAGGATATTAATGAAAGCTACTATGTATACTTAATAATACATATGACCTTCATGAGTTTTGATTAATTTGACTACCTCATTTATATTATATTTTATATATGTATATAGGTAATTAATTATGCAGCATCATCGGTTTCACTATTAATTTTTTTTTTTGAGCTATTACAATTAAAGATAAATTACAACTAATTTATTTGGGGTTTAAATTTTTACAGGCGAATCAAAAACATGATTACATTTGCATTATTCATCTTATTTAGTGTGAATATGAGAGGAGATATACTATTAGATTAACCTCATCTTGTTACTATTAATCCTAACGTAGTTCACTTTTGATTACATTTGCATTATTCATCTTATTTTTAATAATTTGTTGCTTTAATTCTTTAATAAATTATTATGAGGAACAAGGCTGATCATTGTGTAATGTGTTCCTCTCACATTACACAATGATTAATATTAAAAAAAAAATTAAATTTAAAAATTTTAAAAAATTTAAAATGGACGGATCCATTTATTTTTTTTTAAATTTTTTTAAATTTTTAAATTTTAATAATTAATATTATCTTTTTATTTTTTAACCAAGGGTATTTATATTATTTTAGGTAAATTTTTTGGTCAAACTGTTACTTTTAACTGAGTCAACTAACGATAAGGTACTAATATATAATTAAGACTAAACTCACAATTTTATTGTAATATTGCCAAACGTCAGAATACTCCATTGCAAGTCGCCCTTATAAAAACGTATTAAAATAAAGTTTCTTAATAAAAATAAGAATTTAGAAAAATATCTAAAATATTATGAGGGTTTTTGAGTCAATTTCTCTATTTTAAAAAAAAGTTCAAAAAATATTTCTTAGGGAAGTACGAATTTTGAGCTTCTCCATTAGACGTAAAACAGTTATTTTTTAAATATTAAAAAAGCTCTTCTGTAAGGGGACCAAACAACCAAAAAATAATTCCAAAGACTTTTTGATATTAAAAAAAGGATAAACTGCAATAGAGTACTTTGATTTTAGGTATAATTGCAGTTAGATCGTACTTAAACCTAAATGACAGCTTAATTCTGTAACAAAACGGTTTACTGTTAAAGTTAACTGAGGTTTTTATATGAGAAGCACAAAGTCATTTTACCCTTAAAAAAATTGAAATAATATTTTAAAAAATATATATAAATGAAAAGAAAAACAAAATTTTGATATCCATATTTTTTATTAGTTATAAAAAAAACATTAAGAAAAAATACCAGGAGATCTGGATCAATTCAATGGAGGAATGTTTTAGTTTTTTAATTAAAATTTTTCGTTCGTTAGATTTCCTCAAAGATTAATTCAAAAGTTTAAAAAAAAAAAAAAAATCAGTCTATGGCTGCGCCAATATTCCAAACAAAAACTCTGCACATAACTCTTAGACTCACTTTCTTCAACAACTACTCTTCTTGGTGGTCCCTATTTCCACCACAACAAGAAGACCTACTTCTTGAAACAATCTCTAATTCATCCCAAAAAACTAGAATACAACCACTCACATCCTCTCTCCCATCAACCACAACCTCCACCGTCTCCCTCTTTTCTCTTTGTCAAAAAAGGGAAGGTCTCCAACTCTCAAGAGCTATATATATATATATCAACCATAAAACCTCTTCTACAAATTAGAATATATGTATGCAGTAGGCATAAATCATAATCTAGCCTTTCAACTAAATCAATCAGCTACCAAAATTACCCAGAAATACAAAATGAGAGTGAGAGAGAGAGAGAGAGGGAGGGAGGAAACACGTTAAAGTCCTTTCGAACCGGTTACTTCAAATACTATATTGCATCTTGCCCGACTAAAAAAAGATCTTTTAGTCTGTTAAAAAGCTATATCAAACCCACTCTAAATACTATATTGCATCTTGCCCTACTAAAAAAAGATCTTTTAGTCTGTTAAAAAGCTATATCAAACCCACTCTAAATTTCATCGAAATCTATGTTTTACAACTTTAATTTGGTTTGTCACTAGTCAAAAGAAAAATGTTTGTCACTTGATCTAGTTGCATTATCGAATTCATTTTAATTTTCTTTAGATTTACTATGATAAAGTAAGATTTATTTTTAAGGTATTAATGAAAGAAACTAATTACAGAAAACCACTCACGATGCAGGAACTGATCACTGAAAGTAAAATAAAACTTGGATAGTTGATATCAACTTTAAAAAGAAAATATCAGCATGATTGTATAGTTGAATGAGAGATCTCATGCTTGGATTGAGATTTTCTCTTGATGTAATTTTTGTATCGATCTCGGTAGATATAATGGTATTTGTAATCAATGATTAAATTTTTATCAACTGATATATAATTAAAAGGCATTCCAACCAGTGTTCTGTATTCTTTTTAAATAATTGGATTAACTGTTTTATTGTCATCTATAATATGTTTTTTCATTAACTAGTTCAGCAAGCAAAGTTACTGTACATGCATATGGAAAGCAATGAAAGAGAAATATCATAGATGGCATTACTTGGAATTGAAGTTTAATTAGTAAAACTTTTAATGGTTTCGAAATTTAAGAAATTTTCTTTTATCTTCTAAGATTCATCAAAAATCAATGGAAAATATTTTACGTTTTATTAAAATACCTATTATCAATGAAAAAAAAAAAAATACACTGAAGTTGTCCATGTTTTAATTCAATTGAGTTAATAGATTATCTAATGATCAATTCTATATTTATCATAACAATTGATTAGATGAATGGTCAGTAAGGAGGATGTATAAATTTATTATGCAACACAATACAAATGTGTCAACAATATTATTAAGACCCTTTCAAAAAAAAAAAAACAATATTATTAAGAAAACCCAATTTACAAATTAATTTTATTTTCAGTTGGGATTATATTAGTGTAAGTTAAATATTATAAATGTATAAAATGGTAACTCTATTGTGGATTACAATATTATCATGGATGTGATATTAATTAATCATGTTAACAATTTGAAAATAGTACACTACCTAAATTTAAGTTTAAATGATGTGCATGTCATGTGAGTTATAATTATCATATAAGTAATAAAAAAATATGGTGGATTAGTTCTTATTTACAATTCATATCATATCATTTAGTTATAAATTTGAACAAAATACCCGGACAGAGTAATAATTTTTTTTAATGCATCTTACGTGATGGTACAACTCAAACTTAAATTATTATCATGTTGAATGATCATCCATTACTATTAAATCATATTGAACGGTGCAGTGTAGTATTACTCTTACAATTTTCACCAAATCGAAAATAATCTATCATGAGGCTGCTTTCATTCATCCAAATTCCAAACAAAAGTGGGTTTATAATTTTGAACTTCTCTCCCTCCACACTCCACTAGATAAATTAGGAATGTTAATTTTGCTGAATTGATACCCAGGGTTATATTTGTGAATTAGGAAATATATTGAGGGTACTTTGGTCATTTGGAGGGATGTGTGCGTGTGAAGAACAAAGAAAGGGGAATCCTGGGACGGGTGGCACGCAAAAGCTAAGACACTCTGTCTCCACTCTATTTAAAGCTTGACACGTTGCAAAATATCAGCCCTCCATCTTCAGGCAATAGATCATGCATATTTCGTTTGTTACTCTGAGGTGGCACTCGTACCATAAAAACATATTCTTTTATAAAGCACAGGTCGGCTGAATTACACTATGCTCAAAACACTAATGGCGGCAAACCACGTGGTAGGGTAGATTAGTTCTCTCATTAATTTTTTTAAAAATTAAATTAGAATGTGGAGGTTCAAAGCTATGCCAATCTGTTTTGACACCATCAATATCCTTGAGTTTGATTTAATATTTGTAAAATACAAAATGATTACATTGAATTAAGAATTGTTGATCAATTATGTAAATTATGTTAACCAAATAATCAGCAAAAAAAATATTCAAATGTTTCAAACTAGAGAGATGTGAGAGAGCCAGAGAGAAAGAGAGATTTAAAATGAGAATGATTGAGGGGTAGCGTATAGACTTTACAAGTTTTCTCACTAAATAAGAAATCAATCTAAGTTTAGTAGACTTTGCAATGCAAAATGGTTACTTGTAGTTACTATCGTATCTCATAATTTATTTTTTTTTAAATTTGACATTTGATCAATCAGAGCGTTACTAGAATTTATGAAGATTAAATTCTATAAGGCGGAAAACGTATGCACTGTAAGAAGTCTCCACACATTTATTATGTTTTTGTTAATAATAGTGGGACAATATTTACAATGTCAAAATTTGAATCTTAGTTGGTTGAGAAAACTTGTGAAACTCCAACCATCAAGACAACAAACCTTTGATTCATATATCACATTGTTGATGAGTGATCAAATCCTAAAATAGATACATTTTGAGTTCACGGAAAGACAGTTACATATAAAGTCTAAAACAAAATTATAAAGGTGAATAATATTTAATGAAACCCAAAACACCCGTTTGATGGACTCAAACTTATTCCAGATTATTTGACGCAAAGTGTCTACTAGGTTTTTGAGCAAAAAAATATGAAGTGGGGTTGAGACAGGTTGCCTTTTATAAGGGAATTAAGATTCATGCTAAAGTTATAGCATTAAGAAAAGGAATATAAAGTCATGACCTTCGTCTTCGTATAAGCTTATTCAAACAACTAAATCACAGTGGACCCCTTTTTTATGATTGGGATATCAATCAAACGGTGATTCACCATTAAACTTTTCAACGATGCTAATATTATATACTTGATGGGGAATATTTGATCATCACAACTATCATTTTAATTAAATATTCATCTTAATTTGAAGACAAGTTTCTTTTCATTCACATGCTCCAAGTACAGATTGTATATTAATTAATTACCTCTATATATATATATATATAAACTCCTACTTGTATATTAGTGCATCGACGTACGTAATCATACCAAAATAACCTAAAATTTTAACGGAGCGTTGATATACCGATGCATTAAAAGCCACCTCTCTCTCTCTCTCTCTCTCTCTCTCTCTCTCTCTCTCTCTCTCTCTCTATATATATATATATATATATATACATATGGGTTAATTGCACAAACATCTCGTATTGAATGGTGTTATTGCACTCGCTGATAGATTTTCAAATTATTGCACAAACATCTCCTCAATTTCGTTGACTAAACTGTTGACCGACGGTTAAATTAACTGTTTTAACACAATGAATAAAATACCCTTACTATCTTATTTTATTTTATTTATATTTATTAATTTTTTAAGAAATATTTTAATATATAAAAAAAATTTCAACATTTTTCCATAATCTTCTTCTTCTTTGTTCTTCATTTTTTTTCTTCTTTCCTTCTTCTTCATTTTTCTTCATTTTTTCAGAATCTTCTTCTTCCTTGTTCTTCATTTTTTTCTTCTTTTTGTTCCACGGAGTCTTCTTCTCTTCATTTTTGTTCCAAAAAGACATCTCCATCTCCCATGGCTCCCTCCATCTTCATCTCCCAAAAAAAAAAAAATTAAAAAAAAAAAATCAAACTTCATATTTCTTTTTCCTTTTTCTTCTTCTTCTTTCCCAAATTTTTTTTCCAAACAAAAACCAAACCCAAAAATACAAATCCTTCTCCAAACCTCATTCTTCTTCTTCTACCCAAAAATCCAAAAATTTGAATTTTTTGTTTCCAAACAAATCCTCTTTAACAAACCCAAAAATTCAAAATTTGAATTAGATGTTTGAGTAAAAAAAAAAAAAATTTCGAAGAAGATGTTTGGGTTAAAAACATTTTTGGGTTTGGTTGAAGAAGAAGATATTTGGTTATTAATAAGAATCTATTTGAAGAAGAAGATTAACAGTGCCCTTTTCTTTAAAAAAATTATTTTTCATATATTAAATAATTATTAAAAATAATAAAATATTTTGGTTGTTGAGAAAATTGAAGAAAATGGACGAAATTTGAACATGCAAAATTTTTTGTTTTTGTTTGGTTGCTGTAAAAAATGAAGAACATGAAGGGAACTTTTTTATTTATTTATTTTTATTTATGTTTGGTTCATGAGAAATACAAGAGAAAATATTGACAAATGGGGAAAAAAAATATGGAAAAAAAATATAAGGTTTTATTTTTTGTTTGGTTAATGAGAAATCTAGAAAAAAATTTGGAAATAAAAATTTGGAATGTGGAAAAAAAATCTGGAATTATTTTTATTTTTTAATTTTTTTTAATTATTTTAATGGTTTAATGGGAAAAGGACAATTTTGCCCTTGCTACAGTAACATATTGTTAATTTGACCGTTGGTCAATGGTTTGGTCAACGAAATTGAGGGGATGTTTGTGCAATAAATGAAAAACCTGCCAATGAGTGCAATAACACCATTCAATACGAGATGTTTGTGCAATTAACCCTACATATAGACATACACTTGCACACTTCTTAAATGAATGCCAAAGTCTAACCAAACACAACACTTTTTTGAAGGATTTTCTCAATAATGCATCCAGAAATGAGCTGATGATCCAATTAAATAAGATTTTTAATTTTTAAACCTCATGAAACTCGCATAATATGATTATGCGAACATTTGATGATTCATAATTATGCAATCTTTATTTCAAGAATATGGGGATCAAGTAATTAAATTGACTCCAACATTTTCCACTCCTTTATTTATTTATTTCCTTTTTCAAATCGAAATAGCTATATAGATAAATATTTTATTTTAAAATAATATTAAATTGTCCAAATGATTTGATTAGTTGAGTTATAAATAACATATCATCTCATAATTAATATGGTTATTACAAATCAGGTTGCCATATTATTTGAGCAAATTTTTAGACAATTTAACATTACTCTTCATTTCGAGGCTTATTATTATAAAAATAATAACAATAATAATAAAAGAAAAGGAAAACTTAATATGAACTAACTAGATTAGCTTGTAAAATCTCTTATTTACAAGAGGTCATTAAGATCGATCTCATTCATATCACACTTTTTGAGAGACTTTATTTATGTTTAAATATTGTTTTAGGAGAAATATCAAAATAAACAATTAAATATTGTTCTGGATAAATAATGTGATAAGTGAATTATGAGTAACATAATATCTAATAATTTATATAGCAATTTGCTATGTATCCTCACACCTACATTATTATTGAGATTATGAGTTCGAGTCGTGCTCCTCTCTTTAAATTTTGAATGAATTGTAATAGTTAGTCTCTGTATATATATATACTCATTAAAGAAAAAACACATAGGCAGTCTTTAGAGTTTTTCTCAACAACAAAGTTTTATATAATTTTAATCTGTTAGACAGAAATGTTTCCTTCAACAGTTTTGAGCCAAGCCTACATATTAAGTGGTTTTTTTTTTCAGAAACAAGAAAAAATAAAAGCTATTACATAAATTACAAACATGTAGGAACAATAGTACTGTATTATTTTTCCAGAGAGGTCAGCCTATATTAATTGAAATGTTTTAGTTAAATTTATGATTTCAACGTTCATTTAATTATTTAATTTAAAATTAATAATTTTATGATAAAAAATAATAACCATAAAAAAAATTATTAGCCTATCCCGAATTCTTGGTAACAAACATCAATACTAAAGCACAATACTAAGGGTCCGTTTAAAAAAACTTCTCCGAGTAAAGCTTTTAGGAGTAGATCTTTTTTAAGTAAAACTTTTACAAGTAGAGTTTTTAAGAAAAAACTGTTGATCGTTTGGTTGTCAATTTAAAAAGCTCTTTTAACCTGTAGATTATTTGCATGTATTAAATTTAAAAAGCTCTTTTAAATAATAGAATTACCAGAAAAAATATTAAAGAATTTTAAACATAACAAATAAAAAATAAAAAAAATATTTTTGATTGTAATTAAAAAAAAAATAACATAGAGCAAAACATATATGTGCAGCATGCAGACAACATATATTGTAAAAGAAAAAATAAAAAAAACCATAACAAATACATGTGTGGCACCATATACAATCATGCACAGTAAAAAAAATTTAAACAAACAGAACACATAAAACTATGCATGTGCGGGCAATACGGCAACATAGACATTAAAAAAAAAAAAACTGAGCAAAATATATATGTGCAGACAACATATATTGTAAAAGAAAAAAATAAAAAAGACATAATAGACAGTAAAAAAAAAAAAACTGAGCAAAATATATATGTGCAGACAACATATATTGTAAAAGAAAAAATAAAAAAGGCATAACAAACACATGTGCGGCAAAGCAATATAATATATATATATATATATATATATATCAAAAAAGTCAGGCAAACATATATGTGCAACAATGTAACACATACTGTAAAGAAAAAAATAAAAAAAATAAAACAAACATATATGTGCGGCAACTGTAAAGAAAAAAAAAATAAAGCAGAACAAATATACATGTGATTAGAAAGATATAAGATAGAAGAAACTCACAGTTTAAAAATGAATTTTTGAACATTTAATGCATTGAAAGCAGTGAAGTTATGTTTTATATGTTAAAAAATTAAGTTATTAGGATTTATAATTTAAAAGGGTATTGTAGAATTATAAAATATATTAAGATAATATAAATCATTTTAATATATTTTTTTAAAAAGTTCAAAAAAATCTACTTGGAAAAGTTTAAAATTTGAACTTCACCGAGTAGACGTAAAACAGTTTATTTAATGGCTAAAAGCTCTACTGAGATAACAACTAAACGATAAAAAAAAAAAAGAGCTTTTAGGATTAAATAAACTATTTTGGCCAGTAGATAAGTTTTTCCAAACGTACACTAAGTGGTTTACTTATTATAATTATTAAAAATAAGCCATGATTTTATAATAAATTTACAATTGTTTTTTGTTGATAAAAAAGACAGCAATGGTATAAAGTCACAACTCACAGGATACATCGAATATTTATTAAATAAATATTTGATGGGTCGATATCAATTGTCACATTCCAAGTTCTTTTCCCCACAGCCATAAGATAACATTTTGAAGAAAAACAATGGTGAATATAAATGGTTGGGCTGTCCACATCTGTACCAGGATTCGCAATATTCTGTCCCCACAATTAATAATATTCACATTTTTTTGACTTTGTGAGCCGGGGGGTGATAAAATAACTTAAAACTAACTATTATAGTATGCCAAAAAAAAAAAATAACTAACTATTATAGTTTACTAATTAAATTTTAAGATTATATTCTGTGTACTTTGGGAAGAATTTACTCATCAAAAGAAATTTTTTTAATCCAAAAAATTATTTTTAAGTATTCTTTGTATCGTTTAGGTGACACTATAAATGAGGTTTTAAACTTTTAAAAAACTTATTTTATGTTTACGAACTCAAATTTTTTAGGCTTCTCGGATTGGTTGCTTTTTAACTCTTTTTGTTTAAAAGAAAAAGAAAAATATTAAAACATTTTTATGATGTTTTATTAATTATCTTTTCAAATAAAAACCTTAATAAAACTATTTAACTTTAAATTTTTATATATCTATTTAATAAATAAATTATATAAAAGTTATTTTAAAATTAAATAATTAAAAAAATTATATAATTTTAAAAAAATTTAATTAACAGTCAAACAATCAATAATTTTTCTTTAAAAATTTTATTCGTAAAAACTCTATTTCTAAAAATTTTATTACTAAAAACTCTATTTAATGAAGTAGTTCCAAACATAGTCTAAATATATCTAAAATTTTTTTTTTAATTAAGGCTGTCTTGATCCAATTTTTTTTAATTTTTAGTAATTTCTTTTAACGGAGAAAATTTATCTTTCAAAAAATTTAGCTAAAAAGATGAAAACCGCATTAGAACAAGAGAATATACCAATATTACATTAAAGAAAAGCTGTATTATCATTCAACAAAGCCACATGTTCAATGGATATTTGTCATATTATATATTCCACCTTTTGGAATTACAAAGTCATGACACCATCTGGTGGTTCCTTCAATTGGCTTGTAGCTTCTTGGCAGTAAACCCTTTAATTAATATAAAAAAATAAAAATAAATAACGTCTATCCCCCTAAAGTTTACTTAATTACAGACGGAGTGAACTTTTATATTTATTAACAAAGACCTCCCCTCTCGTTAATCAATTTTTGAGTTTTTTGAGAAAAACCTCTCCTGGACAGGTGAGGTGTTTATCCAAATTTTACTAAGGGCAGATAAGATGTTTGTCAATAAATGATAAAGTTGACTTTGCTTGTAGTTGATAGAACCTCAACGGAGGTCGATGCAATTAGCTCAAAAAATAATGTATCAAATTCGATTCTCGGACGAAATGGGCTTGTGATTAGGCAGGGCCCATTCCCATAATCAGGATTGACAAACATTAAATTTAATTTGTTATATTTTCTTTAATTAAAAAGTTATAGGAAAAATGCATTGGCTATCTTATATATTTGGCAATAATTAAAATTTAATATTATAATAGCTTAAAGAATAAAAAATTCTCTGATTCGTAAGGTGTTAATCTAAAAAAAAAGAATTTAAAATTAAAATTTAATATTACAGTAAATTGAAAATGTAAAATAATTAATCTGATATATAATCACAACATTTGTTAAAGTTATAAAATTTAGTTTGTTAGAAAATTAATATATTTCAAAATATTTGGGCCTGAAACCGTCAGCTGGCCCAACTCGTACTCGTCTGTGCCCAAGTGCCATGATACCTTGAACTATCATAGAATCCATTTACAACTCTCTGATTTATTGAAATTTGAAGTCCGTTTGTTAACTTTTTTTTTCATTTTTTTAAAAAAAAAAATTAATTTTTAAAAAAATCAATATTAATATTGAAAATATGAGAATAAATCAAGTTAGCGCGTTCTGTTGCTAATGCGGAAGCCTTAGCTCTGTTATGTGGGATTCGTCTAGCTATTGATACGGGTCTACTACCGGCGGCGCTGGAGTCAGATGCAGCCAATGTGGTGGAGCTGGTTCATAGCCATGAGCCAGTTTTATCAAATTGGACTGATTATTGATGATGTTAATTTTCAGCTTTCTTGTCTTCCCATTACAGAGGTTCGTTTTGTCCCTCGCAGTGCCAACATGGTTGCTCCTCGATCCCTTCCTCTCTCGGCTATGGTTGGCAGTCTCAAATCGCCTTCAGGTAGCTGGAATAGGGAATCAAAATTTCATGCCTGATGAAGCAGACATCATTCTTGTTATCCCTTCTCTCGAAGTTGATAGCCCCGACATCCTCAGCTGGAGGTTCGATCGCTTTGGCAATTATAATGTTAAGAGCGGTTATTGGTTTGCACGGGATTGTTTCAAGAAGCCTAGCTGCTCGGATAGCACTGCCATCTCTAGCGTCTCAACGTCCCCCATAAGGTTCGTTTCTTCTTGGGGAGGGCGTGACATAATTGGTTGCCCTGCTTGACCAACCTGGCTCGTCATGGAGCCCCGTCCGAGATCTCTGCCCTCACTGTTTTAAATATAAAGAATCCACTTTCCACTCTCTTTGGGGCTGCTCTTCCTTGAATGTTACTAAGCAAGGTTGTCCTTTTGCTTGGGCGATTCCTACCACTGATTGTATGGATTTCTTTGACTTTGCTCTAGCTTGTTTTCATCAACTCTCTGCAGCTGAGTTCGAGCTGTTTGCTATTGTGGTCTGGCGTATTTGGTATCGTAGGAATCAATGGGTGCATCTCAAAGTGGAGCTTCCCCCTCATGGTGTCACCGATTGGGCTAAGACCTTTCTTGTTGATTTTCAGTCTGCTTCTAGGTCTTCTAGCTCAGCATATGGTGTTCCTCCCTCTGCTACAAGCTGTCCAGCCCCTGTTTTGAGGAAAAAAAACCCCTAATGGCTGCTTCAAGCTCAACGTTGATGCTTCTACAGATTATTCAAATAAAACGGTGGGGTTAGGTTCGATCATTCGCAACGATCTTGGTTTGGTCATGGCAGCCAGCTCTTGCAAGATTAATTCAGGGACCTTAATTGACAACGCAGAATCAATGACCATTCTTTCAGGTATCCAGCTTGCTTGTGATGTTGGTATTCATCCAATTCAGGTTGAATCTGACTCTAAAGGGGTGGTGGACTTGCTCAATGGTTTAGGTAATTCTCGAACAGATCTTGGCTTGATTATTTCTCGAATCCTGAATCACCCTTCCAGAGACCAAATCCTTTCGTTATCCTTTGTGCCTCTAATGTCGCTGCTTATGCTTTGTCTAGGCTAGCTCTATCTTTAGAAGATAAGGTTGTGTGGATGGAAAAGACACATGAGTCTCTTAACCACATTATCCTGGCTGAATGCTAAGGAAGTTTGTATTCTTTTGGTGTCCAAAGAAGTTTGTTATGGCCACTTAAAAAAAAATAATAATAATAATTTAATGTGTCCAATTTAGACCTATTAAGAATTAAGTAAAAAAAATAAACGATCCCTAATAGGTAGTTTATTTTTTCTATTTAACATTTAACGTATCTGAATTGGACACATTAATTTATTTTTGTATTATTTTTGTATATTTTTAAGTGGTCAAATAATTTAAAAATAGAGCTAATTGCACTCACAACCCCTGAGGTTTGGCCAACTACAGGTAAAATCAATTTTATCGTTTATTAACAATGACACCCCCCACCGTTAGTTGACTTTAGTCAAAGTTAACAGTATCAGGGGTATTTTCGTCTTTTTCAATTTTCAATTTTATTTTAGAGTTAATTACACTCAACCTCCCTGAGGTTTGGCTAATTACATTCGGAATCAAAGTTTGCATTAATGAACACTAACCTCCCCTCACGTTAACGTTGACCGTTAAAATGACCGTTGACTTTTTCCAAATTTTTTAAATGACCAAAATACCCCTTTAACAAAGTTCTTTACTGTTCACTAAAAAATTTTTACTGTTCATTTTCACAAAATTAATGGTGGAGATCCAGATTGGATCTCCACCGTCCATCATTGTTGATGGACGGTGGAGATCCAATCTGGATCTCCACCAAGAAAAAAAAAAAAAAAAAAAAATTTTTTTTGAAGTTCATCTATGAACTTCATCTTCGTTCTTCGAAGATGAACTTCATCTTCGAAGTTCATCTTCGAAGAACCACGAACCCTCTGGGTTCGATCTCGAACCCAGAGGGTTCGAAGATCGAACCCCTCTGGGTTCGATCTCGAACCCAGAAGGGTTCGAAGAACGACGAACCCTCTGGGTTCGAGATCGAACCCAGAGGGTTCGAAGATCGAACCCCTCTGGGTTCGATCTCGAACCCAGAAGGGTTCATGTCTTCGAACCCTTCTGGGTTCGAAGATTGAACCCTTCTGGGTTCGAGATCGAACCCAGAGGGTTCGATCTTCGAACCCAGAGGGTTCGAGATCGAACCCTTCTGGGTTCGAAGATCGAACCCTTCTGGGTTTCGAACCCAGAAGGGTTCGAAGATCGAACCCAGAGGGTTCGATCTTCGAACCCTGCTGGGTTCGATCTCGAACCCAGGAGGGTTCGATCTTCGAACCCTCCTGGGTTCGAGATCGAACCCAGAAGGGTTCGATCTTCGAACCCTCTGGGTTCGAGATCGAACCCAGAGGGTTCGTGGTTCTTCGAAGATGAACTTCGAAGATGAAGTTCATCTTCGAAGAACGAAGATGAACTTCAAAAAATTTTTTTTTTTTTTTTTTTTTCTTGGTGGAGATCCACCATTAATTTTGTGAAAATGAACAGTAAAAAATTTTTAGTGAACAGTAAAAAACTTTGTTATAGGGGTATTTTGGTCATTTAAAAAATTTGGAAAAAGTCAACGGTCATTTTAACGGTCAACGTTAACGTGAGGGGAGGTTAGTGTTCATTAATGCAAACTTTGATTCCGAATGTAATTAGCCAAACCTCAGGGAGGTTGAGTGTAATTAACTCTTTATTTTATTAAATAATAAATCAAAAAATTAAAATAAAATAATAAAATAATTTAAAAATTAAAATAATAATAAAATTAATAAAAAATAAAAAATTAATTAATTTAAATTCATTTTTCAGATCGAATCTCAACCGTCCATCAAGATTAATGAAGGGTTGAGATTCAATCTGAAAATGGATCTTAAAAAAAAAAATATATTTTTTTTGGGATCTTCGAAGAACCCTTCTGGGTTCTTCGATCGAACCCATCGAAGAACCCTCTGGGTTCAGATCGAAGAACCCAGAGAGGGTTCTTTGATCGAACCCATCTGGGTTTGAACGACCTTCTGGGTTCGATCGAACCCAGATGAGAACTTCGAAGAACCCAACTGGGTTCTTCGAACGAAGAACCATCGAACCATGGTTCTTCGTCTGGGTTCTTTGATCGAACCCATCTGGGTTCGAACGAAGAACCCAGTTTTCTGGGTTCTTCAAAGAACCCAGAAAACTGGGTTCTTCGAAGAACCCTCTGGGTTCGAACGATGGGTTCTTCGATCGAACCCAGAGGGTTCTTCGAACCCAGAGGGTTCTTCGAAGTTCTCATCTGGGTTCGATCGAAGAACCCTTATGGGTTCTTCGATCTGAACCCAGAGGGTTCTTCGATCTGAACCCAGAGGGTTCTTCGATCTGAACCCAGAGGGTTCTTCAATCGAACCCTTCTGGGTTCTTCGAAGATCCCAAAATTTTTTTTTTTTTTTTTGGGTGGAGTTCCAATCTCCAGATTGGATCTCCACCGTCCATCAGATTTGATGGACGGTGGAGATCCAGACTTTAATTTTTTATTTTTTTTTTAAAAATTAAAAAATTTATAATAATTTTTTTTATTTAATAAAAAGAAAATATTGTTTGAGGGGTAGTTTGGTCATTTTAAGGGTAACAGTTGGTCAACCGTTAAATCTAACGGAAGTTAGCTAACGGTAGGGGGTGTCATTGTCAATAAACGATAAAGTTGATTCTATCTGTAGTTGGTCAAACCTCAGGGGTTGTGGGTGCAATTAGCTTTTAAAAATACCAAACAAATAACTGAAAAGAAAAAAAGTAACAAATGCTGACTTTTTACTTAATTTCAAATCACTGGATTATATTTAAAGTATTTTCTTCCAAAAGTATCCTCTAAATATAACATGTTTCCAATTTATTATAATTTTACATAGAGTAAATAACGCCTACTTCCCCTGAAGTTTGCTCAATTACAGGCAGAATCAACTTTTGAGTTTATTGACAAAGATCTCCCTTACTGTTAGTCAACTTTAGTCAAACTTAACATGGTTAAGGATATTTTCTTCTTTTCATGCCTTTTAAATTTTATTTTATTAAAAAAAAATTTTAAAAAAAATGTCATCGTTCAATCTTTGAGATGATGGACGGTTTAAATTTATTAATTTTTTTTAAAATAACAATTATAAAAAAAAAAATCCAAATTGGTCTCCATCAAGACAAAAAAAAAAAATTGAAATTCGCTGGTGATCTTTAGCGCGACTAACCTAGAATTTCTAGTTTTGTTGAAGCTAGGTTCTTCGATGAAACCAGAAGGTTTTGAGTTCTTCGAACCAGGTGGATCTATGGTGGATCATCCACTATGGATCTCCACCTTTCTCCCTCCCACTTTTTTTTTTTTTTTAAAAATTTAAAAAGAAAAAATCTTAATTGTCCATTTCAAGTGAGATGGACGGTAGAGATCTAAAGTATTTTTTTTTATATTTAATAATTTTAAATATTATTTTATGGGTATTTTGATATTTAAACCTGATCAATAATTAAATATAATGAAATTCGATTAATAGCAGGGGCGGTTGTTATCAATAAACGATAAAGTTGACTCCGCTTGTAGTTGACAAAACCTCAAAGGGTTTAGGTGTAATTAGCTTTTTTACATAATATAATATTAGTTCTTTTAACCTATTACTTATCATATACGCATTTAAAAAAACTGTCAATATCTTATCGGGTTGATGTCATCACTTCTAAAACTATTATTCAACTTTTAATTTTCTTTGTAAGATAAAATAAAAATTATTTTTACTTCATTATTTATTATATTTTAATTATAAATAAAATCTTATCAATATTTATATAAAAAATAGTTTAGAATTTGTTAAATTATTTATTTTTAGTTGTTTGTCTCATATAAAATAAAAATGCATAACACCTAAATAAAAAAAAATATCAATTTAAAAAAAATTCAAAAGTATTCAATTTTTAGATAAAATAAAATACTAAACACCTTTAATTACATGCAGTGTAATAAAAAAACATATTTAAATACATTATAACTCAATTCATTAATAATTTTAAACCTCATATTATTTTTGGTTTAACAGTAAAATGAAATAATTTTGTACCTCATATTATTTTTTATTTAAAGTAAAATGAAAATTTTTAAAATTAATTTTTTTTATAGCTATTATAATTAATATTCAGGTCGTTATCATGCATTATTTAAACTGTCGCTTCATGCGAACAGCTGGAAGTGGTCGCACAAATTGATTTTATATTGAAATGAAAAAATTACCAGTTTTCAAGATAATATTATCTCCATCAAAGAACATCACATGTTCTAATTACAGAAAAAACGATAGTAAGAGTAAAAATTATTTTGACCCCTAAATATTTTTAAATTATTACTTTTTAATTGATATTTTTTTTAATTTATATAATTTTTAATTTTTTAAAAATATTATTAATTTAATTATTTTTTAATCAACAGTTAATCACATTTAATGTTGTTAAAGGTATTTCAGTTTTTAAACATGAAAATAAAAATTAAGGTTAAAAAAATAAATAAATAATTATTAAATAAAAATTAAATTTTAAAAATAAAATAATAACAATTGAAAAAATAAAAAATAGAAAAAATAATTTTTAAAAATAATAAAAAACTTTTAATAATTTATTTTATTTTTAAAAATAATAATTAAAAATTTATAATTTTTAAAAATAATAACACCTCCTGAAATTTTTAAAAAATATTTTTAAAATTTTTTATTACTTTAATAATTTATTTTATTTTTAATTTTAATTTATTATAATATTAATTTAAAGAGTTATTTTGAATTATTGAATTTTTATAGTTATTATTGTACTAATTTTTTAATTTTTTAAAGGTTTTTAATTTGGTGTTAATTAATTAATTAATTTTTAATATGTAAGGAATTTTGTTATAAATTGTGTATTTTGTAATTTTAATTTTTTTGTTTACATATGTTAGATTCTTATTGGATGTACAAGTCAATGTTAATTTATTAAATTGTAAAAAATAAAGGGTAAAATCGTATTTTTAAGTTAATCATTTAAAGTTAGGGGCAAAATGGTCAATGCGCATATTCTGTTATGTTTGACTGTAAAGAATTTGGTCAGAAGGACTAAAATGATGGATTTTGAAAAGTTAGTAATCATGTGAGCCAAAAAAGAAAATATCGGTCAAAATGTAATAATTCAAAAAAAGATAAGGACCAAAATAAATTTCGCCCAATTATTAATGTCCACCACAAAAAAGTGACCTCTAGTGATACATTTATTTATAACAGATTTTAAATATATTACTGTAGATACTATTTTGTGACAAATTTAATTATTGGTTATTATGTTTTTAGATCAAAATCTCTCTCTCAAATTATCTGTCAAAAATTCTAGTTCAATTGAGACTTTTTCTAATAATTTTTCAAATTAAATAAAAATAAAGTAAGTTGTGATAATTAATATAATTAAGGGGTATTATCGTTTTCCCCCCTGAGGTATGAAAATACATTGTTTTACCCCTTGATTTGAAACTATTCCCCAAAATCCCCCCTACCATTACTATTCTGTAAAAAAAGACCATTCTATCCTTAATCATTTTATTTTATTTCTATTTTATTCATTAAATTATTATCTTTATTAATTATATAAATATTTAATTATATAAAAATAATTTATATAATTAAAAAATAAAAAATAATGGACCAGATGAGATTTGGTCCATTCGATAGGATAAAAATATCTCCATCCAATGGACCCATTGCTAAAAAAAAATAAAATTTTTAAAAAAAATTAAAGGTGCTAATTTAGTGAATAATTTATTTTTTATTTTTTTAAAAAAATCTCATCTGGTCCATTATTTTTTATTTTTTAATTATATAAATTATTTTTATATAATTAAATATTTATATAATTAATAAAGATAATAATTTAATGAACAAAATAGAAATAAAATAAAATGGTAAGGGTAGAATGGTCTTTTTTGACAGAATAGTAATGATAGGTGGAATTTTGGGGAATAGTTTCAAACCAGGGGGGAAAACAATGTATTTTCATATCTCAGGGGGGAAAACGATAATACCCCTATAATTAATCAGAAAATTAACTTGTAAAAAAGGAAATTAAAATTTATTTTGAGTCTTATTTTGTGACTCATAAAAATATGACATTAATAAAATTAATGGCTCCGACTATTTTTTTTTAATCACAAATTACTGCCTTATATTTATATAATTTTTTTCATCATAATTCCTAAACCCTATTTACCAATTGGGGGCATTCGCATATGTGGAGATAGTCCTGTTAACATTGTAAGCTCTCGGGCAAACTTGTTTCTTGAATGACAACAAAAAAAAAAAAAAAAAAAAATATTTTATCAATTAAATGATTAAGGAACCTGACCAATTAATACGAATGAAATGCTAAATTTTGTGACAAGTTGTATTAATTGTCAATATGTCTTGGAGCATAATCTACTTCCAAAATTTTCCACAAAAACTTTTGAGTCAATTGAGAATTTTATAAGTAATTTGTAACAAAAAATTAAATTAATATCATTAGTCAGAAAATTAACTTAAAAAAGAATAAATTTTAATTTGTGATAAAAAAAATGACACTCCAAAAAATAATTGATATTGCCAATTTTTTTTCCTTTCATGTCACAAAGTTACCAGCCAGAAGCATGTTTTCTTATTTCACCAAAACTCATTCACCATGTTTTTTCCATCTTTTACCCAATTTTCTACCAATTTCTCACAAAAATTTTATCTCAAAACTCTGTTTTTCCACTACGAGACATTCTCACTTTGAACTCTCTTCATCGTTTCGCAAGTACAGCAACTACGTTTCCTTTTGGGCTCCCTCCAGTGAATCGGAACCTCTGGCGTTGCCTATAGTTGTAGGTTTTCATCGAAATTTCAATTGGTAAGATTTTCTTAATTCAATTGGTTGGTTTGTTGCTTACAATTGAAATTTGATCTTTTTTTTTTCATCAAATGAATTGAAGTAATAATAATAATAAAAAAAACTCTCTCCTTTTGTTGTGATTTTCCACAACTGATTCACACAGATAAATTTTTTCTCTGCTAGTGATTGTATCTGCATGTAGAATGTCATACCCTCTAGTTACTTGAACAAGGTTAGTTGCACAAACCCATCAAGCCTACAAGGTCGGTTCACTTCACCTGCTTATTTATCACAGAAGGACTAAACAGAACACAGATAGCATAGCAGAGGAAGATAGAGTTGGAGGAATTTTTTGGAGATGTGGTTTTTTCCAGGAAAAATTAAGTTTTTTTCTTGCTTCTTGCCCACTCCTCCCATTCCAATGACTTCCTACAATTCCTTCCTCTCCTTTTGTTTTCTCTTTCTTTCAATATGATATCTGGGTATGCAACCATTTGTGTTGTTGAGTGAGATTTAGAGAGAGAGAATAGGAGGAAGAGGGAGAGGTAGAGGGAGAAGGAGAGAGAGTAGCGGGAAATTTTATGAGTTGCATGGCTAGAGAGATGAGTTTGGAATCATTAATAAGAGAGAGAAGAAAATATTCCTTCCCAACACTACCAAACTCTATGATTTCCTGCTCTCCTCACTTCCCTGTGTTGGTTGACGTCTTGTCTTCTTGGTAAGGTAGTTCTTTCTTTTAATAAAATTTGGACCTTTTTGTTATTATGTTTTATTACTTTGTAGTAATGTTTTCGGTTGATATTTCAATATTTTTGGTAGTCATTGGATCGATGAAAAATTAATGAAGTTTTATATATATTTTTTTTGCTATATTATAGATATGGGTGTAGATGGTTTAAATTGACTTTCGCTGTGTTGTGGAATAGGTAGAAATTGGAAACTTTATAAATTCCCCAGTGAGGTTATTAGAGCTGAAATCCCTATCCAAATCACAATATAAATTATAAAAATATGTGCATAAGTCTGTAAATTTTAAATCATAATAATATCTGCATATTTAATTTGTACAGTAAACATAATTCTATTTTAGGAGTATATCAATAAATATACAAGAGTAAAGAACTCTAGGCAACTATTTTTAAAATCTACAGTATGCAAATAACAACCACTATAAGGACTTGAAGTGGATGAAGAAAGTAATAACTTATGCATAGAACATAGATAGAACTCCAATTAATTGAAAAAAGGGTGAATTGCACTCAAGTACCCTGACTTTTATCATAATGGCACGCTTAATGCCAGTTTTACCATAATTGCACTCTAGTACCCGGTAATCCGTTGACCACCGTTAGGGTAACGGTTGACCAAACGGATTCCGACAAAATGACGAGAATGCCCCTAAATGGAAAAAAAAATTGAAAATCAGATCTTCGAACCCAGATGAACTGGGTTCGCGATCGAACCCAGTTTCTAGGTTCGATCGTGAACCCAGATTTCTGGGTTCGTGTTCTTCGAAAATTTTTTCAAAATTTTTTTTTTTGATTTGGTTTTTTAAAAAATATTTTTTAAAATTAATTAAAATATGACGTGGCATGTTCTTATTGGTTGGATGATTTTTAAAATTTTTTAAAAATAAATTTAAACGTAAAAGACCATTTTACCTTTGAATCCGTTTGGTCAACCGTTACCCTAACGGTGGTCAACGGATTACCGGGTACTAGAGTGCAATTATGGTAAAACTGGCATTAAGCGTGTAATTATAATAAAAGTAAGGGTACTTGAGTGCAATTCACCCTTAAAAAAATTGGAAAGCAGTATCCAACTACACAATCAAATTCAGGAAAATCTATATAAGCACTTCTTTTTACCGAATAACCATTTAAAAGAATTTTAAACTTCAAAATACATTGTTAAAAGATGAGAATTTTACTTGAGATAATGGTAAAACATCAAAAACTTTACAAATATATAGTACGATGTTCTTTAGCCTCATAGACGTTGATTTCCTTGTTTTTGGTATTCTACATGAGGTAAAACTCATCTATATTAGATGTGTTGAAATAGATAATAATAAGAGGTGTGGAATGTGGAACCAATAGAAGTCTCATTTTGCATAGACAAATGAAAACTACAGTCTAATTCGGTCTGCTACACAATTTAGGTTGCCTATAATTCTTCATTTTTGTATATTTGTTGATATGCTCCTAAAGCAAAATTATGTTTACTTCATAAACTAAATAAGAAGATGCTATTACAATATAAAATTAACAGACTTATGTACGTATTTTTATAATTTATATTGTGATTTTGGAATTTTTTTTTTCCAAGTCGTTATGGTTTCAAAATAAGTAAGGGTGAATTGCACTACGATACCCTGAATTTATTCATAATTAACAGTGACCATCATTTATTACACTTAAGTATCCTTGACCACTTTGACCATTATTAACTTAACAATGTAGTTAACGGTTCAGGGGTAAATTGATCTTTTACGTATAAATATTTTTTTAAAAAAAATTTAAAAAATCACCTAACCAATAAAAACACGCGACATTACTTTTTAAATTAATTTTAAAAAATTAAATAAAAAACATTTTAAAAATGGAAGTTACATTGAAAAAACAAAAAAACAAAAACAAAAGCTCTAGAACCAGCTCCATTAGGCGATGGATCAAGCTCTTTAATCATCTTCTTTAGATCCAATTTCTCACCCCATATGCACCACCAACAGCAGCAGCACTAGCACCACAGCCCAAGACTCCATCTTTCACGGCAGTGTCCAGATGTATAACCTGCCCATTACCACTGCCCCCGGACCAAGAAACCCTATCCCTATTTGAGGACTGAAATATGTGCAAATTCTCAAAGAAAGAAAGAGAAAAAAGTAGATTAAACTAGATATGGTTTTGGTTGTCATTAGTTTACATGTTGTATGATAATCTGCAAATTTGATTTGTGAATTTTACATGACTTGTGTGTTTGAATGGATCTATGTTATGAATAATAGGAATTGAATATTTGAGTGTTTGTTGACTGTAATTTTCTTGATTTTGCTATTTTGTGCTTTCGTCTGAATTGATTGGTTTGTGAATTTTGGTTTGAAATAGCGTTATTTGATAAGAATCAAATATACGGAAGGAAATCTCTATCTCTTCTTCTTCAATCATCATCAATAAACTATCATCTCTATCCTCTTCTTCTCTCATCATTATCAATATTTTTTTCATCTCAATCATCATCATCATCAACATCTTCATTTTTCTCATTTAAAAAAAAAAAATCTTCATTTTTCATTTTTAAACAAAATAACAAAATCTCAAAAAATCCTCAGGCAAGTTGATCGACACCGCCTCCAAGAAAACAATCCTTAGGCGCCGATAAGTAAAACCCAAGTACCCTTGCCCAGTTTTAAGCTGCATGAAGAGAGAAACAAAGACAAAACTGTTCGGCCAACACAATTTTCACCGTTCGATCTATGCCGATCCACCGCAAATTTGACGAAAGCGAGACCACCGGTGAACTCAACGGCCTTTGCTCTTCCAGATCCGACCTTTATCGGAGCCAATCGTGGATGGAGAAGCTCCACTGTGCAGGTGGAGCAAATATGCTCCAATCCCTTTTTTTTTTTTGGGTTTGTTGTGATCTATTTTTTTTAATTTGTTGGTTGATGGTTGATGGTTGATGGCTGATGGATTGATTGTGTTTTTGTTTGTGGATTGATTGGTTGTGGAAGGTTTTGAATAGAGGGAGATTGAATAAATTGAATGTGGAAGATGATGGAGATGGAGATGGTATTAAATAATAATTATTTTTTTTAATTTTTTAATAGGGGTAGTTAAGTCATTTTATATAAAAATTTTGGACAACCATTAAAAATAACGAAGTCAACTAACTGTAGGATACTTGAATGTAATAAACGATAAACTAGCATTACATGTGTAATTATGGATAAATTCAGGGTACCTTAGTTCAATTCACCCAATAAGTAATGGAAGATATCAAAGTATGTAGTCCTAAAAAATTGCTCGGGAGACACGGGATACTACAACCTGCAAAGAAAGAGCGCACGTGACCTATAGGACGTCTGGGACACTGGGGTGGTACGGGCCAAATTCACTCCGACGGTCAAGTTAGCGAATGATAGTTAATGATAATGAGTAGAAAATGGAATAAAGTAGGAAATACTTTCCTTTACACGTAGGATGATGACCATCGTGATAGATAGTAAAATAATATGAGCGACCGAGATTGTGAGGGCCGGATGATCGGAGAAGACTGATACTTGCTGGTGATTGACCAAATGAAGTTCGGCGGTTGGAAGTATTCTTGATTCTTGTGACAGTATACGTGAGAGCCGTTTTTGAGTGTTCAGCTCTCTATTTATAGAGGTTGACCACCCGTTGGGGGGGTGGATCGTATCTCGAATTTGAAAGCCCCGGATCTGGATGTAACGGCTCTCATCTTGGTGGGAAGGTAAGGTCTGCTTCCTTGGTGGCCCAAATCACAGAAGCCACAATTACTTAATGGACTTGGTCAATAAACGTTGAATTTTATTGCTGGATGGGTTAGTCCATGGGCCTGAGCCGTAGGTCTAGTCTTGTTCAGATAGACATGGAGTTGAGCCTACGTAGGCCCAAGAGGGTTCCGTGTCGAACGACACAGATGTCGTGCCACATAGGGGACCCCGAGGTGTGACCTTCATGCCGCCACGTGTTTGTCATTATCGGGACCATCATGCGAGTGTCGTAGGTGTTGTACGATCGTTTTATGTCGTGCGACGAATGCTGGGCCGTTGGTTGCCCAAGCCTTGGGCCATATAGGTTGATTACCTTTTGGCTCTAGGTCGGGTCAAGTGATGTATTTAGCTTTTTGGGCCAGATCTTTACTTGTATTTGAGCTTGACATATTTTGGCTATAATAGTTTGCTTCCAAACTCTTTGGACGTATGCAATACGCTAAGGGGTTTGCAGTACCATTTGATGTCGTTCGACATATAGTAGGGAAGGATAGTTGGTGGTGTCGTACGACAAATAAAACCCAACTTGTTGTAGGGCTGGTGTGCTGGTTGACACATGCATGTGACACCCCCCGACCCGACTCGGCTGGATCGACCCAGGGAGCACTACTCGGTTTTCAAAACTTTCTAAATTCATTTTTATAAACTGAAAACCATATAAATTATAGTTTCAAAAATCTTTTTCAAGTGAGCCCAACACTTAAACTTTTTACAAAAATTCGGCAGAGTACCGTTTGTTTTTCGGATTTTCCAAAACCTGTTATTACACAATTCAATTCAAACACATTCTCAATTTCAACACTTCTATAACATTTTCAAACAGTTGCGCACTCCGCCGTTTAGTGCGACTTACCATCACAATTTATAAAATAAAAACAAATCAGACTTTAATATTTACAAACATTTTAATAATAAAGGACATGAATCATAAATAATTAATTACAGAACATATTTACAGACTCACTGTATATGCATGCTTACAAAATAAATATATATATGTACAACAACAAATGTAACTACCCAACTGTATCGACTCTGGGACTCTGTCAGCAATCTCTCTATCTTCAGTCTTTAACTTCTTCGGGATCCCTGGTACCTACGCGTTAGAAACAAACTAACGCGCTAAGCATAAAGCTTAGTGGGTGTACTATAAACTCAATTATAAATCATAAATATCTTTTAATCGGAAATCATATCACAATGTATATATATTTCAATTCAACTCAATGATGAAAATAATCATGTTAATCTCAAAACCAAACCTTAAAGCAATTTCGATCACTTTGATTTCAATGATAATATCAACATTTAAAATCAATTAATAAAATCCTTCAATTCATTCAATACTAGCCCGCTAGAATACTAAACATATACGGACTGGAATATGGGTCAAACTCCCACCGAGGACGAATCCTACGAGTGGTACGTGTCTCCCAACTCTAGGACCGTGGGTACGGAACCTAGAGAGGTACATAACTCCCTATCCCAGGAACGAATCCTTAGGAAGGTACGTGAACTCCCAACCCCCAGGACGAATCCTGAGGAGGTACGTGTCTCCCTGCCCCTGGACGAATCCATGGGGAGGTACATAATAATCAATCATCAATATCAATCAGTATCGGCGCAGTACTGCTCAGTAAAACCCAGCTGGTATACCAACCTCCTATATCCATTTCTATGTCTAAGTATCCTAGGGCCGTTTCCGATAAACTAGATTCACAATCAGTTACAAATCAATATATACTCAATAAATTTACAATTTTACACAATATTCTTCGAGAAAATGAACAATAGGCATATAAAAGTCTGAATCAACTATTTAAAACGAAATCGGAATATTCGAACCACAAACAAATGCGATCTAGTATAAAATCTTTCCATAATCAACCATAAGTATATCAATCATCAATTTTTTACACATAACGTGAACACTTTTCATACGAAAATCGAAATCGAAAACGTAAACGATAACGAAGTACTTTTTCGTAAAGATTCCGAAAACAAAAGTACACCAACCTGGAATCCTTGTTTTCGTTCGACAATCCGCGGTTCTACGATTTTCTTTTCCTTCCCTTTCTTTTTTCTCTTCACTTTTCCTTTCCACTTTGTTCTTCCTTTTCTCCTTTCCTTTCTTTCTTCTTTCTTTCTCTTTCTTCTTCTTCTTCTTCTTCTTCTTCTTCTTCTTCTTCTTCTTCTTCTTCTTCTTCTTCTTCTTCTTCTTCTTCTTCTTCTTCTTCTTTTCTTTCTTTTCTTCTTTCTTTCTTCTTCTCTCTTTTCTTTTCTCGGTCTCTTCTCTCTCTTCTTCTTGCTGTTCTATTTTCTGGCTTCTGCGAGAAGCTTCTCTTTTTTTTTTATATTTTTTTTTTCGCTACCGCGACTGTCGTCGCGACCTGTGGTCGCGCCACCAGGTCGCGGTGCTCACTGGACCATTCGCACCGCCTTCATCGCGAGCGCGCCTTGGTCGCGCTGGAGCTCGCGTTGCTCACTGCCCGAATTTGACGTTTTCATCGCGAGCAGTTCATCGAGACCTGTGGTAGCGGTGACTGGTCGCGATGCTCACTGCCAGAAATCGCGTTTTCCACCGCGAGCTAGCCATCGCGACCTGTGGTCGCGGTGACCAGGTCGCGATGCTCTCTGGTTCAGTTTTCAATTTTTCATACATCAATTTTCAACCATTCAATCTGGTCCGCTGGATATCATAAAAATAAACATACATTTAATTACATTTTCACCCCCTTAAATAGTAAAATTTATTTTCACATATATAACATTAATTACCCGAAATCCGGGATGTTACAATGCAGTCGTATGACCATGATATCGAAATGTCAGCAGTGTCGAGTCGAGCCATGTGTCTAGGTTTAAAAGGAGAATTGAGCCTCCGTATGTCGATATGGTCGTGCGACCATGTCATGGTAGAAGCGATTGAGTAACTGGCTTTTCAATTGCTTTGGACAATTGTGTTACTGCGATTATTGTGTTCCTTGGGAACATAAATGTTCATTAAATGATGGCGGTTATAAGGTCTTGTGCCTTGTCATTGATTGACACGTCAGCAGGTTGTTATTATTTATTTCCGTCTCTCTCTCTTCTTCTTTACTTTTACAAGGTTTTCAATTTTTTCTTCTCTCACTGTTTCTCAAAAACCAGTCTCCGCTTTTCTTGATTTCGGCGTTGTTTCTAGTCGTTTCCGTCTCATTTTGTGTCTATTCCAGCGAGGTAGCGTGTATCATAATACTTCGGGTAAGTTCATTTGTTATTTTTGCCGCTGATTTCAATTTCTTTGATTCCTTCGTTTTCGAGTTCTTTGTGTCTTGGTTGTGTTCTTGAAATGTTCGTTTGAATTCTTTGAAAAGAGCATGTTTTGATATGAATGTGTCACTTAGGAATATAGGTTTTTGTTTGCAAAGCCCACGTCGTGCGACTCTTCTTGCCTTTAGTCGTCGTACTGCAAATTGCAGGATCTGACTAACTATCTTGAGGTTTAGAATTAGGTCGAGTCGAGCACCTGACTAGGGTTTGTCCTTACTAACTGAGTGCCTCTGTTGTCACTCGACTTGTAGGTAGGATGTCGAGTAGAGGTGCAAAAGTACTCCTAGTATCTCTGGGCGAGGATATGATGATACCATAGAGCTATCGTCCGACTCGTGGGGTGAGTCGAGGACAAAGAGTAGGGGTGTTACCTTGGCCTCTTCTGCGCACGACCCCGTGACTGTCTCCAATCATGAGGGTACGTCGCTCGCCATGGATGCCATACCCGTAGGTATTCCTCTTGTCGAGCTGCTAGGGGAAGCTGCTAGTCCTTGCCCCATGGGTCCAAGTAAGCCGCTGGGCTTACTTTTGATCAATTCCGCCAGCATGCTGAAGGAGGAGGACCTCATGTGTATAAGGTATAGCTATGGCATATCTGACGGTGTCGACCTAAGGGTGTCGTACAAGGAGGAGATACCTGATTGGGATATCCCAGGATGGACATGCTTCTACGAGCTGCCATTCCAGCGGGTCGGGTTCAGGTTACCAGTGGTCAAACTGCTGCGGAAGGTATTGGATCACTTCGAGCTTGCCCCAGGGCAACTCATGCCCAACAGTTGGAGGATCATGTTTGGGTTGGCACTGCTCTGTATGATGGAGTCCATTGTTTTCGAGTTGTCGGACTTGTTCTACACCTATTCAATGAGGAAGCACAACACTGAGAAGGGCCGCTACAGCTTGACACTCAGAGTGAATAGGAAGCACCTCATCACTGAGTTGACTACGAATGATAGGTCATAGAAAGATAAGTATTTCTTTGCACGGGGCCTTGTTGTCGAGTGGCCAGTAGGGGATACAACAGTCTGTACGACATGGTCCAAGGCCGGTGGGTTACTAACTTTATAGTGTCGTGTCGTTCGACATTGCTTAAATTGTTGTGCTCACCTAACTGTCTTTTTTGTTTCCTTGTGTTGTAGTGAACTTGGGGGCTCCTCAGACCGTGGTAGGCTTAACTTGTGCGAAGCGCACAGAGAAGATATTGTCATACGGCGTGAAAGAAAGAAGTTGGAGGAGGATCCTGACCGAGGAGAACTTGCGGCCTAGTCACCTGTGGAAATTCTTGGTCATCAACGAGACAGGTACTCCCTACCCAACCTTCAAAAATTTAGTGGAGTTTGTTAGAGTTAGACATCGTGTCGAGCGACTGTACGGCACAAGGTTTCTGACTCCTATCTCATACGTCGAGCGACACTCTGCAGTTGATTTGATGGCTGGAGATTTTGTTGCCCCTGACATCGACGAAGCCTTGAGGAGGCTCAAAGAGAAGAAGAAGGGAAAGAAAAAAGTTAAGTCGAGCGACGCTAGGCGATAGCGACTCCATCACCACCCCGTCCCCCGCCTAGTCGAGGAAAAATATCCTTGACTTGAGCTCCATCGGGAAAAAGCGGAGGAGGGACGATTCGGCAATCGGCAGTGAGGCATTGGTCGACTTGGCATTTCCACATGATGCATCTGCCTACTCAGACTTCTGGTTAATCCTGTCCCAAGTCGAGCGACTGCTGCTCCTTGAAGACGAAAACAGGCTGAAATAAATGGGTTTCTCCTAGGCGGTTGACTGGGGCCTCAGCCATCAATTCCAGGTAATGTCGTGCGACTTACCACTATTTTTGGTGATAGTAAGTTTTTCTAAGTATGAAATTTCTTTTTGTAGGCTCTTCAATCTCAGATATACCTAAAGAAGAAGCTTGGTTCGGCTATGAGGAAGGTGAGGGAGCTCAAGTCGAGCAACCAAGGCCTTAGGGTTGAAATGGAGAGGATGAGGGCGTCCAACTTGGAGGCCAAGAAGAATGCCGAGGAGGCTAGCAGTCACGCGACAGAGGCGACCCTTGAGCTTGAACGTTTGAAGTCGGAGGTTGACAAGCTCAGACCATTGCAGTGGAAGGTCAACCAGTTGGGTGTTAAACTCAAAGTTAAGGAGTTGGAGTACGACGCTCTGTATGATCAGGTTGATGATAGCGTGCTCAACGCTATAATCAAGACAAGGGCAAACCTGATGATGCAATACAGAGAAGGTCGTGAGATTGAATGAGAGGTGGACAAGTGGATCGCTGACCAAAAGGAGCTTACTCGTCCAGACGACGAGGAGGAGGACGACGATAGGGTTGAAGCCAAAGAGAAGAGCCAAGCTGTCGAGGCGAAGGCTGTTAGTGAAAAAGCTGATCAGGAGCGCCTTGTCGATTCGGCCCTCGAGGGTGCGGCTGTTGTAGCTCTTCTCGCTCAGTTGAGCGGCATTCAGCAGGTCACGATGGAGGAAGATGCTAAGGTTGAGCTTGGTCATGATGATGTTGCCCTATAAGGGGTTGTAAACTTTGAATTCCATATGCTTATGGATTTTTCTTTTTTACTTTGAAACTTTTGCCCATGTGGGCTTTTGAACTTTTAATTATGCATTTATTGAATATAGTTTTACTTTAAATAAATCCGGTTTAAATAGTTGATAGTCGTACGACAGAGTAAGAGGAAAATTGTGATGAAAAATCATCTCTTAAAAATTTGTTTCCTTGTAATTTCCAACAAGTAAAGATAACATCGTTGCGCGACGTGAATAAATTGTTCAATATAAAAATAAATTTAACACAAGTGGGACAAAGTGGGTTTATTGACCGCCGTGTGGCACGACGATCCTTTGAAGGATAAGTGAGTCGTCTGGTCGAAGAAGTGTTTTATTTGTGTCGTCCAATTTGTGTGCAGGCTACTAGTGGTATTTGCCTCCAGTTGACGTGTGAATCTCTATGGTTTCATGCTTAAACTGTAAATGTTTTTTTGTTGTGTGACTCATGACCTTGAGTGCAGGTTGTATGACCACTGTAGTTTTGTAGCGGAGTTGCCGGTCGACGTGTGTCGAAGTCCTTGAATGCGGGAGTGTCGAGCGACGTCAACCTGCGTAAAACATGTTAGGGTTGGCCATTGGGTTTACCAACGGCCCTCCAATGCCAAAGTCAGTTTCAGATTGTGAGATAAGTAAAGTATGAAAGTAGAGGGACAGAGATTTAGAAATGATACTGTTTGAGGTGGATGGCATTCCAGCTATTACCAATTTTCATGCCGTTCGAACATCGTAAATTGTAGGTCCTATGTCCGACCACTTTGGAGATCTGGTACTATCCTTCCTATGTAGGACCTGGTTTGCTTGCGCCTTGCTTTTTTGTGTTTTGAAAAACGCGGCGTTGGACCCAATCCCCAACCTTGAATGTTCTGAGTCGAGTGTTCATGTTATAATGTCGAACGACTTGCTGTTGGTACGCGGTTAACCGCAATGTAGCCTTGTCGCGGCGCTCATTAATGGTGTCCAGTTCATTATGTAATTCTTTGTTGTTTGTTTCCTCAGTTGCATGCTCGACTTTGTAGGAGGGGTGATCGACTTTGGTGGCTATCACTGCCTCTGAGCCGTAAGTTAAGGAAAAAGGTGTTTCCTCTGTCAATGTTTTCACTGTCGTACGGTAGGACCATAGTATGCCTTGCAATTCGTCGGCTCATTTTCCCTTGTATTGGTCGAGCCGCTTCTTGAGGTTGGAGATGATTGTTTTGTTTGTGGACTCCGCTTGCCCGTTTGCTTGAGGATACCTAGGGCTTGAGTAACTGAGCTTGATCTTCTATATGTCGTAGAAATCTTGAAAGTTGAATGATATGAACTGCGAGCCATTGTTCGTGACTATCTCTTTAGGGACTCTGTAGCGACATATGACGTTTTTTCAAATAAAACTCTTAACTTCGGTGTCCTTGATTTTGACGTATGATTCGGCGTCGACCTATTTAGTGAAATAAATCGTTACTGCGAGCATGTAGACCTTCCCACCCGTGGCGACTGGCATTTTTCCCACTATGTCCATCCCCCACTTCATGAAGGGTCATGGAGCTAAGATAGGATGAAGTCGCTCCAGGTGCTGATGTGAAACTTGGGCGAAGCGCTGGCACAAGTCACATCGCTTGATAAAGTCGTATGACTCCGATCGCATCGTCGGCCAATAATATCCTACTGTGAGGGCTCGGTTGGCCAGGCTTCTCCCCACCAGTGGATTCCGCACTACCCTTCGTGCAAGTCTTTGAATATTTGCTGGGTTTCAATCGGGTCAACATATTTAAGGTAGAGACCGGAGTAGGATCTCTTGTAGAGTCTCCCTTATATTATGAAAAATTGGGCCGCCTTTATTTTTATTTTTTATGCTTCGACTTTTTCGGATGGCAGGGTGTCGTAAATCTGAGTCATCTAATTTGGTTCATCTGAGATTGGTTCGACTTCGAGCTTTACAGGCTTCCATACAGCTGGCCACTGGGTGAAGATTATGGGAATGGTCCGTTCGACGGTTGTATCGAGTGCGGAACCAAGGTTGGCGAGTGCGTTGGCATATGCATTTTTGGATCTTGGTATTTGTTCGATGTCGAACGATGCGAACGAGGTTTGTAGCTGTTTCACTAAGGTCAAGTAAGCTGACATCTTTAAATTCCGAGCTTGGTAGGACCCCTGCAACTGTCTTACAATTAATTGAGAGTCACTACGTACCTTTATCCATTTGACGTTTAAGTCCCTTACCAAGGTAAGTCCGGCTATGAGCCTCATACTCGGCTTTGTTGTTGGTGTTCTTGAACCCACAACGGATGGATCGCTCGATGACATGACCTTCGGGTGAAATGAGTACTATGCCTAGTCCGCTGCCCTTGACGTTGCTTAATCCGTCAACGGCCAGAGTCCACTCTTCATCTGATGCGTTACACGACATGGCACAAAACTCTTCTTCCGCCCGTTGTAGAGTTCCAGGCGTGAAGTCTGCGATGAAATCCGCTAAGGCTTGTGACTTGATTGCCGTGTGATCGGTCATTTATTTTCATATATTTACGACCCCTAAACCGTATCTTTTAATTGTATTCTTAAGTATTTTTGGTGCTTTTGACGTGTTTTCCTCTAGTGTACAGGTAATAAGGTTTTGTGCATAATTGAAGAGTTTTGGTGGATTAAATTGAATATTTGGGAGTGCACAGCTGTCATTGTTTGGAGGCTGCCATAAATTCTACAAGATGAACTGGGTTGAGCGCCTTATATTTCTGGAAAGGTCACGATGTCTGCTTTCCAGCAAATTTTACGGTTCGTGATTCCGAGTTGTCTAGAGAAAGTTATGCTCATTTTCACAACAGTGTGCAGACTCACGACTTTCATGTCGAGAGTTAAGTCATGAGTCATGTTTCGGAGGCCGTCATAAATTCCATAGAAAGAACTGGGTTTCGAGCTTTATATGTATGGAAAGATATAGATGTCTACTTTCCAATACATTTTACGGTTCATGATTTGGAGTTTTCTAGAGGAAGTTATGGTCATTTTCGTAACAGTGCGCAATCTTGAAATTTGGACCAGTGAGCACCGCGACCGTAGGTCGCGCTACAGTGGTCGCGATGAAACATCAATTTGTTGGCAGTGAGCACCGCGAGCACAGTGCCGCGACTACTGTAGCGCTACAGTGGTCGCGATGAAACATCAATTTGTTGGCAGTGAGCGCCGCGAGCACAGTGCCGCGACCGTAGGTCGCGCTACAGTGGTCGCGATGGCGACGCGAGAAACCTATTTTTCAATGCCTATAAGTAGAAAAGGGGCTCAAAAGAGAGGGAATTCGACTAGGGCTCTAAGGAGAGGACCAAGAGGAGACCAAGAGAGAAGAGAAGAGGCAAAGAGGGGAGAAGAAGATCATCTTGAAACCAAGAGGGATTGGAATCAATCCTTGAGCCAAAATCTCACCATCAAGCTTGGATTTGGAGAAAGTGGAAGCTAGACAAATTCCCAATGAGGAGGAGGACGAAAGTTCATCACACCTAGAGTTTTTCTATCCCTTTCCTTCTTTATTTTCATGCTTGTAACTCTCTTTATTAATTGGAAAACATGTTTAGTTGTAAATCTTTGATTATGAACTAAATTTGTAAGTTAGGGTATTGATGAATCTTATTCTATGATGATTGAATGAATTGATTGTTTAATTTGTTGTGGTTGATTATTGTGTTGTTGAGTAGTATTATTGTGCTTAATGCTTTGAATGTAAAGGCCTACATTTAGATGATAAATTGGTGGTGTGTTATGTACCGAGAGGAGACGCCTACCACGTGCTCGATATAATGTCCACCACAAGTAGAATTGGATAGAGATATACTAATTTGCTTGTGTGATCACATAGGGTGTTTATTGTAACTAATGCATTTCCATGCACTTGGATATACCATCGAGAGATAGGATATTAGTGTGTGCGGAATAGGTCCGATTTACCTCGAGAGGGGACTTTGGATAAATTAGATAAACACGGTCATCTTCATGCATAGTTAAACCTCAACAATGTGCTTTTATGAAATTCAATTGGATGGAATAGGTGAATTCAAATACCCTAACTAATCTCTCATATTGGTTGCTTGCTTTATTTTCATGTCTTTATATTTTTATCATTTAATATCTTTCGATTATCCAAATAGAAATAGGCTTGGTTAATTTTAGTACTCAACGCCTAAATATCCCTGTGGAGACGATAATTTTACTCATCATTTTATTACTTGTGCCGACTCCGTATACTTGCGGGTACAAAAAGTTGCATCACCGTGCGAGGTTGGTAGTTGATGTCATGCTCGCTTAGCTCTAAGGCCCACTTCACCAATCGTCTGGAAAGTTCTGGCTTGTGTAGGATGTTCTTCAAGGTAAAAGTCGTGAGCATGTTGATGGTGTGGCATTAAAAGTACGGCCTCAACTTCCTTGCGGCTATGACTAGTGCAAGGGCCAGCTTCTCTAGTTGTGCGTATCGAGTCTCTGCATCGAGTAAGGTTTTACTAACGTAGTAGAAGGGTAGTTGCTTGCCTCCTTCCTCCCTTACTAGTACTGCGCTCACAGCTGTTTCGGATACGGCGAGGTAGAGTAGAAGTGTCTCTTCTTCCTTAGGTTTGGACAAGAGTGGAGGGTCTGCCAGGTATTGTAGTAGCCAAAATATGTCTGGCCCAAAGACAAAGCCCATAGCTAAAAGTAGGGCTGCACTCTCATGTAGTACGACGGTGGCTTAGCATGAAGACCAAGTCGCATGACATGGAGTACCTTCATGTAGACGTACCAGTTGGAAGACTATGTCGCACGACACGAAGCACTCGTGTAGTACGACGACGTATCAGTTCGAAGACCTTGTCGCACAACATGTACCCTTATGTAGTGCGATCGTGCTACATCACCCAATCATGGTCCAGATTGACAAGAAACCTACATGTCGTACGACATAGCATCTCCGTCGCTCCGAGGGAGACCAGATTGTGATCTACTTGGAACGGGTCCTACAAAGTCATAATGACACTTGATGGCAGCCCAATCAAAAGAAGCACCCAGATGCTTTCTTAGTGGAAGACAGAGAAGAGAGAATGATGAGATCTCCCAAAAGGAAGAAGCATGAGTCTCCTATAAAGAGGAGGATAATCACTCATAAGAGGGACGACCGAAAAACTGAGATCCAGAGATTACTAAGAAAAAGCCACACCCTCCGGCCATTGTTCAGCTTCTCCGATCACCCTCCGACCTTACATCTCCTTTGATCAGAAAAACCCCAACTGTGAAGATAGCAGGAAGTATTTCTCACTCATCTCCATTTACAAACATTACACCTTTACTAGCGCTCGCTAACTTGACCGTCGGAGTGACTTTGGCCGGCACCACCCCGGTGTCCCAGACGTCCTGCGGGTCACGTTCGTTCTGTCTTTGCAGGTTGTAGTGCCCCGTGTCCCCGAGCGATTTTTGAGGACTATAATTTGGCGCCCACCGTGGGGCTCGACAATCTCTAAGCAAGCAAAGGTAGAACGTGGCAACCCCGACTATGTCATCTGACGATTTTCATCACGATGCGATGGAGGTTAGGGTACAACTCCTCATATCCTAGATGCAAGAGAATACCCAAAGGCTCCAAGCACTCGAATAAGAGAATCAACGAGTACTGGCGGAGAACCAAGAATTGCAAAATAGGATCAATTCGCTCACTGTCGTACGACCGTTCGGAGACGCTTCGACATCCCAACCCTTGCCATTCGAGCAAGCCGCTCACGCTACTTACTACGCGTCAGTCCGCCCAGACGAACAAGGTACTACCGCGAGAGACCTCGATCCAACCCACGTAGGCTCAGAGCCCAACATTCGAGTCACGAATGGACCGCACATCGTCGCACGACATACGGCGGACAACACACCAAATGGGATGGGAGGACATCGATCAGACGACGTGGCAAGAGCTACACAAGGAGTACCGCCTATGTCCACCCCCAATGGAAATGTCGGCTCAACCCAACCAACCATCCCGCCACAAGGAACGCCATCAGGCCCTTCGCATTTAGCGCCGTCGAACCCAAACCGAGTAAGTACCGAGCTAACCTTGGCTAACCGGGACTTGGCGCGAAGGTTCACAGAGATGGAAGCACTCATCCAACGCATTCCGGGAATGCCCACTCCTATAAAGAAAAGTGCGGCCAATAGTTTTGTCGACTCTCCCTTCGTCGACACAATAGCGTTGGTAGAGATGCCAAGGAAGTTCAACTTTCCAGGTATGAAGTAGTACGACGATATGACGGATCCCGACGACCAGATTGTGCAGTATCGACAACTGATGTTCACAGCCGCCATTGTGCAGTATCGACATTGTGCAGTATCGACGATATGACCTTAGGGAAGCATGTATGTGCAAAGGTTTCGGTTCAAGCCTTGTAGGACCTGCCCTACAATGGTACACCAACCTTCCCAATGTTTCCATCAACTCTTTTGCTCAACTCACTGACACCTTCGTAGAGCAGTTCGCTAGTAGTCGGAAGTTAGAAAAACAATCCGACGACCTTTATGCAGTCAGCCAAAGGAGGAGTGAACGCCTACGTGACTTTGTTGGCCATTTCAACCATGAAAAAGTGTCCATCCCTCATTGCAACCAGGCGACAGTTATATCAGCCTTCCGCAAGGGTCTGCTCTATGATTCCGACCTATACAAGGAGCTCACCAAGTACCCTTGTAAAACTATGGAAGACGTCCTAGCCAAGGCATGGGCACAGATAAAATGGGAAGAAGACGAAGTAAACTACAAACCTAGTAGAGCGAACTACAAGGAAGATAAGTCGGAGAGGATGGTCGAACCACGAATCATCAACCGACGTAGCGGGCCATACCCAACAATACCCCGAAGGGACGGCCATATGAGGTACGAGCGACGGCGCGACGACAGACCACCAAGGCCGTTCATCCGACCAAAGAATATAACGCCAGAATATAATTTGAACATCAGGCCGGCAGAGGTAGTCGCCATACTCAAAGGAATGGGTAGATCAGTTCGATGGCCAGACAAGATGATGAGCCCGCCGGATCAAAGAGACAATTCCAAATGGTGCGAATTTCACGGCGACCACGGCCATCGAATTGAGCATTATGTGGCACTACGATTGGAAGTGGCCGAACTACTCAAGAAGGGTCACCTTAAAGAATTCCTGACTGACAGGGGTAAATAGACTTTTGTGAATAAAGACAGGTCGTACGACATTGTTTTAATCCCTCCACCAGAACCTCCCAAACACGAGAGGACCGTGAATGTCATCTCTGGCGGATCAGAAGTAAATGGAGTAACCTACTCGGAGGCAAAGCGCCACTCGCGGCAAGCCGGTCGTACGGACGTCCAACGAACTCGTACGGCAGATCCTACATATAACTACCCAATCAGTTTCAGCAGTGATGAGCATATGGATTTATTCAATCCTCACCACGACGCACTAGTCATCTCACTGACGGTGGCCAATTGTTTAATCAGACGGATCCTAGTGGAAAATGGAAGCTCAACCAATGTACTCTTCCTCGGCGCACTAAAAGAGATGCACATCGATGAATGTAACATCGTACGTCACTCCACAATCCTTGTAGGATTTAGTGGAGAACACAAGAACACTCTGGGAGAGATCACCCTTCCCGTTTACGTGGAAGGTGTCAACTTGAACACTCGTTTCCTCATCCTGGACTGCCCGTCGTCCTACAACATAATCATGGGTCGCCCGTGGATTCATGATATGAGGGCAGTCCCCTCAACATATCATCAGGTCATCCGTTTCCCTACCAGGTGGGGAGTCCCCGAGATCCGAGGGCAGCAAAAGACCTCGCGCGACTGCTACCAGAACACTCTAAAAAACAGGCCGTCCGACTTATAGCAATTACAGAGCGAGAGCACTCCCACCAACAAAGACGGACCAGATATGGAAGAACTCGACGAAGTGTCCATACATCCAAATTTCCCAGACCACAAAGTTAGTATCGGATCCCACCTCCCGTAAAATATCCGGGCAGAGCTACTCAGCTTCTTGACAGCACGACACGACAGCTTCGCATGGTCGCACGCAGACATGATCGGCATTAGCCCAGAAGTCCTAGTGCATAGGTTGCAAGTCGACCCGAATCATCCACCTGTGAAACAAAAAAGAAGGAAGTTCGCGCCCGAGCGCAACAAAGTTATAAATGAAGAAATCCAAAAGCTAATTGACATTGGCTCAGTGAGAGAAGTAAATTACCCAGAGTGGCTCGCAAACGTAGTAGTAGTGAAGAAAAAGAATGGGAAGTGGCGAGTTTGCATCGACTTCACAGACCTCAACAAGGCTTGCCCAAAAGATTCCTTCCCTCTTCCACACATCGACATGATGGTGGACGCTACAGCAGGCCACGAACTATTAAGCTTCATGGATGCATTCTCCGATTACAACCAAATCCTTATGCATCCGGACGACCAAGAGAAGACTTCCTTCATCACGGAGTGCGGCATTTTTTGCTACAAAGTGATGTCGTTCGGCCTCAAGAACGCTGGGGCAACCTACCAAAGATTAGTCAACAAGATGTTCGCAACCATGCTCGGACAGACTATGGAGGTCTATATTGATGACATGCTAGTAAAATCATTAATAGCAGGTCAACACCTCGACCACCTCCGGCAGTCGTTCGACGTTATCGACAAATATGGGATGAAGCTTAATCCAATCAAATGCTCCTTCGGGGTTTCATCAGGAAAGTTCCTTGGCTATTTAGTAACCAAGAGGGGCGTCGAGGCCAACCCGAATCAACTCCGATCCGTCATGGATCTGAGGTCCCCCAAAAGCGTCAAAGACGTTCAAAAGCTGACCGGACGGCTCGCGGCCCTCAACCGATTCATCTCAAAGTCATCCGAAAAATGTAAGCCTTTCTTCGATGCTCTAAGAAAGAGCAAGCCGTTTGATTGGAATCAAACAAGCGAGGACGCATTCCAAAACATAAAGCGCTACCTAGCAAATCCTCCCCTCCTATCCAAACCTAAGGAAGGAGAGACCCTCCTACTCTACCTCGCTGTATCCGAAACGGCCGTCAGCGCAGTACTAATAAGGGAGGAGGATGGTAAACAACTCCCCGTATACTACATCAGCAAGACCCTACTCGACGCCGAGACAAGGTACACCCAACTTGAGAAATTAGCCCTCGCACTAATCACAGCCGCAAGGAAATTAAGGCTGTACTTCCAATGCCACACTATTAGTGTACTCATTGCATTCCCCTTGAAGAATGTCCTACATAAACCCGAACTATCCGGCCGTCTAGTGAAATGGGCCGTGGAACTGAGCGAGTACGACGTCAACTACCAACCTCGCACGACGATTAAGTCGCAAGTGCTGGCGAATTTCATAGCAGACTTCACGCCCGGGATTCTACAACGAGCGGAGGAAGAACTTTGCACCATGTCGTACGACACACTAAGGGAGGAGTGGAGTTTAGCAGTTGACGGATCAAGTAACACTAGAGTCAGCGGGCTAGGGATAGTACTTGCCTCCCCTGCAGGACACATCGTCGAGAGGTCCATCCGATGTGGATTCAAGACCACCAAAAACGAAGCCGAGTACGAAGCCCTCATAGCCGGGCTCACCTTGGCAAAGGACTTACGCATCGAGCGAATAAAGGTACGCAGTGACTCCCAATTAATTGTGAAACAATTGCAAGGGTCCTATCAAGCTCGGGACTTGAAAATGTCGGCCTACTTGACCTTGGTAAAAGAGCTACAAGCTTCATTCGAGTCATTCGACATCGAGCAAATACCAAGATCCGAAAACGCGCATGCTGACGCATTCGCCAATCTTGGGTCCACACTAGATACCACGATTGAATGAACCATTCCCATGGTGTTTGTCCAATGGCCAGCTGTATGGAAGCCAACAAAGCTGGAAATCAAACCAATTTCGGACGAGCCAACTTGGATCACCCCGATCTACGACTACTTGAGGGACGACGCCCTCCCATCTGACAAAATAGAAGCACGAAGAATCAAGATCAAGGCCACCCGATTTTCTATAATAGAGGGTCAACTTTACAAGCGATCCTACTCCGGGCCCTACCTCAAATGTATCGACCCAGTTGAAGCTCAGTAAGTACTCAAGGACTTACACGAGGGGCAATGTGGGAATCACTCGGCCGGGAGAAGCCTAGCCAATAGAGCAATCACGGCCGGGTATTACTGGCCCACAATGCGGTCCGAGTCGCACGACCTCGTCAAAAGGTGCGACCCATGTCAGCGCTTCACCCACGTTTCACATCAACACCTGGAAAGACTCCACCCCATCTCAGCACCATGGCCCTTCATGAAGTGGGGCATGTACATAGTAGGCAAATTGCCCGTCGCTACCGGAGGCAAAGTCTACATGCTAGCCGTGACCGACTACTTCACAAAGTGGGTTGAAGCCGAGTCATATGTGAGAATCAAAGACTCCGAGGTAAAAAGCTTCATTTGGAAGAATGTCATATGCCGCTACGGAGTTCTAAAAGAAATAGTCACCGACAATGGCTCACAATTCATTTCATACGATTTCCAAGACTTTTGCGACAAGTGGAGCATCAAACTAAGCTATTCAAGCCCAAGATACCCCCAAGCTAACGGACAAGCAGAATCCACTAACAAGACAATCATGTCCACCCTCAAGAAGCGACTCGACCAATACAAAGGGAAGTGGGCCGACGAGTTACAAGGTGTGCTATGGTCTTACCATACGACGGTCAGGACGTCAACAGGCGAAACACCATTCTCTCTATCTTACGGCTCAGAGGCCGTCATAGCAACAGAGGCTGACTACCCTTCTTATAGGGTACGACACGCGACAGAAGAAGCAAACGACAGAGAGTTGTTGAGCGAACTTGACACAATCGACGAGCGTCGTGACAAGGCCGCAATCAGATTGGCCGTATACCAACAAAGAGTAGCCCGCCATTATAACAGAAACATTCGACTTAAATCATTCCGTATTGGAGATTGGGTCCTTCGCCGCGTCTTCCAAAATACAAAAGAAAAAGGAGCAGGCAAACTCGGCCCTACGTGGGAGGGACCATATCAAATCACCAATGTATTTGGACATGGAGCCTATAACCTACGATGTATAGATGGCATGGAGATCGGCAACAGCTGGAACGCGTGCCATCTAAAACAATATCAGTTTTAAAAAAATATATATATCTATCTATATATTTCGAACTTTGTCACTCTACAACATGGAACTCTCTTCCCCGTCGGAGGGTCGTTGATAAACCCAACGGCCGACGCTAACCTTTTTTCACAGGTCAGCATTACAAAGACTATCTTCACTACATTCTTAATCAAAGTTGTAGTGTGCAACTAAGCAGTTACACACTCCAACTGGGGCAATTCAATACCATAAAAGTCTACGACAAAACTCGACCATGACCAGCATTCAAGGTCACGGACTCTCCATCTCCACATGATCACATGACCCGCATTCAAGGTCACGGACTCTACATCTCCACACGATTGCATGACCCGCATCTAAGGTCACAAGCTCTCCATCTCCACACGGTCACACGACCCGCATTCAAGGTCGTGGACCACGACCTAACATTCAAAGTTACCATCTCCAAACGGATCACACAATCATAAATAGAAATCACCATCATAAAAGACTTACGACATCAAGGAAAATTTAACATACTTCATATATTAAAAATTGTTGTTGTTCGACAAAGCTTACAATAAAATAAAACAAAAATAAAGGAGTTCGACAAAACATTTTGCAACCCCTTATGGGGCAAGATCATCATGCTCTCCAGTCGGCTGGGCAGCCAAGGCTACAACGGTCGAACCTTCTGGAGGAGGAAGGATAGGCTCTTAACCAGGTTTATCATCGGCTTCATCGTCATCAAAGCGCGACAGCTCCTCGTGGTCGGCGATCTAGCTATCAACCTTCCACTCGGTCGCACGACCGTCCCTGTACTACCTCATCAAATTTGCACGAGTCTTAATGACTGCATTGAGGACGTTATCCTCCGCCTTGTCGTACAGGGAGTCGTAGTCCGCCTCCTTAGCCTTCAGCTTGGCCTCCAGCAGGTCGACGCTTGACTTCAGCTTATTTAACTCCAGAGTAGCCTCTACCGTACGACTCGAGGCCTCAAGAGCAGTCTTCTTGGCCTCAACATTCGAAGCCTTCAACTTGTCATTATCAGCTTTGAGGCTCTGATTGCTCACCTTCAGGTCCCTCACCTTCTTGAGGGCAACACCCAGCTCTTCATTCAGATGAACGTGCGACTGAAGAGCCTACAGAAAATAAAAATACAAGTTAGAACAAATTCTAAAAAATTTTAAAAACGAAATATACAAATGTACAAGTCGTACGACCATACCTGGAAAAGGAGGCCAAGGCCCCAGTCAGCAGCTTGGGAAAGGCCTATCTCCCTGAGGCGACTCTTATCTTCGGGCAGCAGCAGCCGCTCGACCTGTGGAAGGATCGATCCTACATTAGAGTATGCAGAGGCATCCTGCGAGAAGACCAGGTCGACCGACGCATTGACCCCCGAAGATGAGTCCTCCCTCCTCCGTTTCTTTCCAGTCGAAGAAACGTCGAGGGAAGCCTTGGCTCGACTAGATGGAGGAGGTGGAGGAGTGGAGGCCGCTTGGTCGCTCGACTCAGCCTTCTTTTTTCCCTTCCTTTTCTCCCTCAGCCTCCTCATTGCATCGTCAGCAGCAGGCGCGGCGATCTCTCCAGCCATAATATCAACTGCAAATCGTCGCTCGACGTATTAGATGGGAGTCAGAAATCGTGTGCCGTAGAGTCGCTCGACACAATGCCTGACCCTGACAAACTCCACTAAATTTTTGAAGGCAGGGTAGGGGGTACCTGGCTCGTTTATCACGCTAAACTTCCAGAGGTGACTTGGCCGCAAGTTTTCCTCCGCCAATATACTCCTCCAACTCATCTCCTTGACGTCGTACGACAACACCTTTTCCGTACGCGTCACACACGTCAATCCGACAACTGATTGAGGCGCTCCTGTGTTCACTACAAAAAAAAAAGAGTTAGTGAAAACAATAATAAAAAAACAGTCGTACGACTCAACTAAATTAAAGACCCACCAGCCTTAGACCAGGTCGCACGAACGACAGTATCCCCGAGAGGCCAATCAACGAGCAGGCCCCTCGCAAAGAAATACCTGTCCTTCCACAACTTGTCATTTGTTGTTAACTCCATGATCAAGTGTGTTCTGTTGGGTCGAAGGTTTAAGTTGTAGCGCCCCTTTTCTGTGTCGTGCTCCTGCACGGTGTACGAGTAGAACAGGCCAGTGAGCTCAAGGAGTATCCCTTCCCTCGTACACAACAGATCCAGCGCCAGCAGGATCCTCCAGCTGTTGGGCATCAGCTGCCCTGGGGCAAGCTCGAAGTGATCGAGCACTTTCCTCAGTAGTCCGACTACTGGCAACCTGAACCCTACCTGCTGAAACGGGAACTCGTACAAACAGGTCCATCCTGGGATATCCCAATTAGGCCTCTCCTCCTTATGTGGCGCCCTTAGTGCGACACCATCAGGTATGCCATAACTGAATCGTAGGCGCATAATGTCGTCCTCCGTTAGCACGCTTGCTGGATTATTCAAAAGCAAGCCTAGCGGCCTACTAGGTCCCATCGGACATGGGCTAGCCGCGTCACCCGGTAGCTCGACTAGAGGAATCCCCATAGGAATGTCCTCCGTCACGCGCGATGTACCCGCGAGAGAGACAGTCACAGTGTCGTACGACGCATATGCTGACGTGTCAGCTTCTCATTGGACACATACTCCCATAACCTATCATTTGCCAGGCATGCACGCTGCCCATAAAGACCTCATTTATTTCGGCACAGATATCGATGAGCCATTTGAAGACCAACCGTTCCTTCTCTAAGTGACATTGTCGCACGACAAATGGCAAAACTTACGCGTTGTCATCTACTCACCAACGCTGATACACTCTCTCAGAAGGACAAAGTCGTGCGACGATATCGAACCAACCTCTAAGTTCACACATACATATCCATGACTACATGTCGTACGACGCAAACCCCTTGGCTTTTCTTAAATCCAATGCGTTTGGGGGCAAACTGTAGTAGCCAAAATATGTCTGGCCCAAAGACAAAGCCCATAGCTAAAAGTAGGGCTGCACTCTCATGTAGTACGATGGTGGCTTAGCATGAAGACCAAGTCGTACGACATGGAGTACCTTCATGTAGACGTACCAGTTGGAAGACTATGTCGCACGACACGAAGCACTCGTGTAGTACGACGACATATCGGTTCGAAGACCTTGTCGGACGACATGTACCCTTATGTAGTGCGACCATGCTACATTACCCAATCATGGTCCAGATTGACAAGAAACCTACATGTCGTACGACATAGCATCTCCGTCGTTTCGAGGGAGACCAGATTGTGATCTACTTGGAACGGGTCCTACAAAGTCATAATGACACTTGATGGCAGCCCAATCAAAAGAAGCACCCAGATGCTTTCTTAGTGGAAGACAGAGAAGAGACAATGATGAGATCTCCCAAAAGGAAGAAGCATGAGTCTCCTATAAAGAGGAGGATAATCACTCATAAGAGGGACGGCCGAAAAACTAAGATCTCTACTAAGAAAAAGCCACACCCTCCGGCCATTGTTCAGCTTCTCCGATCACCCTCCGACCTTACATCTCCTTTGATCAGAAAAACCCCAACTGTGAAGATAGCAGGAAGTATTTCTCACTCATCTCCATTTACAAACATTACACCTTTACTAGCACTCGCTAACTTGACCGTCGGAGTGACTTTGGCCTGCACCACCCCGGTGTCCCAGACGTCCTGCGGGTCACGTGCGTTCTGTCTTTGCAGGTTGTAGTGCCCCGTGTCCCCGAGCAATTTTTGAGGACTACAGGTATCATTTGATGTTCTTAAAGGCTTCTTCGCATGTATGGTTACAGTCGAACGACTTGTTCTTGCTTAGGGTGTCAAAGAATGGTTTGCATCTATCAGACAATTTTGAGATGAAGCGGGGCCGCGAGGTGTCCGATTAGTTTCTGCATGTCTTTGATGCTTTTAGGAGATTGTAGATCCATGATTGATCGGATTTGATCCGGGTTGGCCTCGATGCCCCTCTTGGTGACCAGGTAGCCAAGGAACTTCCTTTATAACACTCTGAATGAGCACTTGATAGGGTTGAGCTTCATTCCATACTTGTCGATGATGTCGAACTACTGTCGTAGGTGATCGAGGTGTTAGTCCGCTACCAAGGACTTCACCAGCATGTCGTCGATGTAGACTTTCATGGTCTGTCCAAGCATAATTGCAAACATCTTATTGACCACTCTCTGGTAGGTCACCTCGGCGTTTTTGAGGCCGAAAGGCATCACTTTGTAGTAAAAAATGCCGCGCTCCGTGATGAAGGAGGTCTTCTCCTGGTCATCCGCATGCATGAGAATTTAGTTATAGCCAGAGAATGCATCCATGAAACTCAATAGTTCATGGCCCGTGGTAGTATCTACCATCATGTCGATGTGTGGCAAGGGGAAAGAATCCTTTGGGCAGGCTTTGTTGAGGTCTGTGAAGACGACACAGACTCGCCACTTTCCATTTTTCTTCTTTACGACCACTACGCTCGCGATTTAGTCTGGGTAGTTCACTTCTCTCACTGAGCCTATGGCCATTAGCTTATGGATTTCTTCGTTGATAACCTTGTTGCGTTCAGGTGCGAACTTCCTTCATTTTTGCTTCACCAGTGGGTAGTCGGGATCGACCTGTAACCTGTGCATCAGGACCTCTGGGTCAATACCGATCATGTCCGCGTGGGACCTTGTAAAACTGTCGTGTCGAGCCTTTAGGAAGCTGATTAGTTTGGCTCTGATGTCAGGCAGGAGTCGAGCGCCGATACTAACTTTATGGTCTGGGAAGTCCGGATGTATGGGGACTTCGTCAAGCTCCTCCATTTCGGGCTCGTCTTTGTTGGTAGTGGTGCTCGGGCTTTGTAGTTGCTATAAGTCGGACGGTCTGGTCTTCAATGTGTTTTGATAGCAATCTCGTGAGGTCTTCTGCTGCCCTCGGATCTCGCGAACCTCCCATTTGGTGGGAAAACTGATAACCTAATGATATGTGGAGGGGACCCTCCATGATTTTGTTGTAGGACGACGGGCAGTCAAGGATGAGGAAGCGAGTGTTCAAGTTGACTCCTTTAGCATAGACGGGCAGGACTATTTCCCTGATTGTGTCTTATGCTCCCCGCTGAATCCTACCAGTACGGTCGAGCGGCTTACAATGTTACTTTCGTCGATACCCATCTCCATTAACGCATCGAGAAAGAGTACATTTGTTAAGCTTCCATTGTCGATTAGGATCTTCTTGATCAAACAGTTCGCCACTGTTAATGAAATAACCAACGCGTCGTGGTGGGGGTTGAGCAGATCCGTGTGGGAATGGTTTGTCGGACCTCCAGGCGTCCAGCTTATTGCTCGTGGTGTTTAGCTTCTGAATAGGTGACTTCGCTTACTTCGGATCCACCTGAGATGACGTTCATAGTCCTCTCGTGCCGGGGGGGTTCTGGTGGTGGAGTAGAACCATTCTCGCGCAACCCATCGCCGCGCATATCCAAAGTCTTATTGCCTTTGCCAGTCAAGAATTCTTTGAGATGACCCATTTTGAATAGTTCTATCATTTCTAATCGTAGGGCGATGCAATCTTCTGTCTGATGTCCGTGGTCGCCATGGAACTCGCACCACTTGGAGCTGTCCCTCTGATCCGGTGGGCTCTTCATCTTGGCTGGCCACCTAATTAATCCACTCATTCCTTTGAGGATGGCGATTACTTCTTATGGCTTGATGTTCAAGGTATACTCGAGCAGCCGGTTCCTTGGTCGGTTGACTAGTCTAAGGGGTTTCTATTCACGTCGGCGGTTAACCCTCATCTGGTTGTCCCTTCGAGAAGACGTCGGGTAAGGCTCAGCTCGTCTGCCACCTATTCGTCGTTCGACCCTACTACTCAATCTGTCATCCCTCCCGCTTGACCTGTTGGGTTGGTAGTTCGCTTCGTCCTCCTCCCATTTTATCTGTGCCCATGCCTTGGCTAGGACGTCCTCCATTATCTTGCATGGGTACTTGGTGAGCTCTTTGTATAGGTTGAAATCATGAAGCGGGCCTTTGCGGAAGGCTGATATGGCCGTCGCCTGGTTGCAATGGGGAATGAAGACTTTTTCCTTGTTGAAGCGGCCCACAAAGTCGCGCAGGCGTTCACCCTTCCTCTGGCTGATTGTGTAAAGATCATCGGATTGCTTTTCTAATTTTCAGCTACTGGTGAACTGCTCTACGAAAGTATTTGTGAGTTGAGCAAATGAGCTGATGGAAATGTTGGGAAGGTTGGTGTACCACTGTAGGGCTGGCCCTATGAGGCTTGAGCTGAAGCCCTTGCACATGCACGCCTCCCTCAGGTCTCGTGGGATCGCGGCAGTGAACATTCTTTACCGATACTGCACGATGTGGTCGTCAGGATCAGTCGTGCCGTCGTACTGCTTCATACTTGGGAAGTTGAACTTCTTCGGCATCTCCATGAGTGCTATCGTGTCCACGAAGGCGGAGTCTGCAAAGCTATTGGCCACGCTCTTCTTTATAAGAGCCGGCATTCTAGGAATGCGTTGAATGATCGCCTCCATTTCTACGAACCTACTTGCCAAGTCAGGGTTAGTTAAGGCTGGTTCAGAGTTTACCAAGTTTGAGCTCGATGGGGCTGAATGCGATGAAGCTGAAGGCGTTCCCTGTGGCGGGACAACTTGCTGTGTTGAGCTGATATTGCCATTGAGGGTGGAGATAGGTAGCGCCTCCTGCGCTGTCCTTGCGGTGTCCTCTGATTGGCTCACACCTGCCCGGTTCAATGGGTTACCTGTCGTATGTTGCACGACATTGGGCGCTCTATCTGTAGCTTGGTTGCCCGACTCCGTACCTGCAGGAACTGGGTCTAGGTCGATCGCCATCATACCTTATTCGTTCGGGCGTATTGGTGCTAAGAAAGCAGTATGGGCGACTTGGTCGAACCGCATGGGTTGGGACGTCGAGGCGTCTCTAAATGGGCTAACGACCGTGAGGGAATTGACCTGGTTTTCCAATTCTTGGTTCTCCGCCAATACTCACTGGTTCTCTTGTTCGAGCGCTTGGAGTCTTTGGATGTTCTTCTACATCAGGGATATGAGGAGCTGGAACCTAGCCTCCATTACGTCGTGATGAGAGTTGTTGGACGATATTGTTTGATTAGACACGCTCTACCTTTGCTCGTTCAAGGATCGTCGTGCCTCATGGTGGGAGCCAAATTGTAGTCCTCGAAAATCGCTCGGGAGACACGGGACACTACAACCTGTAAAGAAAGAGTGCACGTGACCCGTAGGACATCTAGAACACCGGGGTGGTGCCGGTTAAAGTCACTCCGACGGTCAAGTTAGCGAATGCTAGTTAACGATAAAGAGTAGAAAATGGAATAAAGTAGGAAATACTTTCCTTTACACGTAGGATGATGACCCTCATGATAGATAGTAAAATAATATAAGCGACCGGAATCGTGAGGGCCAGATGATCGGAGAAGACTGATACTTGCTGGTGATTGACCAGATGAAGTTCGGCAGTTGGAAGTATTCTTGATTCTTGTGACAGTATGCGTGAAAGCCTTTTTTGAGTGTTCAGCTCTCTATTTATAGAGGTTGATTCACCCGTTGGGGGGGGGGTGGATCATATCATGGATTTGAAGGCCCCAGATCTGGATGTAACGGCCCTCATCTTGGTGGAAAGGTAACATCTACTTCCCGAATCATGGAAGCCACGATTACTTAATGGACTTTGTCAATAAATGTTGAATTTTATTGCTGGATGGGTTAGTCCATGGGCTTGGGCCGTAGGTCTAATCTTGTTTAGATAGACATGGAGTCGAGCCTACTTAGGCCCAAGAGGGTTCCGTGTCGAACGACACGGATGTCGTGCGACATAGGGCACCCCAAGGTGCGACCTTCATGCCGCCACGTGTTTGTCATTATCGGGATCATCATGCGAGTGTTGTAAGTGTCGTGCGACTGTTTTATGCTGTGTGACGAATGCTGGGCCGTTGGTTGCCCTAGCCTTGGGCCATGTAGGTTGATTACCTTTTGGCTCTGGGCCGAGTCAAGTGACGTGTTCGGCTTTTTGGGCCAGATCTTTACTTATATTTTGGGTTTGACATATTTTGGCTATAACACATTACAAGTGGCATAATTAATTCAAAATATTTCAATATGATTTGCTTCCATCCAAATATTCTTTAGCTGACATAAGTATTCTTAATTCCTTTATATTATAATTCCAAGCTATTTGAATATTTTAAAAGGTTTTGTTATTCTAACATGAACATCATGTGGTAAATAATATTGTGTGACTTCGACTACTTTGCTCTTGTATTGCAGGTGAATCTTGAATTTAATACTTCTACCACTTTCGGTGTTCCATTTGAGGGTGATTTTCATTTTAGTCCCTAATTTTTGAGAAATTATCAATTTTTTAAAGCAGTTATGGTTATTGGTACCCTTAGTCCCTAACTTTTAGGAAATATATAAATTTGGTCCCTCTGACCAACTACCGTTAGTCAACGTTAACAGAGTGAGGGTTATTTTTGTCTTTTAACTCTAATCTCTTGAAAGGCCAACATGTGTATTAATTTAATATAAAATTAATATTTAAAATTTAAACTTTATGGAAAAGCTAGAAGGACGAAAATGCCCTTCTTCATTAATCCCTACGATATCTAACTATGGTCCCCACAAGTCCACAAGTCCTTAAACCAAATACTTATCAGCCAAGCTTTGACCCCTGTTTCCCACTTCACCTCGCCACCTGCACCGTTCGTCGATCGCCGTTGAAAGTGAAGCGGCCAAGACGACGACCGGCGTTGAATGTGCATCGCAAAGAGGTACTTTTCTTCCCTCTTCATTTGGTTCAGTTTTGGTCGAAGGGGTTGAGTTTTTGGTTTATTTGTTTTGTGGGTTTTGCATTGAGAGTTTTTTTGGAGTTGTTTTGTAACTGGTTCCATGAAATGTTTTTTCCAATTATTGAAAAAATAGGGAAGTGTTTCTCGGTTAGGGTTTTGTATAAGTTGGTTTTTTCTTGGTTTTTTTTTTTTTGAGGTTTTGCATGGAGAGTGTTTGTGAGTTGTTTAAAACAAGTTTTTTCAAATCAGAAAAAAATTCAAATTTGTGACGGTGTTTATTTGTGTAACTTTTGGTCTTATGGATATTCACGGATTGGTCTTATTTATGTTATTTTTTTGGGGATTTTTGTATGGGCAGTGTTTATGGCTTATTGTTAGTGTTTTTTTTCCAAAATAATATTATTTTAAAAAAAATTACAATTTCTGTTTGCTTTGTGCATTTTGTTGTTGAAGTATGAATGAGAACTTTAATTCTAGTTATAGTTTTGATCATAATATATAACACTGAACTTCTTCAAACATGAAATGATACCAAAATCATATTTAATTATATATGTTAATACGTATTAGCATAAAACGATATGTAGTAGATCAATAATGCATAATTAACACAAGAACATCGTACAAAACCATGAATTTATAAAAATAAGGCATAGAGGCACAATAGATGGAAGAAACAAAAGCTACCCTCAAAATCTATAGCGGGGGAGTTGATAATCTGGAAAACGACACTCTCTATCTCTTGATCTCCTTCCATGTCTTCTAGCTTACTAGTAAACAAACTAATAATTATACTCTCTTATTTACTTGACATCGTTCCCAAATTATAAGAAGTGTAGAATTTCCATCAAGAATTCACAAGAGCTGTATACAATATGACAAATACATATTCTATTAATGTTCTCATTCATAGTGTGATAGAGCTAGCTTATTTATGTTATTAATTTGTGTATTTTGTCAGGATACAACTACTGTTGCAACAACATTCAGGTAAGGTAAGGTAATTTATTTCAAACAGTTTCATTTTTTAAAAAACTGCACAGTAATTCATTTTCTTCCAGTCAGAAAAATGGATACTAAGTAATATTCTCTTGCATGATTCTTAAGGCACCTGAAGCAAACTAGGGAACAGTTGGAGGTACCCAACAAATGTGCAGTGCATCTCAGCCTTATTCAATTACAATTGGGTAATCAAATTTAATTTCATAATTGATTTAACTAAATTGTCATTTTATTGTAAATTTATTGTTACTGACATGTTAATACAGATCTCATTCTCATCAACCAAGCACAAGCAATCCATCTCAACAGCAATCACAAACTACACACTTATCCAGTATTCCTATCGCTCCATCAACACATGTACCTGATGTATGCTCGTAAATAGGTTCAACTTCACAACCTTAAAAAAGATATAATAAGTAGTTTATTAGTTTAAAACATTAAGTACTTTTATTATTTTTTGTATTAGATTTGGTAACACATATAGTCATGGCCCCGGTTCGGTTCGAACTGGGCGGTTCGAATCGAACAGGCGGTTTTTAACCGGAACCGACGGTTCTGGTTAAAAATCGGTTCCGGAACCGAAAATCAGAACTGGGACACAAAATCGGTTCTTGAACAAGTGAACCGGAACCGCCGGTTCGGAACCGCCGGTTCAAGGAACCACTCGGTTCCGGCGGTTCCGGTTCCTAATGGTTTTTAATTTTTTTTTATTTGTAAAAATATAAATTTAAAAAAAAAAATTAAAATGTGTGTGTGTGACTATGTGGCCGTTGGCCAACGGCCACACACAGGCAGCATCAGCATGTCAGACTGCTGCTGCCAGGTGGCAGCAGCCTGACCACCTAAGGAGCCGTTGTTCAACGGCTCCTTAGGTGTAAAATTACATTTTGCACCCCTAAGTTTAAAAAAAAATTATTTTTTTCCAATCCAAAAAACTATATAAACCCCACTCATCTTCAATTCAATTCACACCATTTTCTCTCATTCTCTTAATATTTCTCTCATTCTCTCAATTTTGTTCTAATTCTCTCAATCTTGTTCTTGTTTTTCAATACTGCAATTTTTTTTGTTATTTATTTAAATTGTATTTTCTACCATTATAAATTTATAATGGCATCACAATCAAGACCGTCTATTTCTGGAGGCTGACGATCCGTTTCCAGAAGGTCCGTTTCCAGCAGAGACATTGAGCAGCTACTAGATTTAAATGCTGGAGAAGTGCAAAGTCGCCGTACCGCTGGCCCAGAAGCAAATTTTGATGAGTACCTACAACATAGACAATTTGAGGAGGTAATATTTGGTAATGATACTCCTCCTAATTTTACTCCTCAATATTCTCATCCCCATCTCTCTGGGTCTGGGGCCCCTGGTCCCTCTTGTGAAAACCCTCCCTCTCCACCCCCAAGTGAAACCGTACAAGGTCCACAGCCAGATTTGATAAAGTACAAATCTGAACTTTTTAAAGTTCATATGAGGAGGGTGGAAAAGGAATCGGGGGGAGTTGTGGTCACTTGCAACTATTGCAACAAAGAGTTTAAGTGGAACAAATCCGGAGGGTACGGGATGTACTGGAAGCACATCAACACCAAGTATCCAGTCGAAGCTGAGCATGAGCGTAGCCGAGGACAATACCAAATTTCCAGGTACACATCTCCTAACCATCCTTTATTTAAATATAGTGATGTAAATAATAGGGAACAACTAGCAAGAATGGTAAAGATTGAACATCTTCCTTTTAGTTTTGGCGAAAAAACTGGTTTTTTAAAATATTGTCATAATGCTTTAAATCCCGCTGCATGTAGAGTACCTAGGACCACATTAAAACGTACCATGTGTGACTTTTATAAAAAAGAAAAAAAAAAGCATTAGTTAGATATTTTCAAAATTATATGGGTCGTATGTCTGTTTGTGCCGATATCTGGAGCGATCATTGGCAAAAACATTCATACTTAGGACTTACTTGCCATTATGTTGATCAATCATGGGAATTGTAAAAACGAATTCTTGCATTTAGAGTTTTTGACGACACCCATACTGCCGATTATATTTACAAATTAATGAAAATTATTTTTGAAGAATATTGTATTGAAAGTAAAATTTTTGCAATTGGTTTTGATAACGCTGCAAACAACACTGCCGCCGTTCCACAATTAATTCAATTATGTCAACCCTACTCTGGCGGCAGATTTTTTCATCAAAGATGTGTTTGCCATGTTTTAAATATATGTGTACAACATGGTTTGCAAACACTTCAAGAATGGATTACACCAATTAGGGATGCCCTATACTTTTTGTGGAAACATCCTAGCACTATGAAACAATGGGGTAGGTATTGTAAATATAACGGGAAACATCCAATTAGGTTTTCCCGTGATGTTCCAACTCGTTGGAACTCCACATATAAATTACTTTGTGAAAGCTATGATTATAGAGAATTATTAGTTAGATTTATGTAACATAATGTTAGTAGCGTTAATTTGTATGCTCATCATTGGGATGTTTGTACTAAAATTTGCATACTTTTAAAAGTTTTTCATGATGCAACCACCGCTTTATCCGGTATATATTATCCAACTTCACATTTATTTTTATGTGAAGCCATTAATATTGTAGATACACTTAATGAATGTGCACAAGTAATAGAACTATCTGTATGTGTTGCTGCAATGAGAGATAGATGGTTAAATTATTATAGGGATATTCCTTCGATTTATACTGTTGCTTCAGTTTTTGACCCTAGGTGTAAATTTGATAGTTTATATGAATATTTAACACTTTATTATCAATTTCTAGGGCTACACAACATAGATATTAGTGCTTTATATAATAATGTTAGACAATTATTTTATTCATTGTATGACGAATACCGTTCTGTCTACGGTCCCTCGCTGAACATTAATGTTCAGCAACCGACTGCAAGCGGAAGTAGTCATTCTCATTCTCGCTTTCCCTCATTAAGGAAGTTAGGGTCAAGTGTGTTGTCCAAAAAATCAAGGGCACAGAGGAGTTCTTCGTCTTCATCAACCTATGTTTCAGAAGTTGATCTTTACGTAAACACCACTTTTTAACATCCTACATTGGTGGAGGGAACACGAAACTAACTTTCCAATTTTGGCCCTCATTGCCAAGCAAATTTTTGGAACCCCTGTCTCGACCGTGGCAGTCGAACAGGAATTTAATACAGGTGGCAATGTTCTCGACGAGAGACGATCATTGCTCAGTCCTGACTCAATACAGATTCAGGTCTGTGTTGACGACTAGACCAAGGCCTCACACCGGCAGCAAGAATTGGATCTTGTATCCGACGACAATGATTTTTTCGACACCAACGATGATACAACGGCTACCGAAGGAACAAGCGACGATTGATCACCTCCGGAACATAACAGGTAAAAAAACTACGTGGGCTATGATTCCTCCTAGAGGATACGTAGGCAGCTTAATTGAGGTAAAATTAAGTGCAAGCCCTAATTTCTTATTTATTTATTTTATTTTTTTCAATTTTATAGTTTTATCATTTATGATATTATTATTATCGTAATAAATTTCTTGTTGAACAAATGAAACATTTTATTTATACATTTAAATTTTTTTATTAATTAATTTATAAATTTTAATTTTATTTAATTTTAATTAATTAATTTTTATAATTTTTTTTTATTTTTTTTGGAACCGCCGGTTTGGAATCGGCGGTTAATTAATTTTATTTAATTTTAATTAATTAATTTTTATAATTTTTTTTATTTTTTTTGGAACCGCTGGTTTGGAATCGGCGGTTCAACCGGCAGTTGAACCGTCGATTCCAAAGAACCGGGGAGGAACCGGAATTGGGACCTCCCCGGTCCAGGTTTCGGTTGCTTGAAATATTGAACCGGAACCGGCGGTTCCAAAATTGGAACCGCCGGTTCCGGAACCTTGGCTATGACTAAACACATATAACTATTGGAACAGTTTTTGTGATGCCCAAATCTGATTCTGTCAGGTGGTGGTTGTTTTTGTTTTGTAAGTTGTCAGTTGGGTTATAGTCTTTTTGTGTTTTATTCGCAGTTGATGGTGTTGATAATTTTGCGGTTGTGGTTGTTACTTTTGCTTGGTGGCAGTTGATGGTGTATGACAAGTTAGTAAGTTTTTTTTTTTTTTTTATACAAACAAACACTCAGAAAACAAACTAACCAGACACCATGTTGGAGGATTTTGTGTAAGAAATATATTAGTTTATAGATTGTACACAGTGAATTGTTTATAAAATGTTGACAGGGAATTGTCTATGGAATGTTGATAAGAAGATGTTTATTTTTTTTTATTGAAATTAATGTGGTTGTGATATTACTTTATTGGTGGTCCACATTATATGGTCCACATTAATGTTTGTTGATAGGGAAATGTCTATGTAATATATTATTAGTCTTATGCTTATTTTTTTTTTAGTTTATGAACATGTGTAAAATTGCATTATAATGGCAGTAATGACTACTTCATACTCAACAGATTTTTTATTTTATTTATGAATAGTCATTTAATTAGCCTTGTATATAAAAACAACTTTTAAGGGTAAAATTGTAATTTCACATGTAATGGTGAAGCAACTTTTAAGGGTAAAATTGTAATTCCATATGCAGTGGTAAAACAGTTTTTAAGGTTAAAATTATAATTTTATAAGCATGTCCAACTAATTCAGAATCATGTATAAGGGTAAAATTGGAATTTTAAATGTACATATAAATTGATTTAGTTAACACAAGGTGAGGGGTAAAATGGTAATTACATTAAAAATTAGCACATGTTTTTAAGGGCAAAACAATCATTTTAAAGCATCAAACAGAATACAGGGGTAAAATAGTCTTTTTATTAATTCTGTTAGGTTTGACTGGCAGAAATTTGGTCAGAGGGACCAAATTGATACATTTCTAAAAGTTAGGGGCTAAGGGTATCAATAACCATATCTGCTTTTAAAAAAATAATAATTCCTCAAAAGTTATGGAACCAAAATGAAAATCCCCCTCCATTTTATTTCTCAAGCTTGTTGGACAAGATTTTGTTTATTTTTTCTTTATTGTTATTATTGTTATTTTTTTTTAGTTTTATTAGTCAATAGAAAACTCAATTGTAGTGATACATCAACCTTATTCACTCACACCTTAGAGTAGATAATTTGCTATTTATTGGGCATAAGCTTTTCAGATTAGTGACATATTACAAATTTTCATTGCCTTTAAATGACCTATTGTTCGATTATTTTGTAATAAATAATACATAGTAACTTAAAATATACCATATTCAGTCACAGGAGTTTGATCATAGTAACAACTTTCAAGATAAATTTAAATGTCGTTCTACCAAAAATTAATTCCTTTATAAATTAGTTAATAAAAGGTAAAAGATAGCCTTCTTTTTTTCTTAGGATTTCAAATTCCTGTTTTTGAAGCTTCTTAAGTTTGTAGTTGTTGGAATTAATTAGAAGTATCAATTTATAAAAAAGACTAAAAGAAAGAGGTGCTTTGTATTGGTAAGCTTAGCCTCTAAAGTGCTTAAAATGTATGTAGAAGCCATAAATTCTATTAAACAAAAATACATAGTTATAATAACAACCACATAATTATGTATGCAGAACTATAAATTCTATTAAAAAAAATACATAATTATGGTGAATTAATTTTTTTTCTTTTTCCTGTTTTTGAAGCTTCTTAAGTTTACAGTTATTGGAAACTTTATAGGATCTACATTTTACGATTGGTTTATATTTATCTAAGATCTACGGATAAGAGTTGGATTCATGAGTCAAGAGTTAGTAAAACTTTTGAAGACTGGGGTGACACAATTCTTAGATTTTGCATTTGCTAATACTCAATTAAATGGAAGAATAAAATGTCCATGCAAGAATTAAACAATGTATATTGACATGATAGAAATATATTAAGGAACATGTGATTTGTTATGGTTTAGACATGGATTATCTTAATAATAAGTGGATATACCATGGTGAAATTGATTCGACACAAGCAATAATGAGTAATGCACAATCAGTTCAAGTGGATGATATGCATGAGATGTTACGAAATGCATTTAGTGCGTTTGACAATAATGTTGCTGAATTTGATGGCAGTGATCATGACGGTGGTAAACATGATGGTGTTGATGGCAGTGATGATAAAGACCATGATGGTGATAAAGAGACTCCAAATCTTGACTGCAAACAAATTTTACAACCTATTAAAGGATGCTGAGCAACAATTTGTGAAGTGAAGGAAAACAAAGCACAATAGATAACAGAGAAAATGCTGAGAAATGAGAAGCATCCAAAATTAGATTTTTATTTCAATTTAATGAACAATACATGAACAGTGGTTTATTTATACATAGATATCATTCAAATACAATTGTCCAATGAATGCAGAAATTAATAGATGAGATTACACAAAGTATCTACTGCTGACTTGGCAAAAGCAAACTTCTTTTGTTGACTTCAACAATGAGCTAACAATTACAAAGTTGATGACTCAGCTCCATTACCTGTTGAATGAGAATTGTGCTAAAGCTGTTGAGACTGAAGTTGCTGCTTCTGTTGAGGAGATTCATCACAATCCTCAATACCCCCCCTTCAAACTTAGCTTGGATCTATCCAAGACAAGTTTGTCTCTAAGAGCTTCAAATCGAGAATTCTACAAAGATTTAGAAAACACATCTGCCAGCTGATGTTCAGATGAAACATATCCGACTTCAAGAACCTGTGAGGCAATTTTATCATGGATAAAATGCACATCTAACTTTATATGTTTAATTCGGGAATGAAATACCAGGTTATGAGCAAGAAAAGTAGCCCCAATATTGTCATACCACAAGATAGGTGTGACAAGAAAGCAATTTGCAATTCACCAAACAGAGATTGCAACCAAATAACTTCAGTGGTAGCTTGAGCAAGAGCCATATATTATGCCTCGGTGCTCGATCTTGCAACAACTTTATGTTTCCTAGCACCCCAAGTGATAAGATTATCACCAAGAAAGATGCAAATACATGGAGTGGATTTACGATCATCCAAACAACTACCTCAATCTGCATTTGTATAGCTTATAAGCTGCATACATCTAAAAGGCTTGAAAAACATACAAAATTGAAGAGTTCTTCGAACATATCTTAAGATACACTTACAAGCAAGCCAATGATAGGTGGTATGAGCAAAAAGGTAGTGGCTAAGTTTGTTGATAACAAAGGACAAATCAGGTCCGCTGATTGTGAGGTATTTAAGACCTTCAATAACACTTCTATAAAGAGAAGCATTAGAAAAATGGCAACCTTACCTGTGAGAAATTTTAGAACCATAAACTATTGGAGTAGGACAAGGTTTAGAATTGAGCATATTTGCCCTTTTTAACAAATCAACAGCATACTTAGCTTGAGATAATTCAACTCTCCCAAAGTTTTCAAAGCAAAAGAAGAATTTAGATTCTTAATGACTGAAGCAATTAGCCGTGAACTTATTTCAGTCACCAAGATGTCATCAACATACACAAGAAGGAGAATAACATCTTGTTGTTTATGAGGAATAAATAGACTACTATCAATTTTAGAATTAATAAACCCCTATATTGAAGAAGAGTAGCCTTTAACTTATCATATCAAGCTCAAGGAGCTTGCGCCCATAAAGGAGTTTATGTAACTTGCAGACAAGAGTAGGATGTTGAGGATGAATAAACCTTGCAATTCAAGAATTCATTATTGACATTCAGCTGCTCAATCTTCCAATTCAAAGATACAACTAAGCTCAACACCACTCTGATGGTGGCAGCCTTAGCAACAGAGCTATAGGTTTCAAGATAATAAAGACCACCATATTGATGGAAACCTTTAGCTACTAACCTAGCTTTATACCTTTGAACATTGTCGTCAGCATTATACTTGATCCTAAACATCCATTTATTGCCCTCTAAATTCATCTCAGAAGTACAAGGGATTAAAAATCAAGTATGATTAAGCATAAGAGCATAATAGATAATACTCTTCATCTGTAGCCTTTTTCCAATTAGGATCAACCATGACTGCAGTAACACTAGCTGGTTCTGTGGGAATTGATGGGTTAAAGGTAGTGAGAAAAGTTTTTGGCTTGGTTATACTAGCCTTTAAACTGGTAACCACGGGGTGTTAAGACTGAGATAAATGGGCTGTAGGAAGGGTTACAGTAAAAGGGATGGCTGGTAAGGTTGTAGAAAGAGAAGTAGTTGGGATTTGAGACTGGTCAGAGAGGGAAAAAGAACCCTATGAAGAAGTCAGATGCTGCTGCTTATGATCACTAAATACAGGATTTAAAAAGGAAACTGGAAGACTTGAAGTACAATCAACAGAAGAAGATGAAAACAATGAAGATTATGGAAATTCTATTTCACAAAAGATGACATTTCGAGAAACAAAAACCTTTCCAGGGGGATGCAAACACCTAAACCCTTTCTGTTGATGACAACACCCAATAAAAATACACTTAGCAGAATGAAAGTCAAACTTATGCTGATTATAAGGTCTTACAAATGGAAAATAAGAACAACCAAAGACCATTTAATCAGTATAGTTAGGTTTGTAATGAAAAATAAGTTCACAAGGTGACTTGTTAGCAAGTGAAGGGGTGAGAAGACGATTAATAAGATGTACAGCTGTTGAGAAGGCCTCCTACCAAAAAGGCAAGGCAGTTTGGCTTGAGAGAGAAAGAGTAAAACCTGTTTTAACTACATGTCTATGTTTTTTCTATGCAAGACCATTCTGCTAATGAGTGTGAGGGCATGAGTATCTAAAACTAATACCAAGCTCGTGAAAAAGTGTGTGAAGAATTTTATATTCACCACCTTGATCACTTTAAAAAGACTTAAGCTTGGTACCAAGCAGTAATCCACTATATTTTTGAATAGAAGGAAGACATCTTTCATTTGTGATTTATGTGTGAGAGGATAAATCCAAATGAACCTAGTGTAATTATCAATAAAATGCATATAATACTTGACGGCATGAGATGAAACAATAGGAGCAGGCCCCATACATCTGAATGAAGATGAGCAAAAGTTTTACGACTTGAAGAAGAAAAAGGTAGCTAATGTGCTTTGCCACATTGGCAAGCATCACAGAAACCAAAAGACTTTGAAATGTGTTTGAGGTGTTTAGTAGTTTGAAAGCCTTGACATAATACGTTGGAAGAAGGATGACCAAGTCTCATATGCCAAATCAAAGAGTAAGACGCAATATCTAAAACACAGGCAGTGATTTTAGCAATTTTATTAACAACATTTGTACACAAGGAAGGTGTATTACATTTAACACGAGTAGCATGTAAAGAATAAAAACTAAAATAGCTAAATGCCCTAGGCTGCTGCTATTTACAAGAATGTAAATCTGTATAACTACAATTAGCTAGACATGAAATAGACCTGGAAGACAAGGACTGACTGTGCTTGGAAAACAAGGACTGCACAGGAAAATTAAAATGGTACGATACATTCTTTAGTGTTCCTTGAAGAAGTTTCATCGTACTCCGATCCTTAATCACACAAGCATTAACATCAAATTCTACCACAATATTATTATCCTTGGTAAATTAAAAAATCTCAATAATTTTTTGGTTATACTAGGAACATGTAAGATGTTATTTAGGTGCAGTGATTTGTGAGGTTGAGTGTGTGAAGAAATCAAAGAAAAACCAAAATGAGAAATGTCTAGGAGGTTACCATTACCAACTGCAAGTTTGTCATGTCCCTTGTACTCATTCTTGAAAGATAGGTTGTTGAGATTGGCTGTAATGTGGTTGGTAGCACCATTGTCAATGTACCACGAGGAATCTGTATTAGAAGCTGGAGAAGAAACATAAGCAGAGGTATTGTTATGAAGCAGATTACTCTAAAAGTTTTCATTATGTTGTTGATGATTCCCTTGATATCCTACAGGTATGGAATTAGGTCTCATTTTACCCTGAAAACCACCTGAGCTTATAGTTGGATTCATCGGAGCAAGTCTGTTGCCTTGAAAACCTTGATCAAATATGTGATAACAGATTGCTAAGACCAGGCTTACCACACAGCTAGCATACAGTTCTTGTTCTGCCACCAAAATTACCTCTGCCTCTACCTCTTCGGCCTCAATTATAATTCTGACTGCCTCCTCTGTTTGAACCAGTTTGAGAGAAGTTAGCTGAGGCATTTTCCATAAGCAAAGTTGTTGATAAAGCTTGTTGTTCTATCCTTGCTTCGAAGCTCATCAACAAAAACTAAGCGTCTTGCAGAGTAATCGTTCCTAGAGCATATGTAAGATTCACCACAACAACATCATACTCGGTTCTTAATCTTGCAAGACATTGAATAATAAATCTCTATCACTCATAAGTTGTCTAGTTGCTGTAAGAGAATCAGTCAAACCTCTTATCTTTAGAACATAATAAAAAATAGTCAAGGATTTTTTCTTCGTTGACTGAAGTTGAAACCGAATCTGCAAAATTTTTGCTAGAGAATATTACGAGAATAACTTCTCAAGAACACTCCAGATTTCACATGCATAAGCACACTGAGTAATCTGACATAATACTGAAGCAGAAATAATAGATCTGATCTAGCAAATCCACAATTAATTAGTCTTCTTCCACTGAAGAAACTTAATACTAACAATTTTTTCAACCTCTCCATTATCACAACTATTGACAACAAACTTTTCTAGACAAATCAGTCTCTTATAGTATGAACTCCTTAAGATAAAGGCTCTAATAGCTGGAAACACTTGTGACTTCCACAAGATATAGTTGTCCTGATCAAGTTTCAACAACAAATTGAAATTGATATGATTAAGAAACGAAGAAACTTGAACCTGAGCAGCAGCAAAGGTGTTAGAATTAGCTTATGTAGTGATACTCGTGCTTCCTCTTGAGGTTGCCATTACTGGACCTTACGTTTGCTCTGATACCATGAGCTGGAAATTACAAAGCTGATGACTCAGCTCCATTACTTGTTGAATGAGAATTGTGTTGAAGCTGTTGAGACTAACGATGTTACTTCTGCTGAGGAGATTCATCACAATCATCAATACAATTATATCCCAATTGTAAGAAATTCACTAAACAATATTTTATTGTTCGATTATTTCACATGAATGTCTTTATAGATTGAGTGACAAATCAGTTACAGTTTAGTTAAGTTTTTCATAGAAGCCTTACCTGAAGGTGAAACTTTGTCAAAGTCATTCTACCAAACAAAAATGATTATTACTGATTTGGGACTTTGGTACAACAAAATTGATGCGGGTCCTAAAGATTGCATGTTGTATTGGAAAGAAAAAGCTCAAGAGACAAAATGTACCGTGTGCAGAACTTCTCAATGGAAAGAGATGATAGATGATGCAAATCAGTTATCTCTCTCAGATCGTAAAATTTCAGCTAAGGTTTTGCGCCACTTTCCATTAATACCAAGAATTCAAAGATATTTCATGTGAACCAAGACTGTTTATTTTATGAAATGTCATAAGAGATATCGCGTTAAAGATGGTTTATTGAGGCATCCTATGAATTCTTAAACCTAGAAAAAATTTGATAATTGTTATCCTGATTTTGCTTCAAATTCTTGCAGTGTTAGATTGCGCCTAACAAGCTATGGTTTTAATCCATTAGGACAATGTGTATTTCTCATAGTACGTGGTCCGTTGTCTTAATAATATACAACTTGCCACCTTGGATCTGTATGAAGCAACCGAATTTTATCATGTCATTGCTTATTCTCGGACCTTATGCTCCTAAAAATGATATCAATGTCTAGTTACAGCCGTTAATAGATGAGTTAAAGTGGTTATGGGACAATAGTTTGATGACATTTGATGCCTCAACAAAGCAAATTTTCAAGATGCTTGCATCATTGTTGTGGATTGTTAGTGATTTTCCAGCATATGCCAATTTGTCAGGATGGAGCACTAAAGGTCGTTATGCTTGCTCGTATTGCAATGAGAACACACATTACCATAGATTAAAGCATTAGCATAAATATTGTTATGTGGGATATCACCGCTTCTTAGGTGATTATGCTCTATCTGCTCCTTCTAGGACTAAGATATTTCAAAAAATGGGTTTAGTTAATGTCACATTAGGAAAGGGTTCTTCAAACATTTCCAACACAAAACGAAATCGAGATGATGTTGACATAGAAGATGATGGTAGTCGTATTTTGTGGGAAAGAAAAAGAGTATTTTCTTTAATTTACTTTACTAGAAGCATAATCTTATACTGTCAAAACTTGGATGTGATGCATATTGAGAAAAATATATGTGATAGTTTGTCGGAACACTATTAAATATTGAAGGCCGCGCGACTTGATATGAAAGAATATGGATATAAGACCAGCCCTACATCCTACAGTTTTAAGAGGAAAAATATGTTTGCCCTCTTCTTGCTATTTAATTAATTGAACTGAGAAACAAAAATTTTGCAAGGTTTTATCTCAGTTTCAAAGTTTCATATGGTCATTCGGCAAATATTTCAAGATGTGTGAGTGCTAAACACGACGAGTCATGACTGTCATATATTAATGCAACAACTTCTCCATATGTAATACGACGAGTTTTACGAAAATTGGTGAGCTCTGTATTAGTTGAATTAAGCAAATTCTCTAGAGAATTGTGTACTAAAGTAGGATCAATGAAAGAATATGTTAAACTTAAAGCACAAATTGCAATAATGCTCTATCATCTTGAAAGGATTTTTTCGCCATCTTTCTTTGATATTATGGTGCATTTATCGATTCATGTAGCTGATGAGACAAAGGTTGCCAGTCTAATGCAATATTGATAGATGTATCCAATTGAAAGGTATCAATTTATGTTACCATCACTTTAACATTTAATATAATATGTCAATAATATAACAAAATAATTAATTTTCACATTCAATAGGTTGACAGGTATTTGCGTACATTAAAATCATATGTACGCAACAAATGTCATCCTAAAGGTTCAATAACAGAGGGGTATTTAGCTGAAGAGTGCTTAACATTTTGCTCTTGATATTTGTTTGAAATAGAAATAAAATTCAACCGAACCTCAAGGAATGCTAATGACAATGAATCAAATTGGGAGCGATCATCAATATTTACAGGCACAGGTTGTGCAAAAGGGAAAGAGAAAATGCAACTGTTAGTTAATCAAGTGTTGTCTCACGCATATAGATATGTACTTGTTAATTGTCATGAAGCTGACTATTTCATCATATATATCCACTGAATTTGTTCTAAGTAATTTGTTATGTATTTACAAATATATATATATATATTTATAATATTCACATCAATTCATATTTCAAATGATTTGCGTATTGTTAAAAATAAAAATCATCGAGTGAGGCCGATGGATATTACTCTCATTTATAATTAAACTTTTTCCAAATGGTTTCAGGTGAAGATAACAAGAAAATTTAAATATTTTAATCAGGTTTTGTAGTTGTACTAACATGGTGATCATCGTGTTAATGAAAATCTTAATTGGTTGGCACAAAGACCTAGTAAAATAGCATCAAGATTTAAAATGTATATTATAAATGGATTTAGGTTTCAAAGAAAAGATATTGATGAGAAGTAAAACCCAAAATAGTGGTTTGGTTGTTACTGTAAAAACTTCGAATTTTACAAGTGCTAAGGATAAAAACCCTGTTGTAGGAGATATTTCATACTTTGGACATTTAGTAGATGTTATCGAATTGGATTATTAAGGTGGGAGGAAGGTTGCTATTTTCAAGTGTGATTTTATTGATACAAAGGCCAACCGAGGAACGAAGAAGGATGAGTTAGATTTCACACTTACGAATCCTACTTGCTTGCTTAAAACTGAAGAACCATTCATACTTCCATCCCAAGCAATACAAATGTTTTATGTTGAAGATCTCATTGAAACAAATTGGCATGCCGTTGTCTTTACATAGCCGAGAGATTTGTATAGTATAGATGAAGTTACAAATGTCAGAGATTTGTAGCACGCATAGTTTGCAAGAATTGATAGACAATGTAAATGATATTAGAGACAATGTGTTTGGGATAACACTTTACTCATCTTTGAACATTATAGGGGAGGGAGGAGAAAATAATGATACCAATGATGAAGATGAAGCTGAAGCTGAAGCTGAAAACTAAATTTTGATGTTTATATTTATTTTGCTTATCATATTCTTATTGGATTTAGGTGTTATGTTCTTATTATTAATATTATGGCACTATGACAGTTAAAAAGTTAATTTCTTTTGGCACTTCTTAGACTTTGTCAAATATATTGAGAGTTCATTTATATTTTTCTTTTTAATTTTAATGTTGAAAAGTACATTGAGTTTGGTTTTGTTTGAGTTGTATTACTTTTTGCAGTATTGCCATTTTGAGTTGTTTCTTTCGTTAATTATAATTGGTAAGTTTTTTCCTTGCTAGTTTCATGTTTGTTCTTTTCAGTTTATTAATCACTTTGTGTTTGAGTTTAAGATTGAATGTGTTTCTTTTCTTTTTTTCCAGGTTTTATTGCGGCTAAAAGTGCTTCAAAAGAATAGCACATGTTTAATTCGAATGTGTTGGTATTATTTATGTGAGCAGCGAATCATTTACTTTAATTTATGTGATTGTGTTAATTAGTATGATGCATAGTTGCTGGCATTTTTATTTTACCTTTATAATTTACCAATTTTACTTTGTTATTTTTTCCTGTATTAGTCTTGATGATGTGGCATTTTGAGGTCCGTGTAAGTCTTTTATTTGTTGAGAAAACATATGTAAAAGAGATGATATTGTTTTTTTTTTTTTATTTCAACAAAACTTCTATTACAGAAGACCAACAAGAAAGCTAGGTTCAGGATTGAACCAACAAAATTCCTCCTTAGAGGAAAAGGCGAGGGAAGCAAGAGAATGTGCCATTCCATTCCTTGAACGAGGAATGACATGATAGTTAGAAACTCCCACAGCCCTAAAAAGAGCCTTGATATCAGAAACAATAGGGTCCATAAAGGAACTAGGACAAGAGTTAAAAACCCTAGCCACAATAGAAGCAGCATCTAACTCAACCCACTCAATAATCAGGCTCAACTCCTTAGCCACCAGTAACCCCTCTCGCAACGCCAGCAGCTCGCCAAGCTCAGCAGGAAAGAACCCCAAGAGGGGCTTAGCAGAAGCTGCAACAACCTTGCCCTGAGAATCACGCACCACAGCACCAGAGCCCATCACAGAAAAGCCAGACTTCACTGCAGCATCGGTATTCAACTTCAGGGAGCCTGCAGGAGTAGGCGACCACTGATCGGTCATTTATTTTCATATATTTACGACCCCTAAACTGTATCTTTTAATTGTATTCTTAAGTATTTTTGGTGCTTTTGACGTGTTTTCCTCTAGTGTACAGGTAATAAGGTTTTGTGCGTAATTGAAGAGTTTTGGTGGATTAAATTTAATATTTGGGAGTGCACAGCTGTCATTGTTTGGAGGCTGCCATAAATTCTACAAGATGAACTGGGTTGAGCGCCTTATATTTCTGGAAAGGTCACAATGTCTGCTTTCCGGCAAATTTTACGGTTCGTGATTCCGAGTTGTCTAGAGAAAGTTATGCTCATTTTCACAACAGTGTGCAGACTCACGACTTTCATGTCGAGAGTTAAGTCATAAGTCATGTTTCGGAGGCCATCATAAATTCCATAGAAAGAACTGGGTTTCGAGCTTTATATGTATGGAAAGATATAGATGTCTACTTTCCAATACATTTTACGGTTCATGATTTTGAGTTTTCTAGAGGAAGTTATGGTCATTTTCGTAACAGTGCGCAATCTTGAAATTTGGACCAGTGAGCACCGCGACCTAGTACCGCGACCGTAGGTCGCGCTACAGTGGTCGCGATGAAACATCAATTTGTTGGCAGTGAGCACCGCGAGCACAGTGCCGCGACTACTGTAGCGCTACAGTGGTCGCGATGAAACATCAATTTGTTGGCAGTGAGCGTCGCGAGTACAGTGCCGCGACCGTAGGTCGCGCTACAGTGGTCGCGATGGCGACGCGAGAAACCTATTTTTCAATGCCTATAAGTAGAAAAAGGGCTCTAAAGAGAGGGGATTCGACTAGGGCTCTAAAGAGAGGACCAAGAGGAGACCAAGAGAGAAGAGAAGAGGCAAAGAGGGGAGAAGAAGATCATCTTGAAACCAAGAGGATTGGAATCAATCCTTGAGCCAAAATCTCACCATCAAGCTTGGATTTGGAGAAAGTGGAAGCTAGACAAATTCCCAATGAGGAGGAGGACGAAAGTTCATCACACCTAGAGTTTTTCTATCCCTTTCCTTCTTTATTTTCATGCTTGTAACTCTCTTTATTAATTGGAAAACATGTTTAGTTGTAAATCTTTGATTATGAACTAAATTTGTAAGTTAGGGTTTTGATGAATCTTATTCTATGATAATTGAATGAATTGATTGTTTAATTTGTTGTGGTTGATTATTGTGTTGTTGAGTGGTATTATTGTGCTTAATGCTTTGAATGTGAAGGCCTACATTTAGATGATAAATTGGTGGTGTGTTATGTACCGAGAGGAGACGCCCACCACGTGCTCGATATAATGTCCACCACAAGTATAATTGGATAGAGATATACTAATTTGCTTGTGTGATCACATAGGGTGTTTATTGTAACTAATGCATTCTCATGCACTTGGATATACCATCGAGAGATAGGATATTAGTGTGTGCGGAATAGGTCCAATTTACCTCGAGAGGGGACTTTGGATAAATTAGATGAACACGGTCATTATCATGCATAGTTAAACCTCAACAATGTGCTTTTATGAAATTCAATTAGATGGAATAGGTGAATTCAAATACCCTAACTAATCTCTCATATTGGTTGCTTGCTTATTTTCATGTCTTTATATTTTTATCCTTTAATATCTTTCGATTATCCAAATAGAAATAGCCTTGGTTAATTTTAGTACTCAACGCCTAAATATCCCTGTGGAGACGATAATTTACTCATCATTTTATTACTTGTGCCGACCCCGTATACTTGCGGGTATAAAAAGTCACATCAACCACGAAGCAGAACAAGGCTTCCTGGGGGCGGGGGAGGAGAGCCAAAGACCTTCTGGGTGCCCTGAAATTCACGAAGCTAAGAAAGAGACCAAGAAACCAAATCAGCACTAACCCTGGGGGATTTAGAATGAAACACGGCATTCCTTTCAGACCAAACCCCCCACAGGATCATACAGAACTCCTCAAACTTTGATCTCTTGGCCCTAACAAAAACCCACAAAATCAAGTCAAAACAAGAAATATGGCGCTGCAAATTGAGGACATCCCAGAAAACAGTGGACTCCCAAATAGGGTGCACGGAGCTACACCAAAAAAGGGTATGGGCTGAGTTCTCGGGAGCATCACCACATCTAGAGCAACACGGGTCAACCACAATCTTCCTAGAACAAAGATTACAAAGGGACGGGATGGCATTGTGACAAACTCTCCAAATGAAGATTTTGATTTTAGGGGGAATGTTGAGATTCCAAAGTGCAAGCCACCATTTCGAATCCGGACTCGAGGAGGAACCTGTAAGGGAGAGTTTTTCCTACGTTGCAACTCTATATCCGCTCTTCACAGAATACTCCTTATTCTTATCAAAATGCCAGATTAAGGAATCAACACAATCACCTAAACTCAGAGGAATTTCCAGAATAGAATCCCTATCCGCTGCCACAAAGACCTGATCAAGCTTAGCCAAATCCCAAGAATGGGAAGAAGGGGAAATGAGAGATGCGACCTTAAAATCTTCCACAGGAGCAATCGAGAAGGGTCTGAAGGTGGACGCCTTTGGTATCCAAGGGTCCTGAAAAGTCCTGATATCCTTACCATTACCAACCCTCCAACGAAGGCCCTTAAGAAGAAGACTTCTACCCCAAACCAAACTCCTCCAGAGATGAGAGCTCCCCTGCTTCAGCGAGACAGATAAGAAATCCTCCTGCCTGAAATGCTTTGCCTTAAGAACTCTATATACCAACGAGTCTTTATTTATAACAATTCTCCACGTCTGCTTGCCAAGAAGAGCTTGGTTAAAAAGAGATAAATCTTTAAAACCAAGCCCCCCGTATATTTTCGGAGAGCACAACTTGTCTCTAGAGACCCAGGAAATTTTCTTATTACTATCAGAGGCACCCCACCAAAAGCCCATAATCATGGAGCACAGCGCATTACACAGAACAGAAGGCAACTGGAAGATACTCATAGTGAAGGTAGGAATAGCTTGCGCCACTGCTTTGATAAGAACTTCTTTCCCGCCCATCGAGAAGAGATTGCCTTTCCACCCTCTGATCTTACGCCAGACCCTCTCCTTAATATCACTAAAGGTTTTCCGTTTATTTTTCCCCACCATGGTTGGAAGGCCAAGATATTTATCATGGGCTTGGGCATTAACTAGACCCAGGCAATTCAAGATACTAGCGCTGCAGTCATCATCCACATTTGGGCTAAAAGTGATGTTAGACTTTTGCAGATTAATCCGCTGGCCAGAGGCTTTCTCATAGACATTTAGGATATGTTTCAACTTCTCACAATTCTGAACTGAAGCCTTGTAAAAAATGATACTGTCATCTGCAAAAAACAAATGACTCACTAGAGGGCTCCCGCGACAACATCTCATACCCAAAGATTGTCCATTAGATTCGTTGCCTTTGATAAGAGTAGAAAGAGCTTCTGCACAGAGAAGGAAGAGATAAGGAGACAGAGGGCACCCCTGCCTTAGCCCTCTTTGCGGAGTAACTTCCCCCACAGACTTCCCATTTACCAGGAAGGACAGCTTGGAGGTTGACACACAGTCCATAACAAGGGCTCTAAAGTGATTAGGAAACCCTAACTTCTCTATAATGAACTCCAGGAAGCCCCACTCTACACGGTCGTAAGCCTTACTCATATCCAGTTTAATAGCTGCATACCCTCTTTTACCCTTTTTCTGTTTCTTGATAGAGTGGAGAAGCTCAAAAGCAACCATAATATTATCAAAAATTAACCGCCCTGGTACAAAAGCACTCTGCTCCGAAGATATAATGAAGGGCAGAATTTCTTTCAACCTATTTGCCATAACCTTTGAGACAATCTTATAAATAACACTGCAAAGACTAATGGGTCTGAAATCGGTCATACGCTCCGGGTTTTTAACCTTTGGAATCAGGACAACATTAGTGGCATTAAACTCCTCGATTGAGCATCCACCATTAAGAATTTTAAGGCACACACTAGAAACATCCTCGCCAACCACATTCCAAAATTTCTAAAAGAAGAGAGCATGGAAGCCATCTGGGCCAGGGGCCTTATTTGGACCAATTTCGAAAACTGCAGAACATACCTCAGCTCGAGTGAAGGCCTCTCCAAGTCTGCCTGCCATTTGGGCATCAACTTTACGTTCAAGAAAAGAGGAGGCAGCAGAGAAATCGGAGGATGATGGCTGGATAGACCTAAACAAGTCTGAGAAGTAATCAAAAACCACACTGGACATGCCCTGCTCTGACTCCCTACGGACCCCTCTACTATCCAGCAACGATCTAATCTGATTCTTTTTCTTTCTAGCCGTCGCTCTTCTGTAAAAAATTGAGAGTTCTTATCCCCTGCGAGTAGCCAATTGACCCTCGACCGCTGTTTCCAGTATAATTCCTTCTTAGAGAGGAGGCTTTCTAACTCTCGTTCCCTAGACTTAATAACATTAAGAACCTGTTCAGATTGCTTCCGATCGTAGAGAAGATTGATCTCACATCTTTTTCTATCAATGGCTTTCTTCAAAGATCTAAACTTGACTTTACTTCAGTTTTCCAACCGATCAGTACACATAACCAGCTTATCTCTTAAACCTCTACCAGAAGTTTCACTATCAAACCCTCCCCAGGCCGTGCATATCACAGAATAGCACTCTTCGTCTTTAAGCCAAAACGGCTCAAATTTGAACTTCCGATCTCCACCACCACTACCACTAGGACCACCACGCACAAACTTGGCCGAAATCGGCCTATGATCAGAAAACATAAACCCTAAATGCTCAACTTTAATTCCCGAAAACAAATTAACCCATTGACTGGTAGCAAAAAAACGATCTAATTTTTCTTGAACATTTCTAGAACCCCCCCTTTTATTGTTCCAGGTAAACAAAGGCCCTGAAAAACTCAAATCAACAAAATCACACAACTCAACAATACTATGAAAATTAAACATACCCGGACCAATTCGTTCATTCCCACCAAGCTTCTCCTCAATATGAAGGAGTTCGTTGAAGTCTCCGCCACACAACCAAGGAAGTCAGTTGACTGCCTTCAGCCGTCGAAGAAGCTCCCACGAATCGGTTCTATGGTTAGGGACAGGACAGCCATAGAACCCTGTGAACCTCCATTTGAGGTTGTTCTTCATTTTAATCACCACATCAATATGGCCCCTGGAGAAGGACAATACTGAGACATCCCATACATCATTCTACAATAACATCAAAGCTCCACTTGTTTCCACACAATCCACATGCAGACCCCCAGAAAAGCCCAACTACACCTTAACTTTAGCCGCCCAGTTGCCTTTTAATCTAGTTTCAGAAAGAAAAACTAGATTAGGAGATTGTTTTCGGATAACCTTCCGGAGAGCTAAGAATGCTCGGGGACTCCCCAATCCTCGAACATTCCAACATAAGATACTTATGGCTCCCGGTGGGCCTGCTCCGCAGACTCCGTCGACAAATCAGATTCCAGGAATTTCTGTTTCTTCCTAGACAGGTGATCCCCTATAGTTTCCACAACTTTTCGTTTCCCACCAGGATCTATAGCAAACACTTCAGAGAAAGATGTTCCAGCATTAGTACCCGAAAACTTGTGACTCAGAGATCTCTTAACTGGTTTTTGATCCCTCATGGCATAATGCCTAGCTAGTAGCATTTTCTGGATTGGGCTTGGACAGCCTGGGATAAGCCTCTGTAAGGGGCTCCCCCTGATTAGTCTTTTCCATTTCTTGGAATTAGGCTTACCACAAGAAGACCCTACCATAACAATATCACCTTCATCACATAGATTTGACCCTACTATTTCCTTATCCATCCGAGCCAACGCCTCTGAGTGACCATCTTCCGTCGATACTACTGCAAAAACCTTCCTAGATGGGGGATTCACCGGCTGGATAATTTGAGTCGAAATACCATCCGCGGCTATCAATGCTCTATTGGGTTCAGAAACCCCCAAATCCCTACTAGACTTTCCACCACGCTTGTCAGAAGATGTTGGAATAGTGGACAAAGATCTGCTGGAACCCTCTGCCCCTACTCCGGCAACATGCTCAATGTCTTCCTGGGCTTTCAGGATAGCTTCTGAAGTATCCTCCCCCCTTTGCCGAAACTTTGAACGATCCAAAGGTGATGCTCTAAGCCACCCCCCAAATTTTGGTTCGACCCCTTCCATAATATTTTTTCTCACCTCGCTGTTATAACATTCCCTGAAAGAATGTCCGATAAACCCGCACCCATAGCAAAAGTCTGGAAGCCTCTCGTATTTAATAAGGGCCGTAATCATAGTATCAAAGTTCGCCAACCTCAACCTGATACCCCTTTTCAGAGGTTTTGTAATATCAATACTAACTTTGATTCTCAGAAATTTGCCCCACAAGTCTTTCGAATCAATCGGAAAATCAACAATGGTACCAACTTCCTCTGCTATTAATCTCGCCACTTTGCAGTTCATACACGCCAGAGGGATATTGTAAATATGAATCCAGAATTCAGAGAATTTGAATTTAAGTTGAGAAATAGCACCAGGCCCCACTGGTTTCTCAAGAACAATGAGATTTTTATCGAAGTGCTAGGGGCCCCTGGACCAGACCATCGCTTTATCCTCAAAGGATTGGAAATGGAAAACGAACACATTATCGCCTACCATTTCGATTTCTAATCGACCTACGGTACCCCAGATCTGTTCGATGGTTCCACGGAAAGCCTTACGGTTAACCTTCCTCCGAGATAGAATTTTCCCTACCAGACAATGTTCCACACTTCTAATACCATCAGCTTGAACATCTCCTGTAATATCTAAAATTGGGCCATCTTCCTCTGATAAGGACAATGCTTCACAAAACTTTAAAATTTCCTCGGTAGCCATTAGAGATAATACACCACCTTTAACGGCACCAACCACCACTCCCAAGACCTCACCCAAAAAAATAAACTCAACCACACTGAGATCCCAAAAATTCCAACCACACTCTGCCAACAAAACACCAACCCACACAATATATAGTGAAACCAAATTAAGTATGTTATTTTACTTGAAATTAGGAAGCAAATAACATACTTAAAATACCACACCACACTACCGAAATTAAACACAATCACCCAGCACCAAACACTGATAAAAACCGAAGACACCAACCCCCACCAAATTAAACCACAATCACCCACAAGCAAAGCAAATCACACACCACCCAGACTCGGTTTCAGAATGGATCTGCTTACCCAACACCAATTTACATACTGCCCCGTTGCAATCCAAGCTTACCCAGCACCCAACTACAAACTGCCCATCTTCGCTAGCTTGGAACTGCTTCACCACACCCCAACTCGACCCCGCACACCTCCAACAAGACAGCAACCAAGCGAGAATGAACCCAACCGAAGATCGGTGAAAGATCAACCACGCGATGAAGCCCCCTAACAAGACCGCCCCTGCATAGCCTCGGCTTCAACCATCACCGCTCCCCCAAGCTACTGGGAAACAATATACCAACCTCAAACACCAAAAAAAAAACAGAGCACCACCTCCGATCCGATCACACCAACACCACTCGCACACTGTCAGTGGATCGGGGAAGAAACTGCTAGCTTAGAACCCAAGACCAGTAGCTCAAGGACACCAGAAAGTAAACAGATCGAGGACGCCAGAAAGTAAACAGATCGGGACCAAGACCAGTAGCTCAAGGACTTCCCAGAAAAAATTGATCTCAACCCACGAAGAAGAAGGATGGGAAGGAGCTGCTGGGAGAAAAGTTCAAGAACTCTAAACTGCCATAGCCTCTTCTTACCGATAGGAGAAGAAGAAAGGACCAAGGAGCCAAGAGAGATGGACAAGGAGCTGCCTCCACGAAGGAGGAAGAGTTGCCCTAGGGATGGCTGCTTTTACACACTGTTCTTTCAAAGAAAAAACGAGAGGAAAAGATGCAAAAGAGATGATATTGTTTGTGTGTGCTGTAATGTAAGTAAAAAGAGGGAAATAAAAAACAGATGAAGTTATCAGTGGTGGTAGATGATGAGTTTAGATGCCTTACAACACAATACAACCATTTACATTTTACATTTTTCATTTTTTTTGTGTACAATCTATCTATCTATATAAATGTGTAATACATAAGCATAAAAATGAAGTGATTGGATTGGAAAAAAAATTAAAAGTTTTACCCTTTGAGCTTTCCAAATTAATTAGTTTTGAACATGACTGATTATTACACTAGGAATTGTTTTTATTTGTTTTAGATTTGTACATGTATTAATTATATGATTTGCCATATTTCTTTAAATTAAAAATCTTTAACAGGAAATGTTGATAAAGAATATGCTGAAACGTAAAAAAGATCAGCAAGATATTCAAGCATTGGGTAAGAATGATGTTGACAATTTGAAATATAAAGCAACATCTGATAAGCTATTGGATCAAGGGCTATTAATAGTCCGAAAAATATAACCGACATGCAAAGTTTTAAAAAGGACGCTACCAATACAATGGGAAATAGGAAGAGCATGCAACAAGTGCCTGAAATAAATATTGTTAGTATTTTATATAATAAAAGTAACATGCAACAAGCGGCCGAAATGAGAGATTCTAGAAGCCGAGATAACAGACACAACATAGAATTGTGTTATGGGGGTTCTACCAACAATATTGAAACTCAGAAAAACATGGAAAATGTGGTTGGAAATGCTGAAAACAATTCGAAAGTTATGAGTGATGATTCTGAGACTGAGGCACCTTCTGACCAAGATATTGATGAAATAGAAGATGATACAGATCATAACTATCTCACATACCTTTATCACATTTATTTATCTAATTTTTCTATATATTTTTTATTCACCAAATATTGGTTTGAATAACATTATTATAAATTTTATTAATTATAATTTTGATTATAGGTTCCATGTGTAAGAAGACTCATGGCCGATTTTGTTTGCAATATAGTTACATTTACAAAAAGAGCTTATCCAGATGGAACTGAATGCATTTCGTCAACCTATTGGATTATCTAGTAAACAATTAGGACAAAACATTGGTTTTATTGTAAGTGATTCAGTCATAATGCCTCTTAAATTTGAGGATTGGAGATATATGTGGCATAAAATAAAAGCTCATATTTATGACATAATAAAGGTATTACTTTGCACTATTGTGTTTTTGGGTTATGCATACTTATTAGTCCATGATTATTATGCATACTTGTGTTAGATTACTTGGTTATATGTATAATTGATTTATGACATCATATTTTGTTATATATGTTAGACTAAATTTAATATTGATTAAGACCTTGCTGAAGATTGGATAAATAAAAAACTAGATATTATGGCGTCAAAAAAAACATAAACTGAATAAGGGGTATGAGAAGTCATCAAATGATAACTCATTAAAAGATAAGAAGAGGCTTTCTCAACTCATAAATGAGGTGGCATGGGATCAATGATAATGGTTGGTCAAGTTTTTGGAATTCTGATAAAGGAAAAGTAAGAATTGTATTGAAGTGTCAATTATTTTTTCCTCACCTAATAAATTTTGATTTATGAAAGTGACAATTTAAAAAAAAAATTTAAAATGTTATAGGATTATGCAAAAACCAGTAAAATAAATCATTGCAAACTGACACTGTATCACACTTATGGAACAAACAGTTTTGCTAAACTTCGAGAGGAACTGGTACATCTTTATATGTGTAATTGAAATTATACTTTTATTTATATATATTAATTATTATTTTTTTAGACAAAACAATATTATGAAGGAAAAGAGCCAGACAAGATAATAATAATGTTTAAGGCCACTTACAATTGGAAAAAAAGATAAGCCTACTGACCTAACAATTGCAAATGCAATGGTAAGCATTTTTTCCTTACGTTTTTTTTTCTTTCTAGAATCTACTTTGATAAGTAATATATTTTGAAATTGAGATGATTGGTTGTGATGATATTGGATGAAGTAGTTTGGGTAGTTCACATGATATAAATTATCGAAGTGTTATTTAATTGCCTATGTAAAAATACAATTAAATATCTACTAAATGATATGAATATTTTAATATGTGTAAACAACTATATGTTTACCTTTATATTGTAAAATTATATGTTGATTAATTGAGCTTATATTTTATTTTATGGAAATGTGTAATGAATGCACGATAAAAAAAAGTCTGATGTAAGGTATTAGATATTTATCATATTTACTTATATTTAATACTTTATGAAGTTTCAAAACTTAATAAATTTTAGTCCTGAAAAGCTCCCGACATTATTATAATTGCACATGTGCTAAAGAATATGTATATAAAGTTTATTCATTAATAATTGACTTAATTATTGTAATTATAATTTTTTGGCTTTTGTTATTTTAGATATATGATTTAATATATCTATCTATTTTTTTTTTTACAGAAATGAATGGATGAACTCATTACAAACCAAGCCAATGTATCTATAAATGAAATCTTCAGTCAAGTTACGGGTGAAATTATTGGTCCAAAGGCTCTGATGTATTTACTCTAACTTAAGGTTCTGGGATCAGTCTTTTAAAAAAAAAAAGTAAAAACTCTTCTCATAATAAGACATTAAAGATATTGAAAGATAAGAGAATCTAAAGACAGGCAGCGAACGAGAAGATAAAACATCTTGATATTGAAATGAATGGGTTGAGATCCTAACTTAGAGATAGATGAATTGAAATCTCAGTTTGACTCATTTTTGGTGATGTTGCAACAACAATTTCCAAATTCATCTGAATTTATGTTTCATTAGTGGATTTTATAGTTTTAATTAGCATAGAATATTTTTTTAATTTCATCATGTGATTAGATTGATGACTCTGTATCAACTTTCATTATCATATTTCTTATATTAATTTTGGATGATTAAATATTATATTTATTCAAATTTAATCTTAAAGTAAAGGGCTAATTATAATGACACCCCTAAGGTTTGGCATAATAACAGAGATAAACAAGGTTTGACTTTTTTAACACTAACTTACCTTGACGTTTTAATATTGTTGCACAAACATCCCCTGCCATTAGTGTCAGGCCGTTAACGCTGCTGTGTCAGACCAACAGTAAGGGTAAAAGCGTAAAGTTACAATATTTTTTTTCAGAAATAATAAATAGTTGTACAGTTAAAATAATAATAAATTAATAATTAAAAAAGAAATGACCTGACATTTACTTTTGACATTTGCTTTTGTTTATTGTTTACTTAAGAATCACAATTAAAATAATAATAAAAAATAATGACATGACATTTGCTTTTGCTTGTTGCTCACTCAAGAACCACACTCGGTCTTCACCGCCATTTCTCTTCTCTTTACCGTCCAAGAACACCTTCCATCATCAATTTGGTTAGTGAGGAATAGAACCACCCTTGGTCTTTACCTCCATTTCTCTTCTCTTTACCGCCCAAGAACACCTTCCATCATCAATTTCGTTAGTGAGGAATAGAACCACCCTCGGTCTTCACTGCCATTTTCAGAAGCCCACCCACAGGTATGTGTTCGTCCATTTTTATACTGTTGTATGGAAAAAAAAAAATTTTGTTGATTTTTTTGAAAAACAGATTATGGGTGTTGCACAATGTAGAGTTTAGTGCACATGCATGTCCGTGGTCTCTCTTTCTTTTTGGAAGATTTTAAAACCTTTAGGAGAGGGAGAAAGCTATGGTCCTTTGGTATTGTGAAATCTTTGCTATTTTTTGGGTTATTTGATTAGTGAGGAATAGAAGAATCTTTGCAAAAGCTAAAGTGGATGGTAACTATTTATGGATAATTCTCTTTGTTTCTAGTCATCAAGGATTGGAAGGCTGTTGTTTTTCATTGAATTTCTACTATTTTTTATTTTCATTTAGTTTGTTGATTTGGTCGACTAGTAGTTCACTTGTGTACTTATTTCTTCAGGTTTGAATAAAGTTTTCTATTTCGAATAAAAAAAATGTTTCCTACAAAGAAAAAAAAAAAAGAAGAAGAAATGGGCAAGAGTGGATGTCACCAGCATTGCCTTTTAAATAGGCAAATTTTTTATGATCGTTGGGAACCAACGGTCATCAAATCTACATGTAAGCCTCATTCCAACGGTCATGTATCCATGCAAGCCTTCACTTTCTTTTTTCTCATTTTTTTTATTTGTCATTTGTAATATTGTTGAGAGGTCAATTAGGAATCAAATTTAGATTTTCGAGACAAAAAGGTGGCAAGAGATGCCAGCAGGATGTCTTTCAACTTTTTAAGGGCAATTTAGTCATTTACCCTTAAAGTTGGTCTGACATAGTAGCGTTAATGGTCTAACACTAACGGTAGAGGATGTTTGTGTAACAACATTAAAACAGCAAGGTAAGTTAGTGTAAAAAAGGCCAAACCTTGTTTATTTGTGTTATTATGCCAAACCTCAAGGATGTCATTGTAATTAGCCCTAAATTAAACATAATATTATATATACAGTGAAAATTATTAATAATGGTCTAAAAAATATTAGCAAAATTATTTTTAGCGATATATGAAAAAATAACCGTTTATAATCAATTTGAAAAGAAAATAATATAAATAAACTCCACTACTCATTGACTGGACAATTACAAAAAGATCCTAAAATAGTGAAAATTACAAAAAAAAAACCATTAAAAATTACTGAAAAACTCATTTTACACATTAAAACAGAAACATTTTTTTCTTCCTTCATTGCGCCGACTTTTACTCTTTTTTTTATATATTTTTTTCCTTCTATGGCAGCAACTATTTCTTTTTTATTTGTCACTTCTTCTTTTCTTGTCTTTTTCATTAAAACTAGTTACACACCTTTATTTTTCAGACACCCATCATCTTGTCTTTTTCAACCCTATTATATCAACAAAATCAAAACTTATAGGTAATTAGAATTTTTTGTATTTTATTTAAAATGTATTTTATGGATTTTTTAAGTTTTTTAATTTTATTTGTATATTATATTTAATTTGTGGTTGAAAGAATTTGGGTGATATTAGGGTTTATTTTTGTGAAATTTTAACGGTTATGGAATATGTTAGTGAAAAGTTAGTAAGTGAAACGTTAGTTAGTAAAAGATTTATTAGTGAAATATAGGTTAGTGAAACGTTTGGTAATAATATTGGTTATTGAAACGTTTGGTAATAATATTGGTTAATGAAATGTATGTTAGTGAAATGTAGATTAGTGAAATATTGGTTATTAAAATGTTGTTTAGTGAAATGTTAGTTAGTGAAATGTAGGTTAGTGAAATGTATGTTATTGAAATATATATTCGTGAAATATTTAAGGTGCAATTGTTTTCAGTAAAATGTTTTGAGTGAAACATTATCAGTGAAATTCATTTTTATTAATGTTTTTGTGAAATGTTATCTTCTAAATATTTATCTTTTATTTCAAGAAATGAATATCCATAGACTTATACTCAAGTGGACAATGGGATGGTCTACATTATATTGGTGGTTCACCAGTTGGGTTACTGGTTTCTAAAAGGTTGAAACTTATAGGGTTGGTTGAGTTGATATATCGAAAGTTTAACATTGACAGTACACGGTATAACATAGACAGTAGTACGGTCGCTTAAAGATTGAGTTCTCAATTTTCATTAACATACATTTCACTAACCTACATTTAACTAACTAACATTTCACTAATCAATATTTCATTAATCAATATTTCACTGACCAACATTTCACTAACCAATATCATTACCAAACATTTCACTAACCTACATTTCACTAACAAATCTTTAACTAACATTTCACTAACTAACTTTTCACTAGCATATTCCACAACCATTAAAATTTCACAAAAATAAACTCTAATATCACCTAAATTCTTTTAACCACAAATCAAATACAATATACAAATAAAATAAAAAAATAAAAAACTTAAAAATCCATAAAATACATTCTAAATAAAATACAAAAAATTCCATAAAATTACCTCTAAGTTTTAATTTTGTTGATATAATTGAATTAGTAAAGACAAGATGATGGGTGTTTGAAAAATAAAAGTGTGTAACTAGTTTTAATGAAAAAGATAAAACAAGAAGTGACAAAACAAAAATAAAGAGCTGCTGCATAGAAGGAAAAAAAATATAAAAAAGGGTTAAACTCGATGAAAGGAAAGAAGAAAAAAGTGTTTTTCTTTTAATGTGTAAAATGAGTTTTTTTAGTAATTTTTACTTTTTCGGGGTCTTTTTATAATTGTCCAGTTAGTGGGCGGTTGAAGGATATTTATATTATTATTTTTTTTAAAATGGCTAAAAACGATTATGTTTTTTTATTTAAGGCTAAAAATAATTGTTTCTATAATTTTTTGACCACTTTTAATTTTGTTCCTATTATATATGTCTTTTTATATGTTTGTGGTTTTTATAGATTTATCCATTTAATTGTAAAAATATAAAATTTTGATAATTTAATAGAATATTAACATTACTGGCAAATATAGTCATAATTATTATGTCACTATTAAATAGAGACTAAAATAAATTTTAAAATTGAAATGTCACTAAGTATAGGTACAGTGATACAATTTTGAAATGATTTATTGTCACTAAGTTTGTGTACAATGACCTAAATTAAGGTAATTTATTGTCACTAGATTTGTGAATAACGACACAAGTTTTAAAAAATCAATTGTTACTAGGTTTACATATAGTGACACAAATTGCATGTGATTAACTGTCATTAAAATTGTATACAGTGACATAAATTGCATTTGATTAACTATTACTAAGTTTGTATACAGTGACACAACTTTCATATAATTAACTGTCACTAAGTTTGTATATAATGACACAATTTTTATATGATTAAGTGTTATTAAGTTTGTATATAGTGACAAAATTTTCTAATAATTAATAGTCAATAGATTTATAAATAGTGATATATTATTTAAATAATAAATTGTCACTAAATATGTACATAGTCATAAATTTTTAAATAATTAACTGTTACTAAATTTGTGCATAATGACATAAATTTTATTTTGTCACTCAGTAAGATTCCCTAATAATGCATCACTAAAAGTTATAGTTTGTGATATGTATAAAATACGATCACTAATTATAATGACGAGATGACTTTAACTATCACTAATACTTTTAGTGACGAGAGTATAGATGATACTTTTTATATCATAATATTAATATTACGGCAAATTTTTCTTTTTTAGTTATATTTTTTTTTTATTTGTATAACTAGATTTTTTTGTAGTGGGCTTCGACAATAAAATATATTTTTCTTCCTACATGCAATCAATTCTCCATCTACCACGCACAAGTATTAATAATATGAGGCAACAAGAGCCTAGCAATATATATATATATTATATACTCAATGCTTTAATTTTCTCTAAAAATTTTAAATATTAAAGCAGTTCATCAGAATTTCATCGTGCTGCAAGTTTATCCGGTTTCAGGACTTTATATATACATAACGATAAGGCCGGAACTAGAAATTTTTATCTATATAGGAGCTAGGCTATTATACAAAATAACAAAAAAATTGAGCAGGGAGATCAAAGCGAATAAATTATTATAAAATTCAAGGAAACTTATAATTTTTTTTAAAAGGACTTTAACGTTAGGATATTTATTAAGAGGATGTTTAAATTTTTTTTCTTTTTGATTAAAAGACTTTCATTCATAGAAAGAGAAAAAAAACATCACGCTGGATAATCATTCAAAATTAAATTCTCTACACAAAGAGGATAATCTTCAAGCCAAAAACTTCCCTGGTTAATAGCTTGACGAGTCACAAAATGATGGAATGGTGTGAGAGTGAATTGACAATTATAATGAGCTTTCATGTCATTTGGGACGCAATTCTTAAAGATTTTATTTTATTTTTTAAAAAAACGTTGGTCAAATTATGCGCATAAAATTAACTCCACTACTTGCTTTTAGTTTAGAAATTTTTTTAATAATAAGATGAGATTTGTGTTGTGATATTTCACACTCATCTTAATATAAAGGTATGTGTTTGAATCATGTACCCTAACCTCAAATTGTAATATATTTTTTTAAATAAAAAAAGACATTTCTAATTATAACATTAATTATATCATAAGTCATGCCTTAACAATTATAAGGATTGGTACATCATAACTCAAGTGGTAGTTAATATATTTCCCTTCTACTTCAGTGTGAGGGTTTAAGTCTCACTATACTCATGTTATAGTATGTGTGAGTAATTTTCTCTTATTATTATGTGGAAGTAGATGTCTTCCGTTATAAGATTTAATATCAGACCGCGGATTTAGCGATTAATCTCGATAGATCTCGACAGACTTGTTATTAAACTTGTAATTATAACTTTAAAAAAAAAAAATTTCTTTTCGCCGGCAAATAAAGAAAAAAGAAAAGAAGAAAATGTGCTAAACAAAATCTTAAAGTGCAGATTTGGCTTAAAATATCGTATCATGCTACTGTTTATATGTTCCCCTATTCAACCTTTTTGAACTATCAACTACTCAGTTCCTGATTTTATTAAAAGAATTTCTTATATTTGAATAAATGTAAAATCGCGATTATTGCATCAGTGCATGTAGATTTTAATAGAGTAATAATTATCTCAGATCCAGGACCGGATAAAGAAAACAATGGAAATTTTTTAATATATAGTAGTAGTAATGACGACCATATATATAGTCAACTTGACAATTTCTCATGCATATATGGCAAATTGGAGTTCAAAATAGGTTTCAGAGTCCCAACCATGTAGAAATAAATAACAGTTAACCTTTGCTGGTTCCAACTTCCAAATAAAGTTTTCACGGACAAAGAAGATGCTCCTGTATATAAAGCAAAGCGAACTTGTACTCCATGTGGTTGCTAAGAATATCTTGATACATGACTAAATTAAAATAAAATAATATTATAATTAAGGAGAGAAAAAAAAAAGTTGAAGAGGGAAAGGAAAAAAACTGACATTATATTATTATATTATTTTAATTTTGACACGTGTCAATACTTGAATGTTTACACATACTAATGGGTGGTGTCGGGTGAATCCAAGATTTTTTCGTGGTTGCCATTGGCTGTCAGATCTCACCTAAGCTTAATGTCTTGGTTGTGAAACCAGATTTATTAAGGAAAAAAAGGAAAAGAAAGAGAGAGAACGGCCATTATTAATTGTAGGAGCATATTTTGTGGGATAAATGAGTTGAACGGTTAGTATTTGTGATAATTTAATATGGTTTAAAAAAAGCTTATAAAACCCCTGTTGTGGTAATGAAGAACTCTGTCCTCAAACACTAGCAAAATGATGCTTGAAACGAAGAGAGCTACTTTATTAACTTTGTTTTGCCTTCATGTTCTTGTAGTGGGTGTGGTTGCCAGGGATGTACTGCTAACTGTAGGTAAACACCAGGAGAAGACGTTCGTAGGTAAGGAAGGTGGATTCAGTGGTAGTGTTAAAGGTAGCTTTAGTGGTGGTGGAGGTGGAGGCGGTGGAAGTTTTGGAGGTGGTGCTGGTGCCGGGATTGGTAAGGGTGGTGGAATAGGTGGTGGGATTGGCAAAGGTGGTGGAATTGGTGGAGGTATCGGCAAAGGTGGCAAAATTGGAGGTGGGATTGGAAAAAGTGGTGGATTGAGTGTTGGCATCGGCAAAGGTGGCAAAGTTGGTGGTGGGATAGGAGGTGATGGTGGATTGGGAGGTGGTGTTAGTGGTGGTATCGGCAAAGGTGGTGAAATTGGAGGTGGGATTGGAAAAGGTGGTGGAGTTGGTGGAGGAATTGGCAAAGGCGGCGGAGTTGGTGGTGGGATAGGAAAAGGTGGTGGATTGGGCGGCGTTATCGGCAAAGGTGGTGGTATCAGCAAAGGTGGCGGAATTAGTGGTGGGATAGGAGGTGATGGTGGATTCGGAGGTGGTGTTGGTGGTGGTATCGGCAAAGGTGGTGAAATTGGAGGTGGGATTGGAAAAGGTGGTGGATTGAGTGTTGGTATCAGCAAAGGTGGCCAAATTGGTGGTGGGATAGGAGGTGATGCTGGAATGGGAGGTGGTGTTAGTGGTGGTATCGGCAAAGGTGGTGAAATTGGAGGTGAGATTGGAAAAGGTGGTGGAGTTGGTGGAGGAATTGGCAAAGGTGGCGGAGTTGGTGGTGGGATAGGAAAAGGTGGTGGATTGGGCGGTGGTATCAGCAAAGGTGGCGGAATTGGTGGTGGGATAGGAGGTGATGGTGGATTGGGAGGTGGCGTTGGTGGTGGTATCGGCAAAGGTGGTGAAATTGGAGGTGGGATTGGAAAAGGTGGTGAATTGAGTGTTGGTATCAGCAAAGGTGGCAAAATTGTTGGTGGGATAGGAGGTGATGGTGGATTGGGAGGTAGTGTTGGTGGTGATATCGGCAAAGGTGGCAAAATTGGAGGTGGGATTGGAAAAGGTGGTGAATTGGGTGGTGGTATCGGCAAAGGTGGCGGAATAGGAGGTAATGGTGGATTGGGAGGCGGAGTTGGTGGTGGTATCAGCAAAGGTGGTGAAATTGGAGGTAGGATTGAAAAAGGTGGTAGCTTTTCGGGTGGGGTTAGTAGTGGAATTGGAGGAGGAATAAAAGGTGGAGGTGGATTTGTTGGTGGTTTTGCTGGCAGCGCAGGAGGAGGTGGTGGAGGAGTAATCGGTGGCGGTGGAGGAGGGGGGATTGGACACCACTGAGTTTCACGTTGCATGCATGCATGAAGGTGCAGGGTAATTAATTGAAAATGAGTTCAATGGGTATTACCCGTTGATATTGTTATTTAATTATTAAGAATATTATGTTACTTCCATTAATAAAAAAGAAAATAAATAATCTCTTTCCACACATGATGCCATCTTGCAAATAATTTCTATACGAAGTAAATGTGAAGTGCAGTTAGTGCTTGATAGTGTTTTTTTTTTTTTTTTTGAAAAGGGTCAGTGCTTGATAGTTGATGCTGTTTTAATATTATAATTTTATAATTATTTAAAAGTATTTTTGATAGTAGTAGCAAATTAATAAGCATATAAGTGGCAGTTTACAGAGTGTAAGCACTCTTGGAGTCAATGACAGTTCTTTCTATCAAAACAGATGCTTTTAGGTTTGTCCAACTCACATTTATTATAATACGTAACATAATTTAATATCCAATTATACGAGACTTAAATGACATATGGTATGATGTAAATGGATCAAACATAATTAGCATAGTTCCCCCAAACACACAGAGCCATTTTTAATAGTTTTAGCACCTCTCTAATTTTGACATGGAAATCCTCTCCGATTCTCTCTTAATAATTTCTGTACAATACAGATACAGACCAATGTATAATGTGTTTCGATAGTAAAAATGCTTATTCAATTTGACAATATTCAGGTTCAAGTTATCATCACCGCAGGTGGTGTGTAAAAAAAAAAAAAAAAATACAATCCAGACATTAAATTGTCAAAATTATCTTTACAATTTATGGTATTATTAACATATTTCTTATTGAGTGATAGTATTGGTAGGAATTAGTTATTATACGGGATCTGTATAGTTAAACACTTATACTTATAGAAGTGAAAAACTAGTCATTAAATTCTAACTCAAATGTGCATAAAAATTAAAGATTTAAAAAATATGGGTAGTAATTGTTGGTTCCATTTCTTGATAAAAGATGGACCTTCACTAGTACCTTTATTCACCTACTTGTGTTCCATTCTCGGCTAATTATCGGTTGTTTTTAATGTTTTTATCTAGTGTACATGCAATAAGGTTTTGTGCGTAATTGATGAGCCTTGGTGGATTAAATTGAAGATTTGGGAGTGCACAGCTGTCATCTTTTGGAGGCTTCCATAAATTCTACAAGATGAACTGGGTTGAGAGCCTTATATTTCTGAAAAGGTCACGATGTCTATTTTCTAAAAAATTTTACGGTTTGTGATTCCGAGTTTTCTAGAGGAAGTTATGCTCATTTTTACAACAGTGCGCAGCTCACGACTTTCATGTCGAGAGTTAAGTCACGAGTCATGTTTCGGAGGCAGTCATAAATTCTAGATGATGAATTGGGTTTTGAGCTTTATATGTATGGAAAGCTATAGATGTTTACTTTCCAATGCATTTTACGGTTTGTGATTTTGAGTTTTCTAGAGGAAGTTATGGTCATTTTCGTAACAGTGCGCAATCTTAAAATTTGGACCAATGAGAACCGCAACCTAGTACCGCGACCGTTGGTCGCGCTACACCGGTCGCGATGAAACTTCAATTTTTTGGCAGTGAGCACCGCGACCACAGCGTTGCGACCGGCGGTAGCGACCCACGGTCACAATAGCGACGCGATAAACCTTATTTCCAATGTTTATAAGTAGAAAAAGGGCTTTAAAGAGAGGGGGTTCGGCTAGGGCTCTAAGGAGAGGACCAAGAGAGAAGAGAAGAGGCAAAGAGGGGAGAAGAAGATCACATTGGAACCAAGAGGGATTGGATTCAATCCTTGAGCCAAAATCTCACCATCAAGCTTGGATTTGGAGACAGTGGAAGCTAGACAAATTCACAATGAGGAGGAGGACGAAAGTTCATCACACCTAGAGTTTTTATATCGCTTTCCTTCTTTATTTTCATGCTTGTAACTCTCTTTATTAATTCGAAAACATGTTTAGTTGTAAATCTTTGATTATGAACTAAATTTGTAAGTTAGAGTTTTGATGGATCTTATTCTATGATGATTGAATGAATTGATTGTTTAATTTGTTATGGTTGATTATTATGTTGTTGAGTGGTATTATTGTGCTTAATGCTTTTGGATGTGAAGGCCTACATTTAGATTATAAATTGGTTGTGTGTTATGTACCGAGAGGAGACGCCCACAACGTGCTCGATGTAATGTCCACCACAAGTAGAATTAGATAGAGATATACTAATTTACTTGTGTGATCATATATGGTATTTATTGTGACTAATGCATTTTCATGCACTTAGATATACCATCGAGAGATAGGATATTAGTGTATGTGGAATAGGTCCGATTTACCTCGAGAGGGGACTTTCGATAATTTAGATAAACACGATCATCAACATGAATAGTTAAACTATAACAATGTGCTTTCATGAAACTCAATTGGATGGATTATGTGAATTCGAATACCCTAACTCATCTCTCAATTTGGTTGTTTATTTTACGTTTTATATTTGTTAGTTTTATCTTTCGTTATCTTATCTTAAACCATTTTGATTTATTCAAATAGATATAGACTTGGTTAATTTTAGTACTCAACGCCTAAATATCCCTGTGGAGACGTTAATTTACTCATCACTTTATTACTTGTGCCGACCCCATATACTTGCGGGTACAAAAAGGTATCGTATACGCGTGAACAGTCAATGAACAGTCAACAGTACGTACGCGCGTGAACAGTACTTATGAACAGTATCGTATATGAGTGAACAGTACCAATGAACAGTAACCAGTCATCTCCTATAAATAGCCCACATTTGTGAATCAAAAGGGATATCAAAAAAAGAAAAGGAGGAAGAAGATCCAAGAGAGAGAGTTTGGCTGGGTTCGTTCCAGCAGCTCTTAGTTGCGGCCTAGGGCTAATTTTCACCATTCTTCACTTTCCAAAACACCAACCGTTATCACCAAACACCAACACAAGATTAGTTTTACGAATTACATCGATTGTTCATCAAGAGAAGACGAAGATTTGCGGAAGAGAAGTTTCAGCCGGACCAAAGCCGATTTCGACTCTATACATCTCCGAATGGGTTGTATCACATCCCTTTTCCTATCTTCTTGTTATTTCGATTATATGAGTAGCTAGTTTTGTTGTTAGGTGGTTTTCGGAACCATGAACGAATTTGGATTTTATTGATTATGAATATATTTTGTATATTATTTCATGATATTGATTTTGAGCTTATTTTATATTATTACTTTGTGTTCAATTCTTGTGTTTTGCGATTGCGAAAGTAGATTACATGCTCTTTGATGAGAACCGATTTGATATTTATTGTAATACATGATATTGATTTTGAGCGTATTTTATATTATTACTTTGTGTTCAATTCTTGTGTTTTGCAATTGCAAAAGTAGATTGCATGCTCTTTGATAAGAACCGATTTAATGTTTATTGTAATATTATATGAGAAATCATTGAAATTACAATAGGGCTTAATTGACTCAAGAATCAATATTAGGTTAGTTTCGATAAGAAATTAATTAATTAACTTTTGTATTAGATTAATTATGGTTTTCAATTAATTGCACTATAGGACCAATAGGTGTATTTGATTAAATTCACATACCATACCATTGCGGGAGCAATACAATGTGGTGTGACCTTAGTTGAAGAAGTCTTATCATGTTAATAACGTGCTTCATAATAGTCAATATATTTCCTTATTCGGAATTGGAACCGTGTGACCACCTAGCATTATCTTCCATTTAACCCGTCTCGCTTTATTTTATCGTTTTAGTTAGTTAATTTAGTTTAATTGAGTTTATAAAATAAAAACCCAAAACAACTTGATTTATTTTACCGCTTTAGTATAATCTCTAGTTTTAGAATTAGTTCCATCACTTCCTTGTGGATTCGACTCCGTACTCACGGAAATATTATTACTTCGACACATCATACACTTGGGATTTATTCCCACGCGTTTGAGCGTGTCAAGTTTTTGGCGCCGTTGCTGGGGAAGTGTTTCGATTTTAGGTTTTTATTTTTCTTTTTAGATTTTTATTATTTTTATTTCAGTTTCTTTTGTTTCGATTTTATTTTTAATTTTTCTTTTGATTTGTTTTTCTTTGTCAGGTACTCAAGCCATTAGCCATGCAGTCGGCAGAGTTGATTAGACAGATGCAGATGTTGGTCGCTGAGATTAGGCAAAACCGCATAGGGGTTGCTTGCTATATATGTGGAGTTGGTGGACACGATTCTTCTGTGTGTCCATCTAGGGAGACCTTCCCGGAGTATGAGTATGAACAAGCACAGGCGCTTAATTATTATCCTCCGTGGTCAGGGAATGATCCATACTCCAACAGCTATAATCTAGGATGGAGTAATTATCCAGACTTCTCCTGGAGAGATAGTCAGCAGCAGCCATGGCAGTATCAGGAGTGCCAACAACAAAGTTGGTTTGAGCCATTGCATCAATACCAGTACCAGCCCAATGCACAAAGTTATTTTGATCAACCGGCTGATCAATCATCTCAGCAGGTCCAAACATTACAAAATGACAAGCTTGACGAACTCATACAAATGATGTAGCAGAACAATCAGATAACTGGCAGGATAGAGGCACAACTTGGCCAACTGGTTGAGGCATTGCAAAATAAAGTGCCCGAAGAGTTCCCCAACCAGCTAGAGCAAGCAGAGGAGATTACCATTCCTTTGAGTGGTACGACAGTTACTGATAAGGTTGAGGATGAACTTTCTGATTCTGTTAATTTTGCTGCATGTACAGGTACTCAACTGGTGAGTGTAGAGGCAAAAACAGGTTTGGGGGTTAAAACAGAAGTCAAACCTAAAGAGGAACCACCTGATAACGGGACTAAATATGGAGATGATGGAGATTGCTTTAAGTTGAAAAAACTATTCTCCTTATTATTTCAGGTCCATGGAGAGCGTGTACGATCGTGCAGGTATGAGCTGATTGTAGGTCATGCAGGAAACAGAATCTGGGATGTATTTTAAGAGATAGCTCAAGTACGACGTCTTGCCTAGACGTTAAATAAAGCACTAGGAGGGAGGTAACCCTTTATTTTCGTTTCTTTTTGTTTTTGTTTTTTATTGTGTTTTTTTATCATTTTCATTCAATTTTGCTTTTCCAATAGAAGTGCTATGCTTTGTGTTGAGAAAACGAAGTACGGGGGAGTGATGTTGGATGAAGTGATAGTTGTGGATATTTAGGATTATTAGTTGTGGATACTAGGGCTGTTGTTTTGTGTTCATGTTTTATGCGTTTTTATTTTTTTTTTCCTTGAATCTAGGATTTTAAACATTGAGGACAATGTTTATCTTAGGTTTGGGGGTATTTTTGTCTTTTGTGTGCTTTTATTTTTGGTTGGTGTATATAGGCTGGAAACCTAGACTTTCCTTATACGCACTGCATTTGGAAGACTTAGGCATAACAATGCCATGTACACCAGTTTTAGAGTCTTTTATTGTATTTTTTGTGTTTTGTTTTATTTATTTTAGGATAGCAAATCATATGCATGCTAAATAGATAATTGAGTAATAATATGTAAATGCTTAGGTCATTTAAGTGTACAAAGTTGTTAACTAGAATAATGCCGGTAAGTTTTGCATCTAATCATATAGGTCTAACATTGTTGCATTGTAGTATGTGAAAACTTCCAATTAGTAGCCCTGATTAATAGTAGAGACTACCCTTAGTGAGATTTTGAGCTTATCGCGTATTCATTCTGAGGGAATTTTTGTTTCTACTCTTAAACACTTTCTTAAGCTTTATTGTTAGTTTGATCTCTATAGATTTGCATTGGATGTTAATGAACTGCATTATAAAAATCTTGTATGTATGTTTTGAATATTAAATTGAGTAGATTTTGGAGATATGATTCAGGCATTGTGTGTGAACTTATAAATAGCTTGATTTCATGTCCTTAAATTGTATGCTCCCTATCCCATTCGAGGCCAAACACTCGCATATTAGCCTTTTATTGTATGAACTACATGTCCAAAAATCTTAGCCGAAATTGTAAGACGTTACCCTTGACGCTTGGAAACTAGAGACAATTAAAAGAAAAATGTGTAAGTGTTGAGTGAGAAAAAGGGGTGGAGTAGAAAAGATGAAATGGATGTGGAAATGTGCAGGAAAAAAAAAATAATAGCCAACAGAAAATAAAAAATATATATATATATATATGAAAAGAGTTGGCTAAAATGAGAAAAAGAAGTGAAGTACAAAAAAAAAAAAAAAATTGAAGAAGGTTGAAAAAGAGGTTGAAGGAGAAAGATGTAGAAGAGGAAGGGAAGAAAAGTTGAACAAATTTGGTAGTCATGAGAGAAATTGCACAAATTGAAAATTTTATGAAGTCTCTCAATAGGTTTCCAAGTGAGTTGAATCCGATTTTCATTTTTTTTGAGCCAATCACCCTAAGCCCCATTACAACCATATAAGGACCTGTTGATCTCCTTAGGAAACTTAATTGTAATATCTGACATGTTTGTATATTGATTTTTCCGTTCTTAACATTTGATATCTTTCATGAGGTCCTTTGCTTAATCTGTGCGTTCTTTCTAATTATTGATGCATACGACACATTTTGAAATTCTTTGCTCATAAATTCCAGTCGTATGCAGTTGAAAGTGTGATAGCTTAGGTTCTGTGTGTCATTGAGTGAAAACTTGTGAGACTAGAGTCGAGGCGAATTACATCAGTGGTCTATTAGTATGGAAGGTGTCACGATTATAAATGTATTACATGTCAGTGTCTTGTCTGATATAGGGTGTTTAGACTTATTTGCAGTGTTTTAGATTTCTAATTTTTGTGATGTTCTTATGCCTTTGTATTTGTGTGCATACTTGATTTGATGTGTAGCTATGTATGTGGTTAGCTTAGGACGTTTGTGGGTATCGTAGCTGGTAAACCCTCATGAGACTATAACTCGTCCACTAAGGCCACCTAGGGGTTTAAAGACTTGTGGCACGTGCTAAGTGCCATCGTTTCATCCTACGAAAATGGATATAGCTTAGTTTATTTTTTTATTTTTTTTATTATTGTTAATTTTAGTTGTTTTTGTTTTTGTTTTTGTTGTGGTGTGTGCCAATTTGCTTGAGGACAAGCAAAAGATAGGTTTTGGGGTATTTTATCGGTCATTTATTGTTATTTATTTACGACCCTTGGATCGTTTCTTTTGATTGTATTTTTGAATATTTTTGGTACGTTTGATGTATTTTGTGAGTATGTACAGATACTAGGTGAGCCCCGTGAATTAATGCGAATATACGATGAGTCGAGGCAAAACCGGGCAATTTGGGATATGTATTCTTGGTATGAGGTATAGGAGCTTATCGAGGAAGTTTTGGTCGATTAAATTGAAGATGTACCGTACACGTGAACAGTGCCGTACACGTAAATAGTATGTGGTGAACAGTAATGCCGCAGTCAACAGTTATGAACAGTACGTACACGCGTGAACAGTACTTATAAACAGTATCGTATACGCGTGAACAGTACCCATGAACAGTACCCAGTCATCTCCTATAAATAGCCCACATTTGTGAATCAAAAGGGATATCAAAAAAAGAAAAGGAGGAAGAAGATCCAAGAGAGAGAGTTCGGCTGGGTTCGTTCCAGCAGCTCTTAGCTGCGGCCTAGGGCTAATTTTCACCATTCTTCACTTTCCAAAACACCAACCGTTATCACCAAACACCAACACAAGATTAGTTTTACGAATTACATCGATTGTTCATCAAGAGAAGACGAAGATTTGCGGAAGAGAAGTCTCAGCCGGACCAAAGCCGATTTCGACTCTACACATCTCCGAATGGGTTGTATCACATCCCTTTTCCTATCTTCTTATTATTTCGATTATATGAGTAGCTAGTTTTGTTGTTAGGTGGTTTTCGGAACCATGAACGAATTTGGATTTTATTGATTATGAATATATTTTGTATATTATTTCATGATATTGATTTTGAGCTTATTTTATATTATTACTTTGTGTTCAATTCTTGTGTTTTGCGATTGCGAAAGTAGATTACATGCTCTTTGATGAGAACCGATTTGATATTTATTGTAATACATGATATTGATTTTGAGCGTATTTTATATTATTACTTTGTGTTCAATTCTAGTGTTTTGCAATTGCTAAAGTAGATTGCATGCTCTTTGATGAGAACCGATTTAATATTTATTGTAATATTATATGAGAAATCATTAAAATTACAATAGGGCTTAATTGACTCAAGAATCAATACTAGATTAGTTTCGATAAGAAATTAATTAAGTAACCTTTGTATTAGATTAACTATGGTTTTCAATTAATTGCACTCTAGGACCAATAGGTGTATTTGATTAAATTCACATACCATACTATTGCGGGAGTAATACAATGTGGTGTGATCTTAGTTGAAGAAGTCTTATCATGTTAATAACGTGCTTCATAATAGTCAATATATTTCCTTATTCGGAATTGGAACCGTGTGACTACCTAACATTATCTTCCATTTAACCCGTCTCGCTTTATTTTATCGTTTTAGTTAGTTAATTTAGTTTAATTGAGTTTATAAAACAAAAACCCAAAACAACTTGATTTATTTTACCGCTTTAGTATAATCTCTAGTTTTAGAATTAGTTCCACCACTTCCTTGTGGATTCGACTCCGTACTCACGGAAATATTATTACTTCGACACATCATACACTTGGGATTTATTCCCACGCGTTTGAGCGTGTCATCAGGCACTACAACATGTAAGGATAGAACACACGTGACTCGTAGGACACGTGGGACACCAGGTTGGTGCCGACCAAAGTCACTTCGACGGTCAAGTCAATGATCCGAAATAAAGATAATGAAATAGATAAAGCAAATAAATAGCAATACTTCCTTAAATGCAAGAATGAGTCCGTAAAGGATCGTATAATGGAATAAGTAGACCGGAGTCACGTTCAGGGAGCAACTGTGAATGATCGGAGTTGGCCGAAAATCGCCGTGAGGAGATGCTTCTCGAAGATCGTGAATGAATGATTAACTGAATTATTCTCTTTTTCGCTAAGCGTGAGCTTCACTATGAGTGGAGGTCTCACTTTTATAGGAATTAATCCTACCCGTTGAGAGAGGGAGGGAGGGGTTGGATCATGTTTCCTGGATAATTGGCCCAAATCAAGAACGGCGTGATTGCCTCCTTGACTTGTCCACCAGACTTCAAATTTGAACTTCAAATTTGAAGTCTGATGGTTTACGCCTTAGGTCGAAGATCCATGGATGGACCATGGGTTTGGTTATCGTAAAGGTGGCCAGTCGACAGTGTTTCATGCGTCGAGCGACATAGAGGTAACTCTGGGTGACCATGTCCATAGGTTTGGGAGATTTTGTTCGACCTTGGGTCATGGAGTCGAGCGACACATGGTTGACCGTCCATCGTGTTGATCTGCGACAACGGGTGGGTCGACAGATGGTTTACTATGTCGATCAACATAAGGTTCGGCTGTCCATAAAGTTCAATTGAAGGTCGACCAAGTGGATTGCGACCTTTTGTGTCGTGTGGTTGTCATATGAAGGGACCATGTCGAGCGAAATGAAGTAAGGTTCCATGTAGTCAAGTTGAAGGCCAATAGTTGGCTCGACATGTAGGAGTTCGCGTCGCTTGACTCAACCTTTCCGTAGTGTGGTTGATGTGTAGGTGAGTGAGTCTTTTAGGCTTGGGTTGCTTTGATGGATCAGGTAGGGATTCTCTTCTTGGCCTTGGGCCTTGTAAATGATTTAATTAGGCTTTGGGCCTGACTAATTTTGATTACTGCAGTTTGCCCCTAAACTCTTCGTGTTTGATCAGAATTTGAAGAGTTTGTCATGTGTGTTCGATCGTATCGGGTAGAACGTATTAACCGTATCGAATGACATCATTGCTTTTTGTCGGGTTGTGGTGATGTGGGGATTTGTTAGTCATCTGGTGCTGTACGTTGGTGCTGCGCAACTCGTGTGATGTCGTTCGATAATGTTATGACTCTCTTCGAGTCGATCCCAATGTAGATCACTGTGGAGAAAGGGAGTCAATTCGCCAATGGGTTGTACGACAGTAGGGGTTGGAACGTTTGAATGGCTAACTCTTCGTTTGCCCCTTGACAGTTGTCATTATCAATCATTGTCTCGCCTTGGGAAGGTACAAGGTTTTAAATGCTGACAGTTATGGGGGTATGTGACCAATTAGGAGCTAACATGTCATCATCTTCTTTTCATATATTCCCGTCTATTTCTCTCTCTTCATTTCCAGACTTTTATGTTTCCTATTTTTCCCTTTCTCTCTCTATTTTCAATCGCCACCTCTCTATTCTCCGATGTTCATTCAGGCTATTTCCAGCGTATTTTGTGCGTTTTGCGGCGAGATTTTGCATATTTCATCCTTCCATTGGTAAGTTTTCTAATTTTTCTTGCTTTTGACTTGTGTTTTTGCGATTTTTGCTTTCATTGTTGTTCTTGATTGTTCTTCTAGCAGTGCTTAGAAAAACAAAACGAAATGCTGAGTTTGATCCAAAAACTTGTTAGGAAACATTAGAAATTTGTTTGTGAGGATGGTGTCGTGTAACACTATGCGTCGACCCAATAGTTATAGGATTAACCTTATTTCTTTGTAGTTAGGTCGAGTCGAGGTAGAGTTAGTGTGTGTTTTACTAACAAGCATCCCCTTGTTTGTCGGTCGACCTTGTAGGTGAGATGTCAAATAGAGGAGATGATAGTACCCCTAGTACATCAGGCTGCGGGGATAGCGATCCTGTCGATCTATCGTCCAACTCATGGGGTGAGTGGGGAGGTCACTTTAGCCACTGATAGTGTAGAGCCAATCCCATTGTATATGTAGGAGGGTATGCCTACGGTTTTGATCGAGCCCCTTCTTGGGATCCCCCTTGTCGATCTACCAGGCAGATCATTGGGGCCTTACCCGATGAGTCCGAGTAGGCCATTGGGGTTACTGCTTATTAATCCAGCGAGCAAGCTTAAGGAGGAGGATTTGAGTCATATCAGGTATCGTTACGACTTGCCTGATGGTGTCGACCTTAGGGTTCCGTCCAAGGAGAAGTGGCCCAACTGGGACATACCTGGGTGGACGTGCTTCTATGAGCTTCTATTTTTTACAAGGTAGTGCTTAGGTTGCCCATACCTCACTTGGTTAGGAAGGTGCTCGACTACTTTCGAGATCGCTCCGGGCCAGCTAATGCCTAACTGCTGGAGGATCCTCCTTAAGCTGGAACTCTTCTATGAGAGGAAGTCGATCGACCACGACACGGAGAAGGGTAGGTACACCTTTGTGCTTCGAACCCACTGCTAGCACCTTATCACTGAGCTGACAACTAACGACCGACAGTGGAAAGACATATACTTCTTCGCTCGTGGTCTTTTAGTCGAGTGGCCCCTAGGCAATGCTATTGTTCGTTCGACCTAGGCTAAGGATGGTGGGTTACTAACCTGTCTTGTCGTGTCATTCGACCCTTAGGTTTCACTTATGTTTTCTAACTCCATCTTGTGTTTTTCTTGTCGCGGAGAATCTTGGAGTCTCTCAAGCTGTCGTTGGCATCAGCTGTGCTAAGCATATGGACTTAATCTTGTCGTTCGGTGAGAATGAGAGGAGTTGGAAAATGATCCTCACCGAGGAGAACTTGAGGTCTAGTAGACTTTGGCAGTTTTCAGTCCTCAACGAGCCAGGTACTCCTTATCCAGCTTTCAAACATTTAGTGGAATTTTTCAGAGTTAGGCAGAGTGTCGAACGGCTGTACGACACTGAATTTTTAAGTCTAATTTCTTACATCGAGCGACGTTTCGTAATGGACCTAATGGTTGGAGGTTTCTACATCCCTGGAGCAGACGATGCGCTGAAGAGGCTGCAATAGAAAAAGAAAAAAGGAAAGAAAAAGGCCAAGTCAATCGACATGGTCGAGCCTTTGGCTATACTACCTCCTCCTCCATTGTCTATGTAACACCTCCTGACCCGACCCGCCTGGATCGACCCAAGGAGCGCTACCCGATTTTTAAACTTTTCTAAACTATGTTTATAAATTGAAATCTTTGAAAAACCAAATAACATGTATTTTAAAATGCTTTATAGTGAGTCTATCAAAACTTGTTAGAAAATTTTTGCCACAGTTTCCTCTGTTTTTTTGATTTTCCAAAAATCTTGTTTTCAACAAAAACTCAAGTAATATAAGATTCAACACTTCAAAATTCATTTCTCAATTATGTGCGCACTCTGCCATATAGTGCGACTTCCTAAATATTTCCAACTAAAACAATACTTTATCAATATTTACAAACTTTGAAAAAACGTAAACCATTAACCAAATATATTAACAAAAGATATATATATATATATATATATAACAAATTTACAAACTTCTGTATATGCATGCTTAACTGAATGATATACAACCAAAATACAAATATAACTACCCACAAGTATGGTGACTCTGAACCTCAGTCTGCAGCTACCTTCTCTCTAATCTTTTTCTCCGCTGGTATCTTTGTTACCTACGCGTGATAAAAATCAACGCGCTAAGCATATCGCTTAGTGGGTGTACACTAAATAAATAATTTCAAAATTCATAAAATAACCTTTCCGAGTAAAATGTCATGTTAATTTCATATTCAAACATATTATTAATAAGCAACTTATTAAAAACAACTCAATTAAATTAATAACTCATAAGAATTCAACTTTTCAATTCTTTTATAAACATTTTATTCCATTCATTTCAATCATGGCCCTTCGGTATATTCAACATAATTTTCTGGACTAGAATATGGGCAGTTCGACATCGACCACTCGGTGACTACCCATCGAACATAACTCCCAACCCTAGGACCGGCACTTGGGGCCTGTTCCATCCAAGGGTGGTACATATAACTCCCTACCCTAGGACGAATCCTTAGGGAGGTACATAATATCAATATCAAAACTCCCTACCCTAGAACGAATCCTTAGGGAGGTACATAATATCAAGATCAACATCAATATCGGCGCAGTACTGCTGAAATAATCCAGCTGGTATACCAACCTCCTATATCCGTTTATATATTCAAGTATCCTAGGGTCGTTTCACAATACAACATTTTCAATTTTCATTTCAATGCATTTTATTCCCTTCAAATTAACATTCATCAATTCAACAACAATGATATTCACAAAACAATATTCGTAAAACATATTCGAAAACATACGATATCACAAATCCATAACAAATTTTCAAAATCAATAATAAGTTTTCAATTCATGTAGTCAAAATATAGAAATTCAAATCAAGTCATATAACGAAATTCATAAGGTTTTCAAAAATACGTGTACACCAACCTGGATACCGTTTTTAAGAACTTTTCTTTCCTGGATTTCTTTTTTTTTTCCTTCTCCTTTCTCCTTTTCTCTTTCTCCCTCCTCTTTTCTTTATGTTTCTCCTTTCTTCTTCCTTTCTTCTTCTTCCTCTTTTCTTCTTCTTCCCTTCTTCTTCTTCCTTTCTCTTTTTCTTTTTCTTCTCCCGGTCTCTCTCTCTATTTTCTGTTAGCTTCTTCGTGAAGCTTCCATCGTCATTTATTTTTTTTTATAAAATTTTGGTCATCGCGACCGCTCTTTATGACCTGTGGTTGCGCCACCTGATCGCGGTGCTTATAGGAATATTTTTACTACCTTCATCGCGATCAGCCATCGCGGTGTCTGGTCACGATGTTGGTCGCGATGCTCACTGTCCAAAATCAGTATTTTCACCGTGAGCTGCTCATCGCGATCCCTGGTCACGGTATCTGATCGCGGTGCTCACTGCCCAAAATCATCATTTTCACCGCGAGCTGCTCATCGCGATCTGTGGTAGCGGTACTCACTGCCAACGTTTTCCTTTTCTTTCATGCACTCTTTCTAGACCGCTCTACCTGGTTTACTTGTTTACCTAAAAATTAATCCAAATAAACCCATTACATAATTTTTACGTAATTAACAATAATTATGGGTACATTTCATAATTAATGAAAATTACAGATGTTACAATTTTTCCCCTCTTAATAAATTTCGTCCTCGAAATTTTACCTCAGTCGAACAATTGAGGATACTGCTGTTTCATGATTTCTTCGCTTTCCCATGTAACCTCTTCTATAATATGATTCCTCCAGAGGACTTTCACCAGTAGAACTCTTTTATTTCATAGTTCTTTAATCTCCCTATTAAGAATTTGCACTGGTTCTTTTTCGTACGTCAAGTCTGGTCGTATTTCAATACTTTCAGCCTGGACTCTGTGGAAAGGATCAAATCTGTATCTCCTCAGCATTGACACATGAAACACATTATGAATCTTCTCTAGTTCAGGAGGTAAAGCAAGTATGTAGGCTACTGGTCCCACACGTTCAATGATTTCATATGGGCCAATAAACCTAGGACTCAACTTCCCTTTTCTACTAAACCTGAGCACTTTCTTCCATAGAGATACTTTAAGAAAAACTTTTTCATCGATTGTATATTCTATCTCCTTTCTTCTCAGGTCTGCATACGATTTCTATCGGTCAGATGCAACTTTCAGTCTTTCTTTGATGATCTTCACCTTCTCCTCAGTTTGTCTGATCAAATCTGGGCCTACTAACATGTCTTCTCCCAACTCTGTCCAACATACTGGTGTCCTGCATTTCCTTCCGTACAGTGCTTCATATGGTGCCATAGCTATACTCGATTGGTAACTGTTATTGTATGCAAACTCAATCAATAGGAGGTGATCAGCCCAACTCCCTTCAAAATCAATTACACAACTTCGGAGTATATCTTCTAGCACCTGAATTACTCTTTCTGATTGTCCGTCTGTCTGCTGATGGAAGGCTGTACTGAAACTCAATCGAGTACCCAAAGCTTCTTGAAACTTCTTCCATAATCTATATGTAAACTTCGGGTCCCTATCTGATATTATTGATGCAGGTACTCCATATAATCTGACTATTTCTTTTATATACAATTCTGCCAGTCGATACAGTTCTGACAGGTAGAAAATGTGCTGACTTTGTCAGTCGGTCCACTATTACCCATATTGCATCATGTTTACTCCGGGTGAGAGGCAATCATGTGACAAAGTCCATCGTGATACGATCTCATTTCCATTCAGGTATTGATATTGGCTGTAGCAATCCTGATGGAACCTGGTGCTCAGCTTTCACCTGTTGACATGTCATGCACTTATTCACGAAGTCCACCACATCTTTCTTCATCCCAGACCACCAATACTGAGTTTTCAAATCTCTATACATTTTTGTGCTACCTGGGTGCATCGAATACGGACTACTGTGTGCCTATGTCAGGATCATCTTTTTCAATTCTTCATCATCTGAAATACAAATTCTGTCTCTAAAACACACAATACCATTATTTATGACTGTAAAATTTGGATGCTTCCCCTCTGGGATCTGTCCATAAATAATCTGAATTATATCATCCTGCTTCTGTTTTTCTGCTATCTGCTGAATTAAACTTGGTCTGCATCTCAATTCAGCTACCAATGTATTATCTGGATTCAATTGTAATTGCACATTCATAGCTTTTAGGGTGAATAATGCTTTTCTGCTCAGAGCATCTGCTACCACATTCGCCTTTCCTGGATGGTAATCAATCACACAATCATAATATTTGATCAATTCCATCCATCGTCTCTGTCTTAGATTGAGCTCTCTTTGAGTAGGCAGATATTTCAGACTCTTGTGATCTGTGTATATGTAACACTTTTCACCATACAAGTAATGCCTCCATATTTTCAAGGCAAATACAATGGCTGCAAGTTCCAGATCATGTATCGGATAATTTTGTTCATGAGTTTTCAGCTCTCTGGATGCATATGCAACCACCTTGCCTTCCTGCATCAGTACACAACCTAAACCATGGTGTAAGGCATCACTATAGTTCACAAAATCTTTACTTGAAACAGGCTGAATCAGGACTGGAGCCTCTACTAACATTGTCTTCAATCTGTCAAAAGCTGCTTAGCATCTGTCACTCCAGTCAAATTTGACATTTTTATGCAGTAGCTTGGTCAACGGACTTGCTATGGAGGAGAATCCCTTCACAAACCGTCGATAATAACCTGACAAGTCTAAGAAACTTCTGACTTCTGCAACATTCTTGGGAGGCTTCCATTCCACAATTGCTTCAATCTTCTTAGGATCTGCCTTAATACCCTCTGCTGATACAATGTGGCCTAGAAATGCAATGTCAGCCAACCAGAACTCACATTTACTCAATTTACCATACAGTTGCTTCTCCCTCAGAATCTGCAATACTACTCTGAGGTGCCTGTCATGGTCCTCGATCGTCTGTGAGTATACCAGGATATCATCAATAAATACAACCACAAACTGATCCAAGTATGGTCGGAATATCTGATTTATCATATCCATAAAGGCTACAGGTGCATTTGTCAGCCCAAATGGCATCACTACAAATTCATAGTGTCCATACCTTGTTTTGAATGCGGTTTTCAGAATATCAGAATATTTTATTCTCAATTGATGATTCCCCGATCTGAGATCTATCTTTGAGAAGACACAGGCTCCTCTCAACTGATCAAACAAGTCATCGATTCTAGGCAACGGATATTTATTCTTGACAGTGAGTTTATTCAGCTGCCTATAATAGATGCATAATCTCAGCGACCCATCTTTCTTTTTCACAAATAGTACTGGAGCTCCTCACGGGGATACACTGGGTCTGATGAAGCCTTTATCCAGCAATTCTTGTAACTATATCTTCAGTTCTTTCAGTTCTGCTGGTGCCATTCTATAAGGAGCTATAGATACTGGTGCAGTACCTGGTACCACATCGATCACAAACTCCACTTCTCTCTGAGGTGGCAAACCAGGAAGTTCCTCTGAAAATACATCTGCGTAATCACACACAGTAGGTATATTCTGAATTATAGAATCAACCTTTCTGGAATCAACCACTTGAGCCAAATAAGCTTCACAACCCTTTCTGATCAATTTACAGGCTGTAGTAGCTGAAATAACATTGGAGAGAAAATCCTTCCTTTCACCCACCATTGTGATTTCTGCGCCATCGGCTGTTCTGAGTGTTACTCTTTTCAAATTGCAGTCGATCACTACCTTTTGTTTGGATAGCCAATCCATGCCTACAATAACATCAAACTCATGGAATGGCAACTCCATCAAATCACCTGGAAAGTCATACTCCTGAATCCGAATAAGACAATTTCTGTACACACGGTTCACAATTACACTTTGGCCTATCGGATTGCTGACTAATACTTCATACTCAGTAGGTTCAGTTTTCAAATTTCGTTGTTTCAACAATGCATCACATATATAGGAATGAGTAGAACCTGGATCTATCAATGCAATAGCTGTAGTGTCAAAGATAGAAATAGTACCAGCAATCACTTTCTGGCACATCCTTATCTTCCTGAGCCCTAATACCATAGGCTCGTGTAGGGGTACGACTATCTGCTCTTGCCACTGATTCTGACACCCCTCTGTGGCTACCACCTTCAATTCCTGCCTGATTGGGTCTCCTACTTCTGGAAGTTGTAGGAGCTGGTCTCTCTGATTGCTGAACAGGGATAGCTCTAACCTGTGGGCAATCCCTCTGAAAATGATCACGGGATCCACATCTCAGACAAGCTCTTGTGATCTTCCAGCATTCCCCAGGATGTCTTCTTCCACAATGCTCACACAATACCAGGGCTGGTTCCCTAGTTGCATTCCCAGGGTTACTGGCTATTGATGTTACAGACTATCCCGGCCTAGCTGTGGGTATGGGCCTCTGCGGTCCCTTAAACTTCTTACTCTGTGGCTGATATGAACTAGATGGCCCTGATCCCTTTCTCTGTTGACCTCTGTCTCGTCTGGCCTGCTCTTCTTTCTTGATTCTTTCCACATTCAAGGTTGCAGAGACAAGTCTGGTAAAATCTTCAAACTCAAATGCGGCAACCTATAGGCGGATATAGTCATTCAATCCATCTTCAAATCTCCTGCACCTGTCCGCCTCGGTAGACACCATATCTCGAGCATATTTACTCAACCTGACAAATTCTCTTTCGTACTCTGTCACTGTCATTTGTCTCTGCTTCAGATTGGTAAATTCTCTCTTTATGTTATCCAAATAAATACGACCGACATATTTTCTTTGAAATTCCTTCTGAAAAAACTCCTAAGTTCTGTCTTCCGGCCGCACCGACTGTATAACGGAGGTCCACCATTGGTAGGCATCCTCCTGCAATAAGGTTACTGCACACACTAAACTTTCTTCATGTGTGCAATGCATCTGCTGTAATATTCTATCTGTCCGCTCAAACCAATATTCTGCGGCAGATGCATCCTCATCTTTTCTGCCATGAAAATCAGTAGGTCTGTACTTGGCCAGCCGTTCAATGGCTGACCTTCTTAGCGCTGTTCTGACCACGTTCTGAAAGAATTCAGCCATTTGTTGCATAAATACCGGCTGACCCTGAGCTTCTAGTCCAGCCACCCTTGGGCTTACAGATTCTCTAGATGCTCCCCCAGCCACGCTGGCGGGACTTTCAGGTCTATCTCTATCTCCACTTCCTTCCATTTCATTTTATCCTATATAAAACAGAAGAGAGGTCTGCAGATTAGAGTCACATACTCCTATAGGTTCTTTATACAATGCATGCATATACAAAATATTACTCTTTCGGTCCAGAAACGCCTAAACCTGCGCTCTAATACCACTTAAATGTAACACCCCCTGACCCGACCCGCCTGGATCGACCCAAGGAGCGCTACCCGGTTTTCAAACTTTTCTAAACTATGTTTATAAATTGAAATCTTTGAAAAACCAAATAACTTGTTCGAAAAATTTTGCCAGAGTTTCCTCTGTTTTTCTGACTTTCTAGAAATCCTGTTTTCAATAAAAACTCAAGTAATATAAGATTCAACACTTCAAAATTCATTTCTCAATTATGTGCGCACTCTGCCATATAGTGCGACTTCCCAAATATTGCCAACTAAAACAATACTTTATCAATATTTACAAACTTTGAAAAAAACGTAAGCCATTAAACAAATATTAACAAAACATATATATATATATATATAACAAATTTACAAACTTATGTATATGTATGCTTAACTGAATGATATAAAACCAAAATCCAAATATAACTACCCATAAGTATGGTGACTCTGAACCTCAGTCTGCAGCTACCTCCTCTCTAATCTTTTTCTCCGCTGGTATCTCTGTTACCTACGCATGATAAAAATCAACGCGCTAAGCATATCACTTAGTGGGTGTACACTAAATAAATAATTTCAAAATTCTAAAATAACCTTTCTAAGTAAAATGTCATGTTAATTTCATATTCAAACATATTATTAATAAGCAACTTATTAAAAACAACTCAGTTAAATTAATAACTCATAAGAATTCAACTTTTCAATTCTTTTATAAATATTTTATTCCATTCATTTCAATCATGGCCCTTCAGTATACTCAACATAATTTTCTAGACTGGAATATGGGCCGTTCGACATCGACCACTCGGTGGCTGCCCATCGAACATAACTCCCAACCCTAGGACCGGTACTTGGGGCATGTTCCATCCAAGGGTGGTACATATAACTCCCTACCCTAGGACGAATCCTTAGGGAGGTACATAATATCAATATCAGAACTTCCTACCCCAGGACGAATCCTTAGGGAGGTACATAATATCAAGATCAACATCAATATCGGCACAGTACTGCTGAAATAACCCAGCTGGTATACCAACCTCCTATATCCGTTTATATGTTCATGTATCCTAGGGCCGTTTCACAATACAACATATTCAATTTTCATTTCAATGCATGTTATTCCCTTCAAATTAACATTCATCAATTCAACAATAATGATATTCACAAAACAATATTCGTAAAACATATTCAAAAACATACGATATCACAAATCCATAACAAATTTTCAAAATCAATAATAAGTTTTCAATTCATGTAGTCAAAATATAGAAATTCAAATCAAGTCATATAACAAAATTCGTAAGGTTTTTAGAAATACGTGTACACCAATCTGGATACTGTTTTTACGAATTTTTCTTTCCTGGGTTTCTTTTTTTTTCCTTCTCCTTTCTCCCTCATCTTTTCTTTCTTTTTCTCCTTTCTTCTTCCTTTCTTCTTCTTCTTCCTCTTCTCTTCTTCTTCCCTTCTTCTTCTTCTTGTCTCTTTTTCTTTTTCTTCTCCCGGTCTCTCTTTCTATTTTCTGTTAGCTTCTTCGTGAAACTTCCACCATCATCTATTTTTTTTTATAAAATTTTGGTCATCGCAACCGCTCCTCGCGACCTATGGTCGCGCCACCTGATCGCGGCGCTCACTGAAATGTTTTTATCGCCTTCATCGCGATCATCCGTCACGGTGTCTGATTGCGATGCTCACTGCCTAAAATCAGCATTTTCACCGGGGGCTGCTCATCGCGATCCCTGGTGCGGTATCTAATCATGATACTCACTGCCTAAAATTATCATTTTCACCTCGAGCTGCTTATCGCGATCTGTGGTCGCGGTAGCTGATCTCGGTACTCACTGCCAACTTTTTCCTTTTCTTTCATGCACTCTTTCTGGACCGCTCCACCTGGTCCACTTGTTTACCTAAAAATTAATCCAAATAAACCTATTACATCATTTTCACATACTTAACAACAATTATAGGTACTTTTCATAATTAATAAAAATTACGGATGTTACAGTCTAGTCGAGGCAAGAAGGTCCTAGACCTGAGTTTTGCTGGGCAGAAGAGGAAGAGGGATGATTCCGCAACCGGCAGTGAAGCGTCGTTCGGACCTTTCTTTCCCTCAAAATGCTTCGGCTTACTCCGACTTTAAGCCGATCATGTCCCAAGTTGAATGACTACTCCTACTCGAAAATGAGAGTCATTTGAAGGATATGGGTTCCTCCTAAGCTGTGGATTGGGGTATGGGCCACCTCTTCCAGGTATGATGTCGTGCGACAGTTAGAACACTTAATGTTGTAAATTTTTATACTAAGTGTGGATTTACTTATCTTGTAGGCTCTGCAGCCACAGATCTTTACCAAGAAGGAGCTCAATCTGTCTTAAAAGAATGTGAGGGAGCTCAAGTCGAGCAACCAAAGCCTTATGATGAATATAGAGAGGTTGAGAGTTGTCAATTTGGAGGCTAAAAAGACTGCCTATGAAGCTTCTAGTCGTGTGGTCGAAGCTACCCTTAAGAGTAGTCGATTGAAATCAGAGGTCGAGCGGCTGGGTACGAAGTTGAGTGCTAAGGAGGCCGAGTATGATTCTCTCTACGACTAGCTGAAGGATAGTGTTCTCAACGCCATCATTAAAACAATGGCTGATCTGATGAAGCAGTTCATGGAGAGTCATACGAATGAATAGAAACCCGAGGCATGGGTTGCTGACCATGAAGAGCTGATGCGTCCTGATGCTGAGGAGGGTGACAATGAGGAAGCTGTCAAGAGCGGCGATTTGGTTAAGGAAGATAAAGTTGAAGACAAGACTGCTGACCTTGTCGATTCAATTCCTGATGGTGCGGCTGTCTTGGGGTTAGCTGCTCAGTCGAAGGGGAGTCAGCCCCCTAGTCAAGTCATGGAAGATGAGGACGCTGCTAAGCAAGAAAATGAAGATGCCGCCTCATAAAGGATTGTAGAACTAGTACTTTTTATTAAATTTTTGAATTTTTGCCCATGGAGGGTTTGGAACGCAACATTAAATGCAATTTATTTTCTTTTGTTATGCGGTTTCAATACTATTCCGTGCATCAATCGACATGTGTCTTTACAGTTGTTAGATTTTGTCAAGCTAACTATGAATCATATCATGAAGTAACAAGGTAAAAAATGAAATAAATATCGACGTGCCGTTCGACTTAGTCGAGCCAACTACGAGCCTTATCCTAAGGTACGATATAAAATGAAAAAGATTAAAGTATCGTTCGCCTTAATCGCTTATTGACGCTATGATCAAATGAAAACTAGATTACAACTGATTGCTGAATGTCAAGCGACAATTTGTTTATACGTCGAGCAGTTATAGTGACGTCATGTAGATTACAAGTTTCCTTTTGAGAGGACTAGCTTGGATTTTTTAAGTACATACTGAATGTCAAACGACAAGTCACACACTGAATATTGTAGTGTTTCGTACTTAGTAAAAATAGTTGGAATTCGCAAGTACCAATTACGTCAAGTCACGGGTTATCGAGTGACAACGAAAAATATTTGTTGTATGTCTCATGAATGAGTCAGTTGATGTACTGTAGATTTGCAAGGTTGTATCTTGTTGTCCATAGTTGAAGTGTGGATCATTCGGTTTCACACTTGAACTGTTAGTGTTGATCGGTCGTGTGGTTTTGGACCTTGAGTGCAGGCCTTACTGGTGGGCGCAATTATCTGGGATCAAACGATGGCTGATGCGGAACGTATTCCTTGAGAGCGGGATTGTCGAATGACATCAACCTGCATCAGAATGGTTAGGGAAACCAATGGCCCTCCGATGCCTAAGTCAGTTTATATTATTCATAAGAAAAAAGTGAAATAAATATAGACAAGAGAGTTAGAAATGATACTATTCAAGATGGATGATGTTCCAACTGTTACCGATTTCCATGCCATCCATGCAGCATAGTTTGTAAGTTCCTTGTCCAACTATTTTTATTATCTAGTAGGGTCCTTCCCATGTAGGACCAAGTTTACATGCTCCATTCTCCTTTGTGTTTTGAAACACTCGGCGTAGTACCCAGTCTCCAATCTTAAAGGTCTTCAAGCGAAGGTTTTTGTTGAAGTGTCGTGCGACCTTCTGCTGGTAGATGGAAAGTTATAGAGCAGCTTTGTCTTTCATTTCGTCCGATGGTGTCAAGTTCCTTCAACAACTCTTGTTGGTTTTGTTATTCGTCTGCGTGTTCGACTCTATAGGACGGGTGGTTTACTTCGGTGGCAATCACGGCTTCTGACTCGTAGGTGAGGAAGAAAGGCGTTTCACCTGTCGAGGATCTTACAGTCGTACGATAAGACCACAGGACATCTGCCTATTTACCTTTGTATCGATCGAGTCTTTTCTTGAGTGTCGAGACTTTTTTCTTATTCGTCGACTCTTTTTAATCGTTGGCTTGGGGGTACCTTGGAGAGGAGTAACTTAGCTTGATAGCTATTTGTCGCAGAAATCTTGGAAGTCGTAGGAGATGAATTGTGATCCGTTATCTGTCATGATTTCCTTTGGGACGCCGTAACGACAGATCACGTTCTTCCATATAAAGCTGATGACTTCTTAATCTTTTATTTTTTGGTACTATTCGGCTTCAACTCACTTCGTGAAGTAGTCTGTCATGGTGAGCATATATACTCTTCCTCCCGTAGCGATTGACATCTTCCCTACTATGTCCATCCCTTATTTTATGAAGGGCCACAGAAATGTAATTAGGTGAAGTCGTTCAGAATGTTGGTGTGACACTAGGGTGAAGCGTTGACATGGGTTGCATCGTTTTACGTAGTTGTGCAAATCGAATCACATGGTGGGCCAGTAGTAGCCCGTTTTAGTGCTCGGTTGGCCAAGCTTCTACCTGCTGAGTGGTTTCTGCACTTTCCCTCATGGAGATCTTTAAGTATTTGACGAGCTTCGGTTGGATCGACGCATTTGAGGTAAGGGCCAGAGTAAGACCTCTTGTAGAGTTTTCCATCTATGATTGAGAATCTAGCTACCTTGATTTTGATCCTACGTGCTTCGTTTCGGTCGTGAGGTAGTGTTTTGTTGACTAGGTAGTCATATATCAGGGTCATCCAAGTTGGTTCGACAGTGATGGGGTTAACCACTTCTTTGGCTTGTTTCCACATGGCTGACCATTGGACGTAAACCATAGGGATGGATCGCTCGCTGGTTGTGTCCAGTGCTGACCCAAGATTGGCTGGGGCATCAGCGTGCGAGTTTTCCGATTGTGGCACTTGGTTGATGTCGAACGACTCGAAGAATGCTTGCAATTGTTTCACCAATGCTAGTTAGGATGCCATCTTTAAATCCCTTGCTTGGTATGATCCTTGTAGTTGCCTCACTATCAGTTGTGAGTCGCTTCGGACTTTGAGTCGTTTGACCTTCAAGTCTTTGGCCAAGTTTAGTCCAACTATGAGGGCTTCGTACTCCGCCTCATTATTGGTGGTCTTGAATCCAAATCGGATGGACCGCTCAAAGACATGGCCTTCAGGTGATGTGAGTACTATACCGAGTCCGCTGCCTTTAACGTTGCTGGAGCCGTCAACCGCCAAGGTCCTTTCTCCATCAGGGATGTCGTTCAACAATGTAAGTAGCTACTTTTCCACTTAATGCAGCATGCTAGGAGTGAAGTCTGCTGTGAAGTTGGACAATACTTGTGATTTGATGGCCGTACGAGGTAAGTAGTTGATGTCGTGCTCACTTAGTTCGACTGTCTATTTGACTAGTCGACCGGATAGCTCAAGCTTGTGTAATACATTTTTCAAAGGGAATATAGTCAACATGTTGATGGAATGACATTGGAAGTATGGGCTAAACTTCCTTGCAACTGTGACCAATGCCAGGGCTAGTTTCTCCAACTGGCTATAGCGTGTCTCGGCGTCAAGTAGGGATTTGCTCACGTAGTAAACTGGTAGTTGCTTTTTCTCTTCTTCCCCAATTAGCACGGTGCTCACAACTATCTCGAATACTACCAGGTAAATCAATAATGTCTCTCCATCTTTAGGTTTTGATAAGAGTGAAGGGTTGGCCAAGTATAGTTTGATACTTTGAAAGGCCTCTTCGCATGATTGGTTCCATTCAAATGACTTGCTCTTCCTCAGAGTGTCGAAGAAGGGTCGGCATCTGTCGGATGACTAGGAGATAAAACGGTTGAGGGCCACGAGTTGATCGGTCAGCTTCTGAACATCTTTGACGTATTTGGGAGATTGTAGGCCCATGACGGATTGGATCTAATCAGGGTTGGCCTCGATGCCTCTCTTGGTTACTAAGTAGCCGATGAACATTCTAGAAGATACCCCAAAGCAGCACTTGGTGGGGTTGAGCTTCATGTTATATTTGTCAATGATGTTGAACAACTGTCGTAGATAGTCGAGGTGTTACTCCACTACGAGAGACTTGACTAGCATGACATTGATATAGGCCTCTATGGTTTGGCCCAGCAACTTGGCGAACATCTTGTTGACTAGTCTTTGATAGGTTGCCCCGGCGTTCTTGAGGCCGGACGGCATCATCTTGTAGCAAACAATTCCTCGCTCTGTGATGAAAGAAGTTTTCTCTTGGTTGTCCGGATGTATAAGGATTTAGTTGTAGCCTAAGAATATATCCATGAAGCTCAAAAGGTCGTGGCCAGTCGTGGCGTTTACCATCATGTCCATGTGTAGGAAAGGGAATGAGTCATTGGGACATGCCTTGTTGAGGTCTATACAGACCCGCCACTTCTCATTCTTCTTCTTCACTACTACGATATTGGAGAGCCAGTTGGCATAGTTTACTTCTCGTACTGACCCAATGTCGATCAGCTTTTGGATCTCCTCGTTGATAACTTTGTTGCGCTCGGGCATAAATTTCCTTATCTTCTATTTTACTGGGAGATAGTCTGGGTTGACTTGCAGCTTACGGACTATAACTTTTGGGTCGATGCCTATCATGTCGGCATGCGACCAAGCGAAACTGTCGTGTTGAGTTGATAAGAAATCGACCAGCCTGATTCTGATATCTTATGGGAGTCGAGAACCTATGTTGACCTTGTGATTTGGGTAGTCCGAATGTATCGGTACTTCGTCGAGCTTTCCAATCTCGGGTTTATCTTTGTCAACTATAGAGCTCGGGCTCTGTAATTGCTATAAGTCGGTAGGCTTAACTTTCAAGGTGTCTGGTAGCAGTCGTGCAATATCTTTTGTTGGCCTTTGATTTCGCGAACTCTCCAAGGGATGACCCTCATCTCGTGGATCCATGGAGGACCCATGATAATGTTGTAGGAGGATGGGCAATCAAGTATCAAGAACCGAGTGTTCAAGTTGACCCCTTCAATGTAGACGGGTAGAACAATCTCCCTAATGGTGTTCTTATGTTCCCCACTGAAGCCTACAAGTACTATCGACTGTCGTACGATGTTGCTCTTGTCAATCTGCAATTTCCTTCAAAGCATGGAGGAATAGTACTTTGGTCGAACTACCGTTGTCAACCAAGATCCTTCTGATGAGGCAGTTCACTACTGTCAAGGAGATGACGAGGGCATCATGATGGGGGTTGAGTAGATCAGTGTGCTCGTCGTTGCTGAAACTGATGGGGTAGTTGTAAGTTGGGTCAATTGGTCGTTGTGTTTGGACTTCAGGATTTTCAGCCTGCCGAGCATGTCATTTGGCCTCAGAATAAGTGACTCCGCTTACTTCGGATCCCCCAGAGATTACGTTGATCATTCTATCATGTTGTGGAGGCTCGGGTGGAGGTGTAGAACGGCCGTCGTGCTGTCTCTCATCTCGTAGAACCATGGTGTTCTTACCTTTATCCATCAGGAATTCTTTAAGGTGTCCTTTTTTGAGTAGTTCGGCCACTTCAAGTCATAGTGTGATACAGTCCTCCGTTCGGTAACCGTGGTCACCGTGGAACTCACACCACTTCGAGTTATCCCTCTGGTCTGGTGGACTCTTGATCTTCGCGGGCCATCTTATGGAACTGCCTATACCCTTTAAGACCGTAATGACCTCCTCTGGCTTGATGTTCAAGCTATACTCTAGCAACCTGTTCTTCTGTCGTTCGACCAGTCTGGTTGGTCGATCTATCGGTCGACGTGCCTCTGCCTCTGTTGTCCCTTATTGATGAAGTAGGGTATGGTTCTAGCCTCCTGTCATGTGAACATCAATCAACCTTGTTGTTGTTTTTCCCTTCGCTCCTACTCGACTTGGTTGGTTGGTAGTTCAACTCGCCTTCTTCCCATTTGATCGGGGCCCAAGCCTTGGCTAGGATGTCCTCCATCATCTTGCATGGGTACTTGGTCAACTCCTTGGATAGGTCAAAGTCATGTAATATACCCTTACGAAAAGCTGATATTGTAGTCTCTAGGTTGCAGTGTGGAATAGAGACCTTCTCTTTGTTGAAGCGCCCTACGTAGTCACGTAGATGCTTTCCTTGCCTTTGGCTGATAGTGTAAAGGTCGTTCGACTGCTTTTCTAACTTCCTGTTGGCAAACCGCTCCACGAAGATGTATGTGAGTTGGGCGAAGGAACTGATGGGCACGTTGAGAAGGTTGGTGTACCATGATGCTTTACACATACAGGCTTCTCTTAGGTCATGCGGAATTGCAGTTGTAAGCATTCTTTGTTGGTACTATGCAATATGATCATCTGGGTTGGTGGTACCATCGTAGTGCTTCATGGTAGGGAAGCTGAATTTCCTGGGCATCTCTATTAGCGCTATCGCATCGACGAATGGTGAGTCAACGAAACTATTTGCTGTGCTTTTCTTTATGGGTGCCGACATTCCTATAATGCGTTAGATAAGCACTCTAAGTCTGGGTTAGCAAAAGTAAGTTCAGGGTTTACCATTTCGTGGTTCGACAATTGTGAAGGTCCCGAAAGTGTTCCTTGTGGTAGGATGACCTGTTGGGTTGAACTATTATTGTCGTTAGGTGTCGACACAGGTGGTATCTCCTGGGCCATCCGTATCGAGCCATCTGCTTGAGCTACCTCTACCCTGACTTGTGGGTTCGCTGCAGGTGGCGGACGACATTGGCTACTCTCATTGCTATTTGGGAGCCAGGTTTTGTACCTGCGAGGATAGAGTCAAGGTCGCTAGCCATCATACCTTGATCATCCGGGAGAACAGGTGTGTAGAACGCATCGTGAGTGACTTGGTCGAACGGCACTAGCTGGGAAGTCGAAGTGTTCCCATATGGTCGAACGATAGCGAGTGAGTTGAGCCTGTTCTGTAGCTTTTAGTTCTCCGCTCTCACTTGTTGGTTCTCCAGTTCGAGAGCCTGTAGCCTTTGGATATTCTCTTGCATTTGAGATATGAGAAGTTGGAACCTAGCCTCCACCGCATCATGGTTCGAGTTATCGGATGACATTTTCGTGTAGGTTGCTAAGTTCTAACTTTGCTTGTTCAACGATCGTCGTGCCCCAAGGTGGGCACCAAATTATAGACCGCAAAAAGTGTCGAGGGAATGTCGGGCACTACAACCTGCAAAGATAGAACACACGTGACCCGTAGGACACTTGGGACACTGGGTTGGTATCGGCCAAAGTCACTCCGACGCTCAAGTCAATGATCCGAAATAAAGATAATGAAATAGATAAAGCAAATAAATAACAATACTTCATTAAATGCAAGAATGAATCCATAAAGGATCGTATAATGGAATAAGTATACCAAAGTCACGTTCAATGAGCGACTGTGAATGATCGAAGTTGGCTAGAAATCCTCCTTGAGAAGATGTTTCTCAAAGATCGTAAATGAATGATTGACTGAATTATTATCTTTTTGGCTAAATTTCGCGTGAGCTTCACTATGAGTGGAGGTCTCACTTTTATAGGAATTAATCCTACCCGTTGAGGGGGGGGGGGGGGGGGGGGGGGGGGGGGGGGGTGGATCATGTTTCCTAAATATTCGGCCCAAATCAAGAAGGGCGTGATTGCCTCATTGACTTGGTCCTTCAGACTTCAAATTTGAAGTCTGATGGTTTACGCTTTGGGTAGAAGATCCATGGATGGACCATGGGTCGGGTTATCGTAAAGGTGGCCAGTCAACAGTGTTTCATGCATCGAGCGACATAGAGGTAACTCCGGGTGATCATGTCCGTAGGTTTGGGAGAGTATGTTTGATCTTGGGTCATCGAGTCGAGCAAATCATGGCTGACCATCCATAGTGTCGATCCGCGACAACGGGCGGGTCGACACATGATTTATTGTGTCGATCGACATAAGGTTCGGCTATCCATAAAATTCAATCGAAGGTCGATCAAGTGGGTCGCGACCCTTTGTGTCGCGTGGTTGTCATGAAGGGACCATGTCAAGCGACATGAACCAAGGTTCCATGTAGACAAGTTAAAGGCCAATAGTTGGCTCGACACGTAGAAGTTCGTGTCGCTCGACTCAACCTTTGCATAGTGTGGTTGATGTTTAGGTAAGTGAGTCTCTTGGGCTCGGGTCGCTTTCATGGATCAGGTAGGGATTCTCTTCATCGCCTTGGGTCATGTAAATGATTTAATTGAGCTTTGGGCCTGACTGATTTTGGCTACTACAATGTCTGCTTTGCCTATTGTACATTTTACATTTAGCTCTAGCAATTGCGGCCTGACAATCACAATGAATATATATTGAAGGAGGCCGATGTGTACTAATGGGAAGATCTGCTAAGAGATTTCTAAGCCATTCAGCTTCAGAACATGCCTTTTCTAAGGCGATTAACTTGGATTTCATGGTAGACTGAGCTATAATAGTTTGCTTGGATGACTTCCAAGATACAACACCTCCACCTAGGGTGAAAATATAACCACTTGTGGACTTTATATCTTTTGAATCTGAAATCCAATTTGCATCAATATGACCCTCTAACAATGGTGGATTTTTTATATATTTAATCCTATAATCAATCGTACCTTTTAAGTATTTGGCTACTCTTTCTAAGTAAATCCAGTGATCCTTATTAGGATTTTAAGTATATCTACTCAATCTGCCTACTGCATATGCAATGTCAGGCCTAGTACTGTTCATCAAATACACAAGGCTACCAATGATCTGGGCATGCTGAGTTTGAGCAGTGCTATGTTCTAGATTTTTCTTAAGATGAGTATTAGGATTATATGGTGTCGACACTGGTTTACTATCATAAAACCCAAATTTTCTTAAGAAATTCTCAATATAATGCTCATGAGATAACATGTGACCATCATCAGTTTTCATGATTTTAATTCCCAAATTAACATTTGCTTCTCCCAAATCATTCATATCAAAATTAGAAGCAAGAAAACTTTTGGTTTCATTTATTACTTTTATGCTAGAACTGAAAATCAGCATGTCATCAACATAAAGGCATATAATCACACAAGTATTAGTATTAAATGATTTAAAATAAATATATTTATCTGAATCATTAATCAAATAACCATTTGATACTAGTACTTTATCAAATTTCTCATGTCATTGTTTTGGTGATTACTTTAAGCCACATAAAAACTTAACTAATTTACATATTTTATGCTCACTACCTGGAGCAATACAATTTTCAGGTAGTTCTATATAAATTTCCTTATCCAAGTCTCCATTTAAAAATGCAGTTTTTACATCCATTTGATGCACATATAAATCATTGATTGCAGTTAAGGCAATCAAAACTCTAATGGATGAAATTCTAGTCACTAGAGCATAAGTATCAAAAATAATCTATGTCTTTCTTTTGGGTATAACCTTTGGCAACTAGTCTTAACTTATATTTATCTATTGACCCATCGACTCTCATTTTCTTTTTAAATATCCACTTGCACCCAATTGAATTAGCACTTGGAGGCAAGTCAACTAATTCCCAAGTAGGATTGCTTAGGATAGAGTCGATTTCACTATTGACAGCCTCTCTCCAGATTGGTGCATCTTGAGAAGTCATTGCTTCTTCATATGTTTGTGGATCATTTTCAACAAGAAAGACATAGAAATCATCACCACAATTGGTGGCTTTCTTTATTCTTTTACTTCTTCTTTGTTCATTATCTAAACTTTTAAGAGGATCATCATGTGATTTATTGGGAGGTGAAAGACTTTCAAAATTAAACTTCTTTGAAAAAAACAGATTCAAAAAATTCAGCATTCTTGGATTCAATAATTGTATTGACATCATATACATTATTGACATCCCTTAAAACCAATAATCTGTATGCTGCACTGTTCCTAGCATACCCTATTAACATGCAATCAATGGTTCTAGGTCCCAACCTACTTCTTTTAGGTTCAGGTATAAGGACCTTTGCAAGACACCCCTGCACTTTGAGATAAGATATATTAGGCTCATGACCCTTCCATAACTCATATGGTGTCTTGACTGTTTTATTATAGGGTGTTCTATTTTGAATATGGCAAGCTGACAAAATAGCTTTTCCCCACAAGTTAAATGGTGCTCCAGAACTAATAAGCATAGTATTCATCATTTCTTTAAGTGTTATGTTTTTCTTTTCAGCTAATCCATTTGATTTTGGTAAGTAAGGGGGTGTAGTTTCATGTATGATTCCATATTTCTCACAAAATTCATTAAAAACATTATATTCATACTCACCACCCCCATCAGTTCTTAATCTTTAAATTTTCTTGTTCAGTTGATTTTCAACTTCCTGTTTGTAGGTTAAGAACACCTCATGAATTTCATCTTTACTCCTTAAAAGATAAAGTTTGTAATATCTCGAGTAATCATCTATAAAAGTTACAGAAAACTTTTTACCTCCTCTACTCATGGTTTGTTTTAAATCACCAAGGTCACTGTAAATTAAACTAAGAAGTTCAGATTCTCTATTCAATAATGGTTTACAAGTTTTTTTAGTAGACTTAGATTCTACGCAAACATCACAATTATAAACATTCGATACATGAAAATTAGAAAGTAAACCACAATCATTCATTTTCTTGATATAAGAATAATTCACATGACCAAATCTACGATGCCATAAATCAACATAATCAATAATATAAGCCGAAGAAGATGCATTATTATTCATTATAACTTCAATAACATTCAATTTGAAAAGTTCACGAGAGTAATATCCTTTCCCAATAAAAACTCCATTTTTTGTCGTTACAATTTTTTCTCCTTCAAGAGAAATTTTTAAACCTGCTTTGCCAAGTAAATATAATGATACTAAATTATATCTGATGGTAGGAACATGAAGCACATTATTCAGTAAGAGGGTTTTTTTTCTAGAAGTAAGCTTAAGAAGAATTTTTCCTTTCCCGATAGCTAGTGTAGATCGAGAATTACCAAGATATACACTTTCTTCTCCTTCCTTCACTGATGTATAATCATAAAAATAATTCCTATCACCACAGATATATTTAGTAGCCCCAGAATCAATAACCTAGTCTTTTTTATGAGCATCAACCATGTTTACTTCAGAGACCACAACGGCAACAATAACATCATCTCCCTCAACCAGATTGACTTTTGAAGGGTTTTTGTCTCCCTTTTTATATCTACATTGCTGTGCATAATGACCAGGTTTCCACAAAACAAAGCATCTCCCTTTCTTTTTAAAAGAATGGTTAAAATTTGGGTTCTTATTGTTCAATACTTTTTTATGAAAGGATTTGAAGTTCTGCTACTTCTTATTATTTTGAGGAACCTGCACAAAATTTTCTACAACATTTGCCTTGGAAGTAATTTCCTTGGCCTTATCAATTTTGTCTCTCTGCCTATTCTTTTCCTCAATTCTGATATGTATAATAACATCTTCAAGATTCATATGCTTCCTTTTATGTTTCATGCTATTTTTATAATTTTTCCAGGAATTCAGAAGTTTTTCAATTAGACTATCAACAACAAACGGTTCTGGAAGAACTACTTCTTTAGTTTTCAGGTCATTAATTAGCATATGAAACTCATGAATTTGAGTAGATACTTCCTTTCCATCATCCATTTTAAAATCCAAAAAATTTCCATTTGCATATTTCTGGAACCAGCATCTTTTACAACATATTTCCTTTTCAATTCTTCCCATATTTCAAATGCAGTTTTATATGGGCAGTAGACATCATAGAGTTCATTTGATAGGGTTGAAAGAATTGTATGCCGACATACCTTATTTCCTTTATTCCAAGCTTCCAAAGATTCAGTATAATTTTCTAAACCCTCCTCTGGTTTTGATTTAGTGAGATACTTTGTAAAGTTCAACACATCAAGGGTGTCTATTACCTACTCTTGCCATCACTTGAAATGAATACCATTGAATAACTCAATCTTTGAAATGTTAGGAAGTGATTTGTAAACCAGAAAAGCAACATCTATATCAGAATTCTATCTTTAGTTGTAGGAAAAAAACATAAGAAAATTAATTTGTCAAGACGTGATGAACGCTATCCTAAATATAGAATTTCACCCCTCAAGGATCGTATCCCAGTGCAAAATAAGTTTCTAGCTAGGAATCTGTTAAAGAATACACTCCCAAATTAACAAGAACAAATCAATTCAATGTTATCTCTTTTTATTTTCAACAGCTTCCTTATATATATATATGAAACGATGGTTTAACAGTTATTCATCATTATCCAATTTATTTATTTTTTATTTAAAATAAAATTCAAAACTTAGTTGTGTATTTTGAAATATATGTATATATTATTTTACTTCAAAAAACACAACAGAAATTGCTAATATTTGCTCGAAACTCGATCTTAGCGAGGATAAAATACAGAATGCTGTCTTTGAAGGTCGTGTTCGTGATGTTGGGGAACACAAGGTTGCATTATATCTTATGGGTAAGATCTTGGCTACCAGTCAGGTTAACAGGGAGGCTTTTAAAGGGCTCATTGATCCTATCTGGAAGACTCCATGGCATTGAGATTGAAGATGTTGTACTGTTTTTGTTTTTCACTTTCGGTCTGAGATGGATCGTAAGAAAGTGATTTCTGGAGCACCTTGGAATTTTAATAACGATTTGATTGTTTTGGAAGAACCCAAAGGTTTAGGTGACTTCTCAAAAATGTGTTTTATAATAACTTCTTTCTGGATACATACAGATACACAATGTACCGCTTTTTTGTATGTCTAAAGAGGTTGGAGTGTTTCTAGGAAATTTGATTGGAAACCTAGAAGACACTGATATGGGAGCTACTGGTGATTGGCTGGATAATTTTATGCGTGGACGTGTGAACATTGATATCAACAAGACTTTGAAAAGGGCTCTACGAGTTTCGTTAGATGGGGAAACTCTTACTATTTTGCTGCAATACGAACGTCTTCCTAGTTTTTGTACGCATTGTGGCTGTTTGGGTCATGTGGTGGGAACTTGCCCTGCTACTAAGGAAGGCGAGATGCTCCCTGCCAAGTTTGGTGTCTGGTTAAAAGTTGGGGCTCCTACAGACCGTGGTAAAGGTAGATGGTCTAGGAATGATGAGCAACCTCCTCGTACTGATAAAGAGAAAAAAGGGGATTCTGCGGGGACAAGTCCTTTGAAGAAAGAATGCAGGCTGAAAGGGATCGTTCTTTTGAGTCTCCTCCCGTGCCTATGAAAGGGCCTTCTGTTCCTAAAGAAACTTCTGACATTGAAACTGCATCTTCACCGTGTATGGCCAAGAGAGGTGGTGCGGTGAGTAGTTTCTCTGAACCAGATTTTCAAGGGAATGCTGAGCGGGATTTGAGGAATACCTTTTTAAATTGAGATGATATAGGATCAGATACTACTGAGCCTTTTAGTCGAAGTTTGAAGAAGAGTTGAAGTAGTATTGGTATTGATGATGTGGCTTTTATATTAAAAAAAGAATTTCCAAAGTCAGCAATTCCTACTTGTGTTGATGTGTCTTCTTCTGATAAGGATTTTCAAAAAGCACAAGTTTCTACTGTTTCACGTATAGGACCCATGCAGAATCGTATTGAACTAGGTTCTAAACGTAAGGGGATTGGTAATACTGATACTCATAATATTGATAAAAAGCTTAAGGCTATGACTAGTGTGACTACAAAAATCGGCAGATTCTGTTCAGCATACCTGCCGGACACAATGAGTCTACTATGTTGAAACGTGCGAGGTTTGGTTTGGGGAACTCTTGTATATTGGCTTCTTAGCGCTGTGTTATTCGTTCCACTTCCTCTAGTCTTATTTTTTTTGTCCGAAGCTATTTTAAATAAGAATAAAGTCGATTTCATTAAAGCTCAAATTGGGTTTCATAATTGGTTTGTTGTTGGAAAAATTTGTCGAAATGGTGGCTTAATGTTGCTTTGGGCAGATGATTGGGATGTTCGTATTCAGTCTTTTTCTATTGGACATATTGATACTTTTGTTTGTATCTTCAGAGGCCGGTCCTTGGCGCTTCACAGGTATTTATGGCAATCCTAAACGTCACTTGCGACGTTTTTCTTGGCATTTTCTCAGACGATTACATTCTCTTCACTCTTTAGCATGGATATGTGCTGATGATAATGAGGTTATTTCCGTTGATGAAAAGTTTAGGGGTAGAGAAAGGTCCTTGAGTGTTATGCTTAATTTTCGTGATGTTATTGCGGACTGTGGCCTTTCGGATTTGGATTTTATTGGTGCGAAATTCACTTGGAATAATAAACAAGCAGGCACTGATAATGTGCAGGAACGGTTAGATAGAGTTCTAGTTAACCAGGATTGGGGTGCTCTTTTTCCGCGTGCTAGAGTATCTCACTTTTACTATTACAACTCTAATCATAGGCCGCTTTTAGTTTCCTTGCTAGGAAAGGACATGTCTTCTCGAAATTTTAGACGGCTCAGGCATTTCTTTTTTGAACCGCTTTGGATTCAGGACTCTGATTTCAGCAATATTGTTGGTTCTTCCTGGAGTAATTCTGGATAACAGATTTTTTCTATTTTATCTCTTAAGGCTAGACTTTCGAATTCTGCCTCTGCTCTTGCTTCTTGGAGTAGTTCCAAGTTTGGATCAATTCCAAGGCACCTGATTAAAATAAAAGAGGAAGTTGATGATCTTTATGCAGCACCACAATTTGTTTCTTCTTGTATCAAATCTCTTGAGGCATAATTTGAGTTGTTTCAATCTCGTCAAGAGTTGTATTGGCAGAATCGATCCCGTGCTGATTGGCTTATGGCTGGGGACGGTAATACAAATTATTTTCATCCTAAAGCTACTATACATGCAGACGAAAAAAATGAGATTTTTTTCTCTTATAGCAGAGGATGGTATAGTTGTAGAAGACAGGGCAGGTATTGCGCATGAGGCCTCATCTTATTTTGCGAATCTTTTTTCAACTTCTGGTCCTTGATGCAGCTACTCAGTTTATTGTAGCTAAGCTCTTTTGAATACAAGCAGCGGCTGGATCGCAATTTTATTACTGTTGAAGTCAAGAGTGCCTTGTTTGACATGTATCCTACAAAGGCTCCTGGACCAATGGTTTTCATGCTTTATATTTTCAGAAACAGCGGACTGTGGTAGGGCCAGACGTGTCGTGTGCTTCTCTTTCGATTCTCAATGATGGTGCTTCTATGAAGGATATAAATTCTACTCATGTGGTTTTGATTCCGAAAAAACCTGAAAAAATGGCAGATTATTGACCCATTAGTTTCAGTAATGTGGTCTATAAAATTGTTTATAAAACTTTGGCAGATCGTTTAAAGTTCCATCTCTCAGATTTGATTTCAGATCTCCAGAGCACTTTGGTTCGGGTCGTTCGATCTCCGATAATATTATTATTGCTTTTGAGCTTCTTAATACAGTTCACAGGAAGTCCGCCGGGGGGTCAGGGGAGAGAAGTTTGATGGCTCTGAAGTTGGATATAAACAAGGCATATGATGGAGTTAAATGGAGCTTTTTGATTACTGTCTTGCGAAAACTTGGGTTTTCTGATAAATAGACCTCACTTGTTTTGGAATGTTTATCTTCAATTTTCTACTCTTTTATCATTAACGGCACTCCAGCGTGGGATTCAGCAAGGTTGCACTTTATTTCCGTACCTTTTTCTTTTTTTGTATGGAAGCTTTTTCTTCCCTGTTGGTTGCTGCAAACTCTTATGGTAGTTTCAAAGGTGTGAAGTGTTCTCGTGCTTGCCCATCTATTGATCATCTTATGTTTGCCGATGATACCCTTCATTTGTGGAGCAAACTTTTCAAGTTGTGAGGTTCTTAAGCATATCCTTATGATTTTTGAAAAGGGCCCAGGTTTATTTTGAAAAGAGTGCTGTTACTTTTAGTCCCAATATTGTGGAGACTTTAAAACAAGCAATTGTTCGAAAGCTTGGGCTTACACATGTCAAAACTCATGACCGGTACCTGGGATTACCAACTGTCTGTTGGGAAAAAGTAAAAGAAAGACGTTTGCTTTTATTAAAGAAAAGTTTAAACGGAAGATTGGGATTTGGCGTGGCTCTCTTTTTTCAGCAGGAGGAAAAGAGGTTCTTTAAAGGCAGTGGCAAGTGGCTCAATCTTTTCCGACTTATGCTATGATTGTTTTTCGATTGCCTTATTCTTTTTTCAGGAACTTGAATCTCTTATGGCAAATTCTGGTGGAGGTCTTCTGATTCTCAAAGGAAAATACATTGGGTAACTTGTCAGAATTTGTCAAATATTGTGGATTGACTTTTGAAGAAAGAAAATTAATTGGTTTGATTTGTCAAAAAGATGATTGAAAAAAAATATAAAAGGTGCCAAAATTGTTGAATGAGTTGGTGCATGCGCCGAAAGCAATCACCTGTGCCAAATTTTTCCTCTCCTCATTTGCCTATAAATAGGCTTGTATTAAGCAAACATAGAACACACACAGAGTGAGTGAAAAATTAGAGAGAAGAAAAAGAGAAAGAAAAGAGAGTTTTTTAGTGAGAATAAAATTGAGTGCTGTGAGAAAATTTTGGGGGTGTGAATTATTGTAAGGGGTATTGTGAGTTATCCTCTTAGGGTATTAGAATGTGATCTCTAATTGTGTACACATCATAAAATTTTCTGATATAGTGGAATCGCTCCTCTTGGTCCGTGGATGTAGACTTGTATTTTAGTCGAACCACGTAAATTTTTGTGTCATTTATTTTCTGCTATTTTAATTTTGTCGTCTATTTTAAATACATGTACTATCCGATCCTGCTCCAAGCTCAACAAACTGGTATCAGAGCTTCCGGTCTTGTTCCAAGCTGCTAGAAAATTCTTAGTATGCTCTGTGGTTGCAGCATTGTCTGATCTTCCACATCAGAAAAGAATTGTTCTTGAGATTTGTTGATTTTAGCTATGGTGTGGAAAGTACATGTCTAGGAAAAGTTCTGGCTAAGGAAAGACTTGGTACTTAAGTGTGTCCATTATGACCCACCTCTCTTTCCTGGGAACTTACCTGGGGGTACTGTTCACGTCTACATACACTATTCAGTATACGGTTACTGGTGAATAGTGTATCGCCTGGTGGGCCCTACACGGAATAGTACCACAATGAATAGTACGCTGGTGGGCCCCACGCCGAATAGTGCCAAATGGTGAATAGTACATTTATTTTGTTCCTATCCTTGTTAAAATTAAGGATGTCGACGGCAAAATTTGAAGTCGTGAAATTTGATCGAAAGATTAATTTCACTTTGTGGCAAGTTCGGATGCGTGCTGTTCTTGTTCAAAGTGGAGTTCAGAAAGCTTTGAAAGGTGTTAAACCAGCTGATATGAAAGATGCAGATTGGGAGGACATTGATGAAAAGGCCCGTTCCGCTATTCAGTTATCTCTCTCTGATGAAGTTTTACGTGAGGTCATTTCTGAAAAGACCACAAAGGCGTTGTGAGAGAAACTTGAATCTCTCTATTTGAAAAAGACCCTCACAAATAAACTTTACAAGAAGCAGTGTTTATATTCACTCCGCATGAGTGAAGGTACATCTCTTGGTTCTCATATTGATGAGTTTGAATCTCTCATCATGGATTTGCAAAATCTTGATGTCAATATAAAAGACGAAGATCAGGCGCTGCTGTTGCTGTGTTCGCTACCTTCCTCATATAGACATTTTAGAGAAACTATGTTATATGGAAAAGACACAATTTCTCTGAAGAATGTCAAAACAGCTTTGGAGACTAAAGAGAAAATTGACCATGATATCACTGGGCAATCTTCTAATAGTCAGGCACAAGGTCTATATGCGAGAGGAAGACCTGAACAAAGGGGAAGATCACAAGATCGAGGCAAAAGCAAGTCAAAACACAGATCAAAATCTAGAGGCAGAGATGTCGTATGCTGGTACTGTAAAGAACCAGGTCATGTTCGTAGCAAATGTAACAAGCTGCAAAAGAAAAGAGAAAATAAAGTCACTCCACAAAATGAAGAGACCGCCCAAGCTAGTGTTGTTGAAGAAAGAGAAAACGTTGATGTTCTATTCGTGACAGAAGATCGATTCAATTCCGATAATGAATGGATTATGGATATTGGTTGCTCTTATCATATGTGTCCAAACCGGGATTGGTTTTCGACATATGAATCCATTGATGGAGGTATTGTTTTGATGGGAAATAATGCCCAATGCAAAACTGTTGGCATAGGAACAATTCGTATCCGAATGCACAATGGCATTGTGAGAACATTGTCTGATGTGAGACATGTTCCAGACCTAAGGAAGAATCTTATCTCTCTTGGCACTCTTGATTCAAATGGGTGCAAGTTTTCAGCTGAAGGTGGAGTACTAAGAGTTAGCAAAGGTGCATTGATCGTGATGAAGGCTAAGAAAACTGGTAGCCTTTATATATTGCAAGGTTCCACTGTTACAAGCTTTGCAGTTATTTCAGAATCATCCATGCCTGATTCAGAAGTTACAAAATTATAGCATATGAGGCTCGGGCACATGAGTGAAAAAGGTCTAACCCTGCTAAGCAAGCGAGGACTTTTGTGTGGCCAAAGTACCGGTAAAATGGACTTCTGTGAGCACTGTGTGTTTGGAAAACAGAAGAGGCTAAGCTTTGGTACTGGAATTCATAGAACCAAAGGGACATTGGATTATATTCACTCTGATTTATGGGGCCCATTGCCGATTCCATCAAAAGGAGGAGCTCGATATTTATTGATGATTTTTCAAGAAAGGTCTAGGTGTTTTTCTTGAAGAACAAAAATGATGTTCTTGACACTTTCAAAAGGTGGAAAACTCTGATCGAGAAGTAGACAGGAAAGCAAATCAAAAGACTCCGAACTGATAATTGTTTGGAATTTTGCAGTGGAGATTTTAACAGATTTTGTGAAGACGAAGGGATTGTCAGACATCGTACAGTAGTTAAAACTCCTCAGCATAATGGTATTGCTAAACGCATGAATATGACTCTTTTGGAAAAGGCCCGGTGTATGCTTTCAAATGCTGGATTGTCCAAAGACTTTTGGCCTGAAGCAATTTCCACAGCTTGTTTCTTGGGAAATCGCTCACCATCTACAACAATCGAGTTCAAGACTCCTAAAGAGGTATGGTCTGGTAAACCTGCTGATTATTCAAATTTGAGAATATTTGGATGCCCTGTATATATGCATGTTAGTGAAGGGAAACTAGAACCGAGGGCAAAGAAATATATTTTTCTTGGCTATGCATCTAGGGTGAAAGGATATAGATTGTGGTATTTAGATCCTAAATCACCTAAATTTGTTATTAGTAGAGATGTTACTTTTGATGAATCTGCACTACTAACGCCGAAAAAGGAGTCTCCAGTTTCTTCTAATACAGATAAGATAGGTGGTGCATCGAAGCAGGTGGAGCTTGAAGTTCCGTGTCCACCATTGATGCCTCAAAATCCTAATATTTTAGAATCTCAATCAGAAGAGGAGATTGATGTTGAAGATGTGCCTCAAGAAGCAAGTCATAGCATTGCTGAAAGTAGACCACGAAGAGAAATAAGACCACCACAAAGATACACAGACTTTGTTGCATATGCTTTGACCATTAGAGAAGAGACAGACTCTGTTGGAGAACCTGTCACATATTTTGATGCTATTTCTTCTGTTGATTCTGCAAAATGGTTAATTTCTATGTGTAAGAAATTGAATCACTTCACAAGAATGATATATAGGTACTTGTGAAACCGCTAGCTAAGCAGAGGATTGTAGACTGCAAATGGATCTTTAAAAGGAAAGAGGGAATTCCAGGAGTTGAGGATGCAAGGTATAAAGCACGGTTAGTAGCTGAAGGCTACAGTCAGGTACCAGGTGTGGATTTTAATGATATTTTCTCACCTGTTGTAAAGCACAGTTCTATTCGTGTCCTGCTTGCATTAGTTGCCATGCATGATTTAGAGTTAGAGCAATTGGATGTTAAAACAACATTTTTGCATAATGAGCTGGAGGAACAGATCTATATGCAACAGCCATAGGGTTTTATTGTTAAAGGTAAAGAAGACCATGTTTGCTTGCTGAAGAAATTATTGTATGGTTTGAAGCAGTCTCCAAGACAGTGGTATAAACGATTTGATTCGTTTATGATTGATAATGGATACTTAAGGAGCAACTATGATAGCTGTGTCTATTTTCGAAAGACTGATGATGGCTCATTTGTATATTTGCTTCTTTATGTTGATGACATGTTGATTGCAGCTAAGAACATGTTAGATATTGATGAGTTAAAGAAGTAGTTGAAAAATGAGTTCAAGATGAAGGATCTTGGTGCTGCGAATAAGATCCTTGTCATGGAAATAAAGAGAAATCGAAAAGAAGGAAAATTATTCTTGACCTAGAGAGGATATATTGAGAAAGTTTTAGAGAGATTTGGCATGAAAAATGCTAAACCAGTATTTACTCCATTGGCCGCACACTTCAGATTGTCAGCAGCTTTATCACCGAAGACAAAAAGTGAAAAGAGGTATATAATTCGAGTTCCTTACTCCAGTACAGTTGGTAGTATTATGTATGATATGGTTTGTACGCGTCCAGATATTTCACATGCAGTTAGTGTTGTTAGTAGATATATATCTTGTCCCGGGAAAGCACACTGGAATGCAGTAAAATGGATTCTGCGATATCTACGTGGATGTAATATCCCGGATTTCGGGTAATGAATTTTTGATATATGTGAAAATAAATTTTTACTATTTGAGGGGGTGTAAATGTAATTTTATGATTTCCAGCGGACCGGATTGAATAGTAAAAAATGAAAAAAATTTATGATTTCCAGCGGACCGGATTGAATAGTGAAAAATGAAAAAAATGAAAATTGAAAAACTGAACCAGAGAGCATCGCGACCTGGTCACCGCGACCACAGGTCGCGATGGTTTGCTCGCGGTGAAAAAACGCAATTTCGGGCAGTGAGCATCGTGACCAGCCACCGCGACCACAGGTCGCGATGGACTGCTCGCGATGAAGCTGTCAAAATCGGGCAGAGAGCAATGCGACCACTCGCGCGACCAAGGCACGCTCGCGATGAAGGCGGTGCGCGCACTCCAGTGAGCATCGCGACCTAGTGGCGCGACCACAGGTCGCGACGGCGGTCGTGGTAGCGAAAAAATATAAAAAAAAGAAGAAGTTTTTCACAGAAGCGAGAAAACAGAACAGCAAGAGAAAGAGAGAGAAAGAGCCGAGAAAAGAGAGAAAAGAGAAGAAAAAGAGAGAAAAGAGAGGAGAGAAAGAAGAAAGAAAAGAAAAGAAAAAGAGGAAGAAGAGGAAGAAGGAGAAAGGAAAAAGGAAGGGAAAAAGAGATCGTGGAACCGCGATTTCTCGAACGAAAAACGGTACCGAGGTAGGTGTACTTTTGTTTTCAGAATCTTTACGAAAAATATTTCGTTATCGTTTACGTTATTGTTTTCGTTTCCGTTTCTTGTTTTCGTTTCGATTTCGATTTCGTTAAATGTTTTCGATTTCGATTTCGGTAGATGTTTTCGATTTCGATTTTCGATGTGTAAAAATTGATGATTGATATACTTATGGTTGATTTCGGAAAGATTTTATACTAGATCGTATTTGTTTGTGGTTCGAATGTTTCGATTTCGTATTAAATAGTTGATTTCGATATTTATATGATTATTGTTGATGCGTTTGAAGAATATCGTGTAAAATTTTAGATTGACTGAGTAAATATTGATTTGTAACTGATTGTGAAAATCGTTTATCGAAACGGCCCTAGGATACGTAGACATAGAAATGGATATAGGAGGTTGGTATACCAGCTGGGTTTTACTGAGCAGTACTGCGCCGCTACTGATTGATTGATATTGATGATACTGATGTACCTCCTCTTGGATTCGTCCAGAGGCTGGAAGATACGTACCTCCTCAGGATTCGTCCTGGGGGTTGGGAGTTAATGTACCTTCCCAAGGATTCGTTCCTGGGATAGGGAGCTATGTACCTCTCTAGGTTCCGTACCCACGGTCCTAGAGTTGGGAGACACGTACCTACTCAGAATTCGTTCTGGGGGTTGGGAGCTTGACCCATATTCCAGTCCGTATATGTTTAGTATTCTAGTGGGCCAGTAATGATTTGAATTGAAACTGAACTGAATGATTTGATGGATCGAATTCATATATTGGTTTCATTATTAATTTAATTGTTTTGAAAGTGATTTAGAAATGAAAATCATATTGTGGTTTATTGCTTCTTTAAAGAACAATTATATTGTGAGTTATTTAATTGAGTTTTTAGTACACCCACTAAGCTTTATGCTTAGCGCGTTAGTTTTGTGTCTAACGCGTAGGTACCAGGAATCCGGAGGAAGCTAAAGACTGAAGGAAGAGCAAGTTGCAGACCGAGTCACAGAGATTGTACAGTTGGGTAGCTATATTTTTGTTATGTGTATATATATTCTGAAAGCATGCATATACAGGGAATTTGTAAATATGTTTTGTAAAATGTTTTGTAATTAACTAGTTTATGACTTCTGTATTTTATTATCAAAATGATTGTAAAAGTTTAAGTTCGATTTATTTTATTTTATAAACTATCTGTGAAAGTCGCACTAAACGGCAGAGTGCGCAACTGTTTGAAATTATATAGAAGTGTTGTTGGAAATTGTATTGGAATTGTTATGTGTAAAAACAGGTTTGGAAAGTCCGAAAAACAAACGGTACTCTGCCGAATTTTCGTAAAAAGTTTGTATTGAATGGGCTCACTCGAAAACGATTTTTAAACTATAATTTATATGGTTTTCTGTTTACAAAATGAATTTTTAAAAGTTCTGAAAGTCCGAGTAGCGGATCGGGTCGGGGGGTGCTACAGTGGAACTTCAGAAGCATGTCTGGAGTTCAGTCGGAGTAGCAGTTCTCTAGTCGGGTTTGTCGACTCTGATTATGCAGGTGATCTTGACAAAAGGAGATCACTTATAGGATATGTATTCACTCTTGGTGGAAGTGCAGTTAGCTGGAAAGCTTCTTTGCAACCTGTTGTAGCGTTATCAACAACAGAGGCAAAATACATTGCTATTACAGTGGTGATAAAGGAAGCACTCTGGCTCCGAGGATTGTATGGGGCGCTTAGTTCTTGTTCCGATACCACTACTATTTTCTGTGATAGTCAAAGTGCAATTTATTTGACTAAAGATCAGATGTTTCATGAAAGAACTAAGCATATTGATATCAAAATTCATTTTGTTCGAGATATCATTACCCAAGGACAAGTTACTGTGAAGAAGATAAGTACTCATGATAATCCTGCAGATATGCTGACCAAATCTCTTCCAAATGTGAAGTTCAAACACTGCTTGAACTTGATTAGTATTTCAAACTACTGAAGTACTTTGCCAAGGTAGAGCGATACTGCTGTTGATCAAAGTTCAATCCAAGGTGGAGATTTGTCAAATATTGTGGATTGACTTTTGAAGAAAGAAAATTAATTGGTTTGATTTGTCAAAATGATGATTGAAGAAAAATATAAAAGGTGCAAAAATTGTTGAATGAGTTGGTGCATGCGCCGAAAACAATCACCTGTGCCAAATTTTTCCTCTCCTCATTTGCCTATAAATAGGCTTGTATTAAGCAAACATAGAACACACACAGAGTGAGTGAAAAATTAGAGAGAAGAAAAAGAGAGAGAAAACAGAGTTTTTTTGTGAAAATAAAATTGAGTGCAATGAGAAAATTTTGGGGTGTGAATTATTGTAAGGTGTATTGTGAGTTATCCTCTTAGGGTATTAGAGTGTAATCTCTAATTGTGTACACACCATAAAATTTTCTGATATAGTAGAATCGCTCCTCTTGGTCCGTGGATGTAGGCTTGTATTTTAGCCGAACCACGTAAATTCTTGTATCATTTATTTTCTGCTATTTTAATTTTGTCGTCTATTTTAAATACATATACTATCCGATACTGCTCCAAGCTCAACAGAATTAATGTCGTCCTAAGGAGATTAGCGGGCTTGGTTTCAAAAATTTCTCTGTAGAACCAAGCTCTCCTTGGAAAACAAGCATGTCGCCTACTTACTAGCCCCTGCCACTTTGCTCCATGTCATTTTGAAAGGAAATATTTTCCAAATACATATTTTTTATCTGGTAGTTTGAGCTCTTCCTCTTCTCAGATTTGGAGGAGTATACTATAGGTCATGATTGTAGGAAAAATGGTTTAAGAATACGCAACGGAATAAAAAGTTTACGGTTCAAAATTTTTTCCTTTTAAAGAATCTTGAACCTTGATTAATTAACATAATTATAAAAGATATTGTACATTTTTTCGTGATGATCGATATTGTGTCGAAATTGTTTTTTGCAAGATCTTACAATCTAATCACGAACGTGAATCACCTTAGAGTGTGGGCTCACTCTTCTTTGAATTGTATATTACCGAAGGATGAAGAAAATAAATCTTTTCCTTTGTTAGTCACAATAAAACCAATAAAGACCTAAAGAACGTTTGGTCACTTTTGAATTCTCAATTTTTTTCAATCAAGAAATCGAGTGAACCAAATTCAATGTTGTACACAAAACCTTTTGATGCAAAAGCTCGTTGTATACTATCGATACGAAATGTTCTTTTTTTTCTCTCTCTCTCTTGCTTGACCGAATTTCCTCACACTTTTTCTCTTGAGTTTGGCCGAAATTTTCTTGCTTAATTCAAGCTCTGGCCGAACTCCTTTGGTTAGGGATTTTATGGCTTGACCGAATCCTCTTTTGAGAAGAATTTGTGCCTCATAGTCACAAGTGTGTAGTCAATTCTAAGTCATTGACTTATATTAAAATTTCTTTTCTTGTTTTTAGATTTAAATTTTATAATCTAAATACTAATAGGAATCTTATCTTGTGACTTATTATCACTTCCAATTTAATTAGATAAATATTAAATCATATATTTATCTACTTACTGAATAGAGTCATTAAAACTCATCATACTTCCAACAAAAGTATGATACTAAGAGTCATCTCTTAGTTGAATTTTTTTTAACTAATTAAATAATTAATTAATTATCATTTAATTAATTAAATTAATAAAATAAAAAACAAAACCTTAGACTAAATAAACAGTCATGCCACCCATATATATATATGGGTTTTTATAGGATATTATTATTCTTCCCCTTGTAGTTTAAGGTATTAGCCAAAATCTCCCCTCTAGTTTCATTTTTCTCCAAAATCCTCCTTCTATTAAGTTATGTTAGGTTTTTAAATAAAATGATCATTTTACCCTTAAAATATTTATAATTTAATTAAAAAATTTTATGGTTTTTCTGGATTCTATATTAAGATAAAATCTACTTTTTGGTTTGCCGGAAAGAGTTTTTTTTTTCATGACTTCAAACATCGTTCCTACTTCTAATTATGTTCCTCCTTCCTCTTCTTCTACCCCCAATCAGCTTACTTCTTCTGTCTCTGCTACTCCTACTATAACCCGTACTACTTCTTCCAAAATTACTAATATTGTGGAATGCGCCTATATTCCAGAAGACGCTCAGATTTCTGAAACAGATCTTCCCCTTGTTAGTTCTTACAATGTTTTTAAGAGAAACTGCAGTTTTAGCAGAACTATCCGGAAACTCATCAGTACTCCTAGACCTCCGGTCAAAGAGTATGTTCAATCCACTGGTCTTGACAACTGTCTAATCCCAGCTACTTCTCAAGAACAATATGTTGATATTGCGATTGATCCTGAGATGATCAAAAAATGGAGATAAGAAGGATACTCACACCTTTATCTTGGTGCTGTTCGTATCATCCTCACTCTCCATGGTCGCAAAGAATTACCTGTTATAGCCAGGCTTGCTCTTCTCAACTCTATCTATTGCAAGTATGACCAAGCTGTTATTGATACTTCCATCACTACTCTCCATGCTGGCAGTATCTGCCTCACTTTTTACCCAAATTTCAATGTTCCCCTTGCTAAACCACAACTTTGTAAGATTCAACTCCAGATCTCTGGAATTTCTATGGTTGCTAGCTCTTATACGGCTACCTTACACCATCAGCTTGCATACAGACTTCAAAATCATGCCATTGATCTTTTTCTCCGTGGCACTTCCTCAGACACTCTCTTTATCACTGCTGAAAGAGAAGATGAGGTTCCTACCATTACACAGATCCCCAAACAAATTACTCTAGATAAGCTTATTCAGCTTATGCCTTTAAAATGGGTCACCAATTACGAGAAGTTGTACACAGACACTTCTCCTGTTCAGGTTCAAGAACCAAACTTCATCAGACTTGAAGACGGTGCTGTTCGAACTACTTTTCAACCTGTCCAGACTTCCTCTGACCCAACTCCTCCAATTTTCCAATCCATGATGATCACCCCTGTCACCTTGAAGATGACATCCCCATTCACTCTTTTCATCACAATGGCTCTGTCACCTTTACAGACAAGATTAATGGACACTTTATTTGGGATGTTGATCCCAATATGTGTGATAAGGGTTATACTTGTCGTCAACACCACAAACCTTTATCTCTCTGTGCTCCTCCCACAAAGCCTCCTAAACCTGGAGATTCTTCATCTCCTTGGATTGGCATTCATAAAACCCATAAACCCTTAGACATTTATGCTGAAGCTCTCAGAATCCTAAAAGAAGAAGGCCTCCTTCATGATCCTACATCTGAGTCCCTACCTGTCCCTTATTCAGTCCCACAGACACTTCACCACCCTGAGCCTATTCCCTGTCATATGGCTTCCTCATATACTAATGATGATGATTTTCCTCCTTTGGAACGTCTTACAGACAGAGACAATAATATAGCCACTCATCCCTTTGTGCAACCTTCTGAGGTTCTCCCTGATAGACAACAGAAACCCTGCTCTCAAACAGAAGAGGTTCTTAACTGGCAAACCAAAAATGCCAGGACCTAGAACAAGATTCTCAAAACTCTTGATTCAAAACTTGACAAAGTTCTAGACCATTCTGCTCACACAGCTGACAAACTTGCTGGTCTTGATTCTACACTTCGACAGTACTATCTTGACCTCCAAGATAGAATTGCCCATATTGATTCTGAGTTAAGATTCTTGTTGAAGCAACAACGTTTTGGTCGTGAATTTAATCAAAAGGAGAAAGAGATTCAATCTTTAAAGACTGAAATGAAAAGAATGACCAAAGACCTTCTAAAGAAAAAGAAACCTATTTCTTCTTCATATGGTTACTCTTTCTTTGATTCTCCTCCATCACCTATGTGACCACCAGATCATTCATAGACATTCAAAATGGCTTCTAACACTTTCAGAAAACACCCCCTTCAAGATCCACCTACCCGATCCTCATCTAAGCAACCTTATGAAACCCCTGAACCACAGGATACAGGAAAACTTCCTTTTTCCTCCAAACCGAAATTTCCAAAGAAATCCTTGTCCATCTCTGAACCTAAATTTCTAGTTTTATCTTCCTCCACGGCTTCTATGTCTTCTGACTCAGATGAATCAGAGACTGCTAATATCAGTCGTCTTCTTATGGCAGACAGACCTTTTGCAGAAAGTTCTCGTTCCCATAGTAATGAGCCCATTGTGGAAGATGATCCTCTAAACTCTCCTTAGTATACTAATCTAAGACCCGAATTTCCTTCACAATCCTCTGATAAGGCTACTAATGGTCCATGATTTTCCCTTGAGGGAAAAAATCCTGCAGAATGACGAGACAAACTACTGGAATTTGGTGCCTGGATTGATCTCCAATTGACCAAGTCAAACCGTACCCTTGAAGATATTATTCGAGAATTCTCATCCAGATTCACCGGTATGCTTCGAGATTGGTTTTAGTGTCTTGGAGAATACAGACAAATCCAGTTTGTTCGTCTTCTTACTGCTGCTCAAGTTCTTGATGTTCTATATACCACTTTTATTGGAAATCCTCAACTTATTGATAAGCAGATCAAACAAGAGTTCTTTGATCGCAAATGTTGCTCTCTCAACTGCAAAGACCTGAATCACCATTACAAAAAGATGGCTGAAAGATTCTACATGCTTAATGGTTACAATGATGAATCCCTTACTCACGTCTACATCAACTCTCTCCTTGATTAATTACATGCTGACCTACAGAGATAAATTACTGCAACTCATAGACCTCTTTCAAATATTACCTTGGGAGAAATTCATCAAATGGCTCTTGCTGCTCTTGAAAAGCTTTGAGATACACAGAAACTGATCTCTAAGATGATGTAGAATAAGAAAAAATTTGACAAAGTTTGTCAAAAGCCTCATCTTCAGATCAAATGCAAGCCTGATACGTGCTCTTGCCTACCAAGAAAAGGAAGCACTTCCTTCCTAAAGAAGGTCGCAAGAACCGCAGATTTAGATATTTTAGAAAAAAGCAATGTAGAGGTTTTCAAAAATCCAATTGATGCTTTATCTGCAAGAAGAAAGGACATTTTGCAAAACAATGTTCTCACAAGACAACACAATCTGCCATGATGATCCAACAGATTCAATCCTCAGAACCTTCTCTTGATCAAGATGCAGATGTTGAGTCTCTATACTTAGAACAATCTGAATTAGATCCTGATACTGCTTTTGCTCTTCCTGTTTCTGAGCCAAATTCAGTATCTTCCTCCTCAGATAATGACCCTGGTGATGATTCTGATTCTTCTTCTGAATCCCTTGTTTTCCACCTCCATCCAATCCATACAAATCCACCCATCTTATCTGGTCACCACATTCCAAGCCCACATGTTCAAGCCCAACTCTTACTGGATAAGTACGAAAAGCCCATCAATGTTATTGCTTACATTGATACTAGTGCATACAAATACATACTGGATCCTAAGGTCCTTCCCTCACAATATTGGACTCCACATACCCAACACTTCAAAGCAGCAATAGAGAATTGTTCACTACCAAACTTATCATAAAAAAAAGAATTGGTGTTAAGTTTTTCCCTGGTTGTGTCATTTGGTCCAAGTTCCTTGGCAGTCTATTACCTGGTAAAGATTTACTTTTGGGATGGGATACATACTGCTTATTTGATAAACTCCGGATCCTTCCTACTGGACTCCATTACAAAAGAGACTTCAAACCCTTCACTACAGATTCCAAAGTTTTTTCTATTCAGAATGGTCCTCCTTCTTTTGAACCATTCAAGTCCACTCTTTTGTCTCACTGTGCAGACAATCATAAGCAGTTTCAACATCCATATCCACTTTAGCATAATCCTGACTTCTTTATTAAGCTTCCCTTTAAGCTTAACGAAGATGTTAACCTAACCAAAGTCTCTCATCCTGGCATGTCTCCCTCAGATCTTCAACTGGCCAGACAAGAATGTGAAGCCCTTTTACAACAAGGTCTTATTGAGCCCACATCCTCTTCTTGGGCTTGTCAAGCCTTTTATGTTGAGAAAAGATCTGAAAAACTCCATGGAAAAAAGAGACTTGTTATTGACTATAAGCCTTTGAACCGATTCCTGCAAGATGACAAGTTTTCTTTGCCCAAAACTTCTACCCTTTTGGTCTATTTAGCCAAGGCCCATTTGTTTTCTAAGTTCGATCTTAAAGGTGCTTTTTGGCAATTGGGTATCTATCCTCCTGACCGGCCCAAAACAGCTTTCTGCATTCCCAATGTCCAATACCAATGGAAAGTCTTACTCTTTGGGTTAAAAACTGCTCCTTCCCTTTTTCAAAAGGCCATAACCCATATCTTTCATCTAATCCTTCACAGTACCCTCATCTACATTGATGATATTCTACTGTTCAGTTCCACAGAAGCAGATCACAGATCTCTTCTCTCACAATTCTGTGACATCATTCAATAGTATGGCATAATGCTTTTTGAAAAGAAAAGCTTTATTGCCCAACAGGAAATTGATTTTTTGGGTATGCACATTTCACATGGCAGGTACTCTCCTGGCCCACATATTGCCCTCGAATTATTAAAATTTCTTGACACAAACCTTTCTCGTGAACAAATTCAACAATTTTTGGGAACAATCAATTATATCTGTGATTTCCTCTCACACGTGGCTCAATACACTTCACCCTTATCCAGCCTCCTGAAAAAAAACACCTCCCTATAGCCCAGTTTATACTGCAGCTGTCACCCATCTGAAAAAGCTAGCGCAACAGCCACCTCCATTATTCATTCCATCAAATGGTCTTTGCACACTCTAAACAGATGCATCTGACTGTCACTAGGGTGCCTTACTCCTTGAAGAAAGAGACAAGAAAAGATTCTACTATGCTCATGCTAGTGGTTATTTCAAATCCTCTCAACAACATTACCATACCATTTACAAGGAGATTCTTGCTGTCAAATATGGGATTGAAAATTTTGATTTTTACCTCAAATGACACACGTTCAAAGTAGGAATGGACAATTCATCATTTCAACGTGTTCTCGAATTCAAAACTAAGGTCCCTCCTGATCCTTTGCTGTTAAGACTTAAGTATTGGTTTGAGAGATATGATTTCCAAACTTCCCATATAAAAGGATCACAGAATATCACCCCAGATATGCTTTCCCGACCTCAACCTATTCACCTCCTCTCAAAAACCTCAATTATACCAGTTATCTACACCCTGTCTCCAGTTATGGCTGAACCTTCTGTTAATATCCTCAATCTCTCAGCCAAACGCCTGTTCTCTTTTCCACCAGATCTTACCTAATTATCTACTCCTTCTCCTTAACCTTCCTTACATGATATTCGTCATTTTGCATCCAGTCATTTCTATCGTTACCTCTATTTTCTCCATAATGAACATGACCCCCATCATGTGAATAGCCAGAATAAGCCATTCCTTACTCCTTTCCATCTTCGTCCTTATCACTTTACCCAAAATACCCTTTGGTATCTTTAGTGCCTCTCTATTCTGTACTCGCATCCTGTTCTTTCCCCCCTCATGTCCACTTATCAACATCTCCATGATCCCACCAATGATGACTCCCTTCTTTGGACTTTTCTTCAGTGGTTTAACCCTCTCTCCTGGTGGCGTAACAAAATCACTTCATTAATGGATTATCATAACATTTGGAAAATATATGATTTAAACAGTAATAAGCTGTCCAGTATTTTTATCTTTCACATGCCATATCTTTCTAATCCTGTCACAAAATTATTATGGTCTCTGAATCATGCATATAAGTATCAGACAGTTTATGATTTTGACATCCAGTGGCCACAATTCAAAGTTCCCCTGATCCAATTTTTATATGAGCTTAATCATATGGATCCAGATTACCCTGATGAAGTCTTCATTCTACCAACAACACACTCTCCTCCTGGATATTTTCAAGATTCCCAGGACTCTATAGAGCTTAACAAATATTTTGACCCATATGCTTTACATCACTCTCAGCCTCTCCATGATCATAATGGTGGGCCATCCAGGCCCTGGTACAAATCTCTTTATGGAGATCTTGCTTCCAGTGATTCAGATTACGACAACAACAATCTGTCCCCTTCTCAAAATTCAATGTAATGCTCCACAGCTCTGCATCCACCAGCTCAGCAGATTCCCTCTAATCCAAAACTGCTTGTTTTTATTTTGTCTTCTTTTATTTGGAAAGTCACATGTGACCTTCCTTTTTCTTTATGTCTACTTTAGCATTTTTTTTAAAAGGTTATTTGTCTGTTTGTAATCATGTATTTTATTTTGTCTTATGTAATTATTGCTCTGTAATCCTTATCCTCTGATCCAGAGAGTTTGCTCTACCTTTATAAGGTTAGACCCTCTCCAGTTTGGGATTAAGAAACTACTTCCTTTGTAAAATCTTTGAGAAATCAATAAACATATTTGCTTAAACACTTCTCTTCTTACCTGAAAACCTGAAGTTTATTTTATTTTAACATGGAATCCTACTGAACTATTCTAGTATGCTCTGTGCTTGCCTCCAGTGGAGGATCCTGCACATCAGAACGGATACACAGTTTGATCCGATTACTACGGTCCCTTTCACAGAGTAATGTCACCCGGTGCTCCGCCATAAGTCCCGTTTGAATTGATATAGGGCAACAGGAGTAGGTCTCGAATCTGTGTTGAGGGCTTCCTAAAAAAAATTAAAAAAATCTAAATCTGATTGATCTCTACCGACCATCTTTAAATATGGATGGACCAAATCTAAAAAATTATATACAAAATATTAAACAAATCTTAAAAACCTTAAAATTTCATAACATAATTTTTTTATTAAAAAATTTCTATAATTGTTTATAAAAAAAATTGTCTATAATTTTTTAAAAAAATTTAAAAAAAAATAATGTATCTGGTGCTTAACACCAGATCCACAGATCCATCTCTGGATCTGTAACAAAACTAAAAAAAAAGGTAAAAAAAAATTATACAGAGGGAGGAGGAGGCTAGAGTCTTATCAGTTTTAGCAGCTCCCGCTTTACACCACCATGCCGCCGTCTCCAAAATCCAACCACAACATTCAGTCATCTCAAACAAACATTCAACCACAAATAAACTCTCAGCCAAACACAATAATAAACAAATAGTAAAAGAGAAGAGAGAAAAAAAAAGTTATTAAATAAAAAGTTTTGTTAGAGATGGTGAGAGAGTGGAAGAAGAAAAGAAAAAAAGATAGAGATTAAGAGGGAGAGAGAGAGAGGAAGTAGAAAAGAAAAAAATAGAGAAAAAAGAGTGAGAGAAACGGTGAGAAAGTGGGAGAAGAAAGAGAAAAAAAAATGAGATAGATGGGACGATGAGATAGTGGGAGGAAAAAGAGAAAAAAAAAAGTGAGCTTAATGGGATGAGGAGATAGTAAATTTTTTTTTTATTTTAATTTTAAATATTAAATAAACTTTTATTTCATTTAAAAATATTTATTTTCTTTATTCATGTTCATTTATTAATTTACCCTTACTTATTTAACAGTCAAAATATTTTTTTTGACGGAATCATAACGGTAGAAGGTATTTTGTCTATTTTATCAAACTAGAGGGGGATTTTGCAGAAAAATAAAATTAGAAGGAGAATTTTAACTAATACCTTAACCTACAGGGGGGAGAATGATAATATCCCGGGTTTTTATTTGTTTTTCATTTATTAACTCCATTGGACTTTAATTAAAAGTCCACATGTAAACTAAACTCATTCTCTTATAAAAAAGAAATAAGTTCACATGCATAATTAATACATTAATATAAGAACAAATTGCAATGGAATACCCTGACGTTTGGTCATATTACAATAAAATTGCATTTTTCCTTAAACTACAACCAAGTATCTCGGATAATTATCAATTTAGATTTTTTAACTCAAATGGACCTTGCCTTTTTCAAAATATATCAATTTAGTCTCTATAACTAAAATTTTGACAGTCAAACCTGACATAAAGTATAAATTGATCATCTTACCCTTTTTTATTAAATTAGCAAGACGATTTTACCCTTCAACTTTATATTTTAACAGTTTTACCTATTTGGATAGTCCAATAAAAAATTAATGTGTTATAAATACTTAATTTTTTAAAAAAAACACTTAAAAATAATTAAATAATAATAAATATTATAAATTAAAAAATTTTAAAATTTTAAAAATAACATCATTTATTAAAATAAAAATATAATATAATAATAAAATTACAATATATATATATATTATTATTATATTATAAAAATAAAAATATAATAAAAAAACTGCAATATATATAATTTATTATGTATATATTTATTAAATTACTAAATTTTGAGTTTTATAAGTAATCATTGAATTTTATTTTAAATTACTAAATTTTGGGCTTGTCTACTGAAAATTTCATATGTCTTCCCTTGTGCGAATTGATGTCTAAGTTGTCAGCCTTTTAATCACCGTAGAGGGAAGGACCCTTTACCATCATTGCTGTCGATGAGGAAGTGCTCGCCAAATAAAATCTAGGAAAATCTTCAGGATCAATGTGAGCAACCTGCATATGTGAATAATCAATATTTAATGGTACAAGTTCTCGCCGAGCCGCATAAAGCATGAAACCATCCCTTTCAACTTCGTCAAAAATGATCTTACTGCGAAGGAACATCCATTTTCAAAGGAAATGCGAAAACAGGAAAAAAGCGAAGGAAGACAAAGAAACTCGCCCACAAAGCTAGAGAGATGGAAGCTCGAAAGGAAGATCGCGCTACCAAGCTTTGAAGACTCACAACTGTCAGACTTGAGGAAATCTTTGCCTTTGAGAAAAGAAGTGTTACCAGAAATAAAAAACTCAAACAGTTCATTGCGGGTGAGTATATATGAACCCCGCTGAGAAATCTCCAGACGTTGGTTCTAAAAAGATCGTGTGACCCAGGAAACGCCTCGGTTAGCCGAGCTAATGATAAGATGCATCGGGCTCTGAGGACGCATTGACCAAGACCAATAGGGAAACGCCACGTGTAAGCCTGGGCGAACTAGCTGACTTCACATTAAATTCGAATAGATTGGGATTCAAAAAATAAATGATTGCGAGTGACGTAACTCCATAGATAATGAAACGATTGGAAAGTGGAGAAACCGAACTCAATTCGAAATGCACTGTTTCATTTATAGGACGTTTTCTGCCCAAAACGTTTAACTTATATGACATCTTCTACCCAAAATGCATTGTTTTACTTACAATACATTTTCTGCCCAAAAAACACCGTTTCACTTACAAGATGCCTTTAGCCCAAAACAAACCGTTTTAGGTACAAAAAGAGGCAGACCTTCTAACATCATTTTCCATAGTAAATTTCTTTCAAAGGACAATAGTCTCTTCAGAAATTTAGGAGGTATTGTTGGAGATAATTTTTGTACGATGAAGTCGCCACGTCACTGAAAGACCAGTACGCTGACGTTTGGCCTTGGAACAACTCTCTAAGTCAGAGGCAACTTTGACTTTATTTCACCGCCGAGCATGTTTCAATGTTCTCAGTGAACATTAAATACATGTCAGCATAAGGTATAACACATTACTGATGTTCTCGGATAAAGCTAACTACATTGAATGCATATGACAACCTTTGCAGCATACCTAATCGGGTCCTGTACCTTATCAGCATAAGGAGGTTAGACACATTTAATGTCCATAAACAGCAGGTTATCGTTCAACCACTCATATTGTCACATCCTTGGACGGGCGCTCCGAGAATGTAGATATTTTACGTTTACGATACTATGTGGCTGACCAGACCTATAGACAACCTGAACATTTTTCAAATAGAAGAGAGTAAGAGGAATGTCTAGTTGACTATAAATAGGGTCATTGAAGAAGAAGTAAGGTATGCTATTTAATACAACTCACCAATTCTAAAACTCTCTGAATTAGTTCATTGATTTCTCTATAATATTTGAACTGATTTGATCGTTGGAGCATAATTGTCGGTACAAGTTCAACACTCCTTACCGATCTTTCTCTATTTTTAGATATCCACTCAGCAGCTCGCATTCGTTGGATTCTCACCCCAGTTGAGAACCTTCTCGCAGACCTCAAAGGTCGAAATAAAAGATTATCAGCTCAATTAACCACCAAATCAGCTTACGTGGTGCAGTTAACTATTATTGACCCCTGACCCATTTTATACCGTCAACAACATGTAAAGTCTTCTCTTGCCTCTACCTGCTCCTTCATGGTATCCTCCCCTTTTACAGCATCTAAAGCTTAATGTTGATGTCGTATTTGGCTTTGATGGTTCTATTGGTGTGGGGGCTATTCTTCGGGATTCTTTGGGGTATGTTAAAGGCGCTTTAACTCTTCCTCGGCTGGGTTCTTTCACTTTTGAGGCGGGTGAAATTTTTGCTATTAGAAAAGCCCTCATTGTAGCTCAACAAACTAATATCTCTCTCAATTATGTGGGAAGTGATTCTTTAGTAGCAATTAGAGATATCAGGAATAATTTTCCTTTTACTGTTGAAGGGCCTTTGGTGAATGATGTTCTTAGGGCTTGTTTGGGAAAGCTTTTACTTATGACTTTTGACAGTAGAAGAAGAGAAGTAAAAGCCTGAACTTTTAATTTACTGTTTGGATGATGTATTTTAGAAGAGTTTTTATATACATAAGAGTTTTTGAGACTGTTTGGCTGAAATATTTAAAAAAGTCTATAAATTATGGTAGGACATTTTTACCCTTCAATAAGAGCTTTTAATACTGTTTGGTTATGAACATTTTATTATAATTTCTACCCAACATAATTTCAACTTTGTAACAAAAAATATAAGTAAAATTGTTAATAAATATTTAATTTATATGAGATAATATAATATATCAAAATTTATATTTTATGAACAAAAAATAATAAAATAATTAAAATTTATTTACAATTTTAGATACACACATGCATAATAATTTAGTACAAATTATGAAGATAATATTAGATAAAATTCTAATGATAAAAGTGAACAGAAGGTCATGGAAGGAATTGAAAATCCTAATGATAAAATTCATTTACCATTTGGCTAGGACATGGAAGGAATTGAAAATTTGTTATTAAGTAAAATAAGGTTAAAATGGGAATTATAAAACTTTCATTAAAAAATTTTGGCTTTCCGGTCATTGGTCCAAAAGCTCTTTTGAAAAAAGCCACAAATTTTAGCTTATAGTGGAAGAACTTTTATAAGTTCAAAGCCTTTTTATTGAACCATTCAAACAAGTTTAGAAGTGGCTTTTGAATCCAAAAAGCCCAAAAACCACTTCTATAAACCATCCCAAACAAACCCTTAATATCTTTTCGATTTTGGGTGGGCTCTCTTTTGATTTTGTTTCCAGAGAGGGCAATGAGGTTTCTCCCGTCTCAAGTATGCTATTTCATTAGGTGGGGACGGAATTCGTGTTGATGTTCGACCATTTTTTATTCAACATATTAATAATATTAGTTTATATTCTGTCTAAAAAAAAACTAATATGTTATTGGACGGTCACTTGACCAAAGCGGGAGGGAGGCAGGAGGGATAGATTTTAATTTTGAAAGTGGGGCCGGAGGAGGACATTCCTTTCAATTTAAATTAAATTAAAACAAGTATACGGACCATTTTTTTTTTAACTCTATAGAATCAAATAAATATAATAATTAATAATAATAAATATATGTAAGGTGGAGTAAAATAAAATAAAAGAATTTAAAGAAATCATCCGTCTGCTTACACATTTCAGACAAGTCTCACCAGTGTTAGATTTCATAATTTAATGCGCACACATACACACACGACACACCTCACCTCATCTCTTCTCTCTTCTCTCTCTCTCTCTCTCTCTTGCTCTCTCTGTCACTCTCTGATTGTTCAACTGTTTCAAACTTTAACACTTCGAGCACAAGTAACATATATACTAAAAAGTCAAATCCTTCGTCTGTCACAAGAAAAAGAGTGTGGAGAGAGGGGCAGAGTGGGAGTGAAAAATTTAAGTTTATGATGATGGAGCATTGGATTCTTGTTTAACAAGAGAAAATCCAAGGGGACATTTTTTTTTTCTCTCATTTGTTGAATTGTAGAGATGCATAGTCAAGTTGGCTTCTTGTGGGCTCAGTCAATGCTTTTTATCATGAAAAGGTACTATTTTTTTTTAGCTTCTTTTGATCTCATTTGATCACTGGTCTTTTTCCTTAATGATGTTGTAATGGGGCTGTTTTACTTTCTGTCAACTTTTCACTTCAAATGATGATGCTTTTTACTGATTTGTGGTTAATTTCTCTGAATTTACCTGGGTTTAGCTGGATTTTGTCTTGGGGTTTTTCTTGGGAGCTATTTGGGTGTTTTAGTTTTGGCTTTTCGAGTTTAATGTCTCTTAAATTATTGTTTTTGCTTTCTTAGGGTAGCAAGGTCAAATTCACTCTTAGTGAGGAGGTAGTGGTTATTCAATCTTGTTGACCTAGATTTTGGTAGTTAGGCATTTTGGTTTTCTTCATGATCTAATAAGAATTCAGTATGGTTAACTTGTGTCTGTGGTTATGTTGTTGAAGTTTTTCTAGAGGGTTTCTGATTTTGTATGTTTGTTATTGAAGCTCTTTTAGGAGAATTTCAAGTGTAATAAAAGATAATGAGAATTAAGAGTTGGATCGACAAGCAGAAATTAGACATTCAAGCAAGGTTCAGGAAGATGATAAAATGCATTTGTTCAGGGGAGCAGTTAAGAGTAGATGAATTAATTGCTTCATCGGAGTCCCTGGCTACTCGGGACTATTCAGCAAGTGGATATTCATCTCGAGCTGGCGAGATGGACTCAAAGCTTGAAAATAGCAACATTGAAGAAGCAGAGTCTTCTCTACGTGAAAGTGGTTACCTGAACTATGAGGTTGGTTGCATCTAAGTTTTGCCATTTTCTTGCATTTTATTTTTTTTTGGTTTTGCTCTTGTACCTGAATTATATTTTAGAAGTATCTATACTAGATGAATGAATTAGAACTATGACATCCTAATATCGCGCTGTGGTTTGTTTATGTGATTGAGGACATTTTCTTGAATGAGTGCTTTTATATTGGATACAAATTTCGCAATGGCTTAACATGTACCTTTTCTTGATAGTGACAGAATCCCAAAAGGGGTATCTTGTTTCCAGTAAATATTCTTTTTTTGGTTGGGTCTTTGCGGATGATTAGTGTGAGGATAGTATATTGTATCAGATGGTTAGTTACTTTATCTTATTCGCTCTTTTATTCGTTATTGTTAAAAATACTTTGATTCTTTAAACTTTGCAAAGTAATAACTTTGATGCTAGTTTTTGTAGAATCATGAGTATTAATATGTGAATACTCAACTAGAAACTTTACTGGCAAATCGAACTGTGGAAACACTGGTTTGACTTAAAAAATTCCCATGGGGCCTTCTACATGGAAAAGGAGATACAGTTGTACACTTGTATGTAAAAGTTTTGAGGGTTGTGGCTTATTAATTTGTATAACATTGAACTTTTGGACAAAGTTGCTTGCATGGAGCATATATGTTACAGTAACTGACAAATTGTTGTCAACATCTAATGCAATACACATTAAATTTACTTGTTATGATTTATCTATCTTAAATAGAAAGTTTCGATTCTAGTTGTCTTACAGCTTCATCATTTGTTGTCGCTAATAGTTCACAAACTTTTTATGTTGAAATTGTGGGGATTTGGGATGGATTAAGTCACCATTCCAGTTGGTTCTCTCTTGCAATTGTACAGGTATAGAAAAGGTTACTATGGGAAAATTGTAAATGCAGCTTTGAGTTACCCTACATTTTAAAGAGGAAAAGAAGTGATCTCTAAAACACGGGTGTGAATTTAGTGATGCTATTTCGATATGATCTTATGAGAGTCCTTTCTTGCGCTCTCTTGCTTTTCCTTACAACGAAACGTCCATAATAAAATCACAGGGCTCATTGTTTGCGGGTCCCAGCTATGAAAGGATTATTTGGATAACCACAAGGTCAAGGGCATGGTTTCTGCAAGCAATGGGTTGCATTGATGCACCATTTCTGTTGTTGATTTAGTTATGGGTAAAGAGGCTTGTGGAGTTCCTTTTGCTTTATGGAAGTTCGTTCTCCTAATTATTTGTTAGCCCATTGGCAAAATTCCTTTGGTCACTTGCGAATCTAGTCCCTTTATAAATGAAGCAAGTCAATCCTGTTTTTGATTTGTGATAGGTCTGTTTATTTTCTGCAGCTTCCCTTTTCATGGTTTCTCAATACTATTGAGTTTTAGCACTTTACTCAATAGAGAAACTAAACATTGTAGGAGTTTTATTTTTAACGACACTGAAAAAAGCAGTCATGCTCGCTGCTACCGATATCGTTCATTAATATTATATAATATTGGCTTTTTTTTAATGTTCATTATTACATGCCATGCCAAAAAAAGTAGATAATACAATATTGAGATTCACATGGAGTTTGAATGTGTATATGATAGAATTTTACATATTTCTCTAAAGAAGGGTTATGTAACAGTATTGCTTAAACCTCGACTCTATTAAATATATGCTCTATTTAAACATTTATAATATTTTCTTTAAATTTCCGACAAATGACTTTGTCATATACGGTTTTGGTAGCGATAATGTTTCCTTGTTCTGCCACAACTTGTGATTTGGTTAAATATTATGTACTGTATTCACAACATGTCATTAAGCTAAGAGACCTTGATTTGTAGGAAGCTAGAGCATTATTGGGGAGGCTTGAGTTTCAAAAAGGAAACATAGAAGCTGCACTTCATGTGTTTGAAGGAATAGATGTTGCAGCTGTGACTTCTAAGATTAAAGCTACCCTTTCTAGACGATGTGAGCAAAACCGGCGCCATTCACAAAGCGATGCATTCCCACCCATGTCTATGCATGCTGTTACTTTACTCCTTGAAGCAATTTTTCTTAAAGCAAAATCATTGCAAGGTCTTGGAAGATATGAAGGTACGTTGTTCATCTTACTCTCCCTTCCCATCAATATCATGATCTGTCCATAATTTTTTTCCCTTTTGGCTATTATTCACCTTGCCTAATATGTATCAATAGAATTGTGATGGGTGTGACAACTGGTTTGTGCTTCTACACTATACAAAGTTTTTTGAAGTATACAAGTAGAAATCTTCTCATCATGTTTATTCACCAGTTATATATGTTTTGTGATCATCAGTTAGCACGAATTACTTTCTGTGAATTTTTTGCATGACAAGTTTTCATGTGCTACTTGCTCTCTTGCACTTTCCACCTCTCCCTCCCTCATCAGTAGATAACCCATATGACGAAACAAAATTTTTTTCGAAATAATAGCATTCTTAACCAAAACCATTAATGATCATTACTGCATGCCTAATTTTTTTTCTTGGCCAATTTTTCAGAGGCAGCTCAATCATGCAAAGTTATTTTAGATACTGTTGAAAATGCATTACCAGAAGGCCTGCCTGAAATCTATTCTGGAGATTGTAAATTACAAGAGACTCTAAACAAAGCCGTTGAATTGCTACCTGAACTATGGAAAATTGCCGGAGCTCCCCAGGAAACTATTTTGTCATACCGTCGGGCCCTCCTATATTATTGGAATCTTGATGAAGACACCACGGCGAAAATAGAAAAGGAGTTTGCAGTGTTTCTTTTGTACAGTGGCACTGATGCATGCCCTCCAACCCTACGTTCACAGATGGAAGGCTCTTTTGTGCCAAGAAACAATATAGAAGAGGCTGTTCTCTTGCTACTAATTCTACTGAGAAAATTTATTCTCAGAAGAATTGGATGGGACCCATCGATCCTGGATCATCTTTCGTTTGCCCTATCTGTTTCAGGGGAATTGTGGGCTTTGGCCTATCAGATTGAAGAGTTGCTTCCTGGGGTCTTGGAAAGAAAAGAAAGATATTGCATGCTATCTCTTTGTTACTATGGAGAAGGTGAGCACATGGTTGCTTTGAATCTTCTGAGGAACTTGTTAAATAACAGAGAAAATCCAGATTGCGTGCTGGAATTATTGCTGGCCTCAAAGATTTGTGTGGAGAATATGATATGCATACAAGAGGGAATGACTTATGCTCGCAAAGCACTTTCTGAATTACATGGGAGATGTGACCAGATGGCTAGCCTTGCAAACTGCTTACTGGGTGTTCTATTGTCAGCGCAATCCAGATTAGTTGTTTCTGATTCTGAGAGGATTTTGAAGCAGTCTGAGGCACTTCAGGTACTGGGAACTGCTGAGAAAATGATGAGAGAAAGAGATCCTTATATTGTATTCCATCTTTGTCTAGAAAATGCTGAGCAGAGGAAGTTGGATATTGCACTTTATTATGCAAAACAGTTGTTGAAACTTGAGGCTGGGTCTAATGTGAAAGGGTTTATCCTTTTGGCTCGAATATTATCAGCTCAAAAACGGTTTGTTGATGCAGAGGTTGTAATTAATGCTGCTCTAGATCAGACTGGAAAATGGGACCAAGGAGAACTCTTGCGAACTAAAGCTAAACTCCAAATTGCACAGGGCCGACTAAAAAACGGCATAGAAACATATACACTTCTTCTTGCCGTTCTCCAAGTTCAGATGAAAAGCTTCAGTGCTGGGAAGAAGCTTCTAAAGGTATATTATTGTGACCTTTATGATCATATTAGCAATTCATTCTGCTAGTTAGCATGTTTAAAATTGTGTGTAGCTGCCAGCTTGTGCAGAGTAAGACATCTTTCCTTAACAATAAAGTGAAGACCATTGGACTGAAAATAATTTGTTAAAACATCTATCAATTGCAGCACCTCTTTGTCACCAGAATGGTAATGTCATGTCTCTTCTATTTTTATCCTACAACTTTGGTGCCAAAACAGAGCGAAGGCCACCGGCTCGCAGGTCCTTCACATTGGATCTGTATACAAAATCAAGCTGGAAAGATGAGAATTAGCCATTTAAACAGTTTGTATAATCAAACTAAACATTTGACATAAATTGAGTGCAGTACCAACTTTTAGTAGCTGTGATTTTTTGAAATCATTGAGATGTCATAAGGGACCTACCTTACGGTAAACTCCAATTCTTTTTTCATTCTCTTGCAATGTAATAAATACATATTGAAAATTGAGGTCATAATAGACTGCTATATTTTCAAGTGATGGAGAGAAACATGCAAGCGCATCTCTTACTTTTGTTTGAAGTTTCACATATAAATGCGAGAGGATTAATGTTAAAGCTTAGCTGGAACTCTGCTAATGATTAGTACTCGAAAGCCTAATTGCAGATTAATACTTTTTTCATTTTGTACTCTTATAGAATAGGGGAAACCATGATAGAAGTTTGGAGATGGAAACATGGCTCGATCTTGCTAATGTGTATATAAGCTTATCCCAGTGGCGAGATGCTGAGGTCTGTCTTTCAAAATCTAAGGCTATCAATTCTTATTCTGCTTCTGGATTTCACTCTGCAGGTATAAAGACGTTTCTTTTACACTTTATGGATTTTGCATTTGTAATTCTTTTCTTTACTGTTTATATGGCTTTTAATTACAACCTACTCGGATATTCCTTACACCTAAATTCTCTGTTCTTCAGAAATCATGCTTTATTTCTTTTTCTTCGTTTCGAAAATGCCTGTATGATTACCAACAAATTAAGCAATGATTATTACAACCACTTCTAGTGCTCTTTTCCTTACGTTGTACATCGTATAGATATTTGAAGTGAGAGTTACCATCCTTGCAATTTAGCTTTAACAGAACACTTTGAGCTACAAAACTGAGCTGTTTTTTCGCTACTGGAAAGTTACAGGGAAGTGTTTGGCTATTGGCTTCTTCAGAGAATGGCTTGCTTAGCTTTGAAGTTCTATATTGAAGATTTTTTGAGCTGGCTAGCAGTGATTTAAATTCTGTCTAGTCTACATGACTTATTCAAAACCTTGGAGAATTTTGCAGGTTTACTTCATGAAGGAAAGGGCCTCCACTGTGAAGCTCTTATATCGTTCAGGAAGGCATTAGATGTTGATTCGGCTCACGTCCCAAGCTTGATATCCGTTGCCCGTGTCCTCAGACAGATCGGTGGTGAATCAGTGGTGACCGCAAGAAGCTTTATCACTGATGCACTTCGAATTGACTCTAAAAATCCTTCAGCTTGGTACAATCTTGGGCTGCTATACAAAGCTGATGTCACTGCACCCCTGCAAGAGGCTGTTGAATGCTTTGAGGCTGCTGCCCTTCTTGAAGAGTCTGCGCCGGTTGAACCCTTTAGATGACCCTCTCTTCTTAAACATTTCTCCATGTAAGGTTGTATGTGAATGTAAATTCCTTATTGGAAGTGTCTATTTCAACAAGACTTAGACGAATGTAGTTTGATGATGACAAGAAAAAGAAAAGGTATTTTGTTGTGATTTTCCTTTGTTCCGTAAGTGAAAATCTGTAATTGAATTTTAATTTAAGGTCTACAAAAATAAAAATAAAAATACACTCAAGAAAACAGTAAGTGTAACATCTTGATTTTCGGAGAAAAAATAATAAATAAGAATAATTATAGTTTAAGAAAAATTGTCTTATTCTAGGGAACAATAAAATGAAATGGTAAGTAATAATTAAATATGAATAATGATAGTTTAAAGAAAATTGTAGTAAATAATAAAAAGAAAAGGTAAGTAATATTATAATTATATTTGGTATTAAATATATATATGAGGTAAAAGAGAGAAATATTTATGGAGGAAAAATTAAAGGGTAATTATTAATTTGATTATTAATTTTTGGAGAATTATTAATTTTTTAACGCAGTTTCGTTTATTGGTATCTGTGGGTTCTAACTTTATAAAAATATATCAATTTGGTCATTCTGTGAGTTAACCGTTAATCAAATTTAACGGTTTCAAGGATATTTTTATCATTAAACTTACCAATGAGTCAACAATAATTTTTTTTGGTGAAATGACATATCTACTTCTAATTAAAAATTAAAAATAAATTAAATTAAAAAATTAAAATTTTAAAAAATTATTATTTTTAAATATTTTCTAAAAAAATTTAAAAAATTTTATTTTTATTTTTAAAAATTTAAAAATATAAATTTTTATTTTATATTTATATTTTTTTAAAATTTAAAAATATAAAATATTTGATTTTCACTTTTCATTTTAAAAAAATATTTTAAATATTATTTTATAAATATTAATATAAAATTATCATATTACTCTTCTAATTGAAGTTAAAATTATAATTTTGACTCATTTAAATAGAATCAATGGCAAATAAGTCTTTTTTTCCAATTTTGTGAGGTTTGACATTAGAAAATTAATCAAAAGGATCAGAATGATATATTTTTATAAAGTTAGGGCCCAATGATATCAATAAATAAAAATGAGTTAAAAATTAATAATTTCTTAAAAATTAAGAACTAAATTGATAATTACCCTAAATAAAAAGTGCAAATATTATTGTAAAAATTTCCTTTGTAATACGATTCTTATGGGAGCTCGGGTTTTAGTTTTATATATAAGGGATATAATTATTTTTTACCCTGTGTTTTAACATATTCTTCATTTTTGACCCTTTTATTTTTTTTTTCTCTTTTACACCCTGATGTTACTTTACTGTTAGAAAAGTGAATAAAGTGAATTTGACACATGTAGACAGATAAAAGACTATTTTGCCCCTTATTCAGTTATCAAATTTAAAAAAAAAAACAATTGTATCCCCAAAAAAACATCAACTTGGCAAACAAAAAACTGTTATAAAACTGTCTGCCTTTTGCAGAATCTTGATTTTGCAAGCCACATTCCAAAAATATATCAAAAACACACTATTGTTTTATCATAAAGGTTTAAAAGAAAAAAATCAAACACAGCTGCCAAAGAAAAACATCAATTACATCTCAATAATTACATCCCTTAAATCAAGTGTTCATCAGATACCAAACAATTATATACATCCATCAAAACTGTATTCAATAACAATAGAATATGAATTACATAAACATCATAAGCAAAAAAAGCAAGATAAAGAACAACAAAAATAGTTCATCCTGCTAGTAACATCAACAAAATCAAGTGTTCATCATTATGTAAATACATTGAAATATGCTAACAACATGAACAAATTAATTCATGCTATACCCCTAATTGCAAGTTCAATAACAAAAAATAAAAACAGCAAAACCAGTATCACTTCCATTAGAATTAATGCTGGGTCACTTGTGACTGCGATTGTATTTGAGTTGGAGGTCCTGACTAGGATTGGGAAGTTGAGGCACCAGCAACATCTGTCTCTCTTGTTCTCTGTCAATGAAAAAGATAGGTTAGGTATCTTTATATATATATATATATATATATATATATATATATATATATATATAAACTTAAAATTTTAGAACTTTCTAAGGTCCATACCCGTTTCTTTCTTCCAAACACTGGTCCATTTCTGCATGTTCTTTTATTATGCCCAGGTTGTCCACATTTCTTGTATACAACACTCCCCAAATTTCTTTCCTTAGGTTTCTCACCAGGTTCCTTTCTCCTTCTAAACTTAGGTCTACCAGGTTTTGGTCTAAATGATGGTGGAATAAAAGGTATTTTATTAAGATTAGGCCAAACACATATGTTTGGAACTGGATGAATTATGGTACTATATATGTGTGAAAATACAGTTTTGGGTGAACATACTCAACAATTTTCCTTGTCACTCTATCTCTACTAGCATAATGGCCAATAGCAGCCATTACATAACAATATGGAATCCTACTGACCTGCCGCCCACCACACTCATATGTGACCTGATTTATTTTCACTATATAAGTTTTTCTCTCACCCTCATCATTGCTTGCACTAAGCATTCCTAGTATCCTACTCTCTTTACTTGCAATCAGAATTTTTTTTTTTTTTTTTACACAAATGGTGGTATTTCTGTTTTCCAGCCAAGACACTCTTTTTTCCTCTATTGAAATCTTTTTATAACCATCCTTCTAATAAATTCCAGCAATTCTAACAATTTTTTAGCCTTATGATCTCCTTGTATGCTATTGAATGACTCAAGTCATACTATTGGTGACATGGTCACATTTAATTAATTGGTCAAATGTATGCCTAGACCAGTGTATGAGATCAATTTTATCTAGCCATATTTTTACATCTATGTCAACCCTCCCCATTTCAGCCATGGTATTATTGAACTCAAATAAATTACTACTCCTTATACACTTCCAAAATAAATTTTTCAACTTTTGGTCTGAGTGTTTGAGTCTATAATTGGCATATATATGTATGTCTTGCAAAAACTTGTCCAAAAGTAATGGATATGTTCATAAAAGTATAGTTGAAAGCAATATATAGTACAATTATTCACAGTAAAATAAAGGTAGTATTTTCCCTCGTAGTGGCAAAGGGAAACTGCAGGTCCAATACATTCAGCACTTCATTCTATCTGTCACTCAGAAGCACAGTGGGTTCTCTGTTGGGTACTTCAAGTAGTCATGTAAAAAACCAGCCCCAACTTAGCAGTGTTTTTGCTTCACAAATGCGAACAGCAAGTGGATATACTCCACTGTTTGTATCTAAAGCAACAGTAGCTAATAACACACCTTCAACTGGCCCTTTTAAGTGACAGCCATTTAAACCAATAAATGGTCTGCACCCCCCACGAAACCCATGCTCTTGAGCATGAAAACTCATAAAAAAATCTCTTAAAGGTAGGCTCGGGCTGCTGTATTCTAATGTATGTAACTGATCCTAGATTGCTTTGTTGCACCATAAAAGCATAGCCCCTCAAAGTCCTTAAAACACTCAGAATGATCTCTACCTAACTTATCTAATGCTCTTCTTTTTGCCTTATACAACCTACTAACATCAACATTTACCCTATACTTATCCTTCAGCAAATCTACTATAACACCATAAGTATATTACATTACGAAATCAACATGTACTATCATGGATTGATGTAAAGAGATAAAAAACAAGCTATTGTGAAGGTAATCAAAAAAAAAAAAAAACTATTGCATTGCCATATAATAGTTTTGTTGTTTCATATTTTCCTTTTAAAGTGCAGAACTTTAACTTTACTCCATTTAAACAAAACAAAAATCAACATTTTCCAAACGTGGTCTTTTTTTGTCTTCTCGTCTATTTGGAGATGAAAGTAAAGCAGAAGGATGATAAATAATCAAGCACAATATGTACTCCTTTTATTGATTCTGACGAAAACCGTGTTAGGAGAAGCGAGAGACTGAGACGTGACGTGAACAATGACGTGAATAGTGACGTAAACAGTTCGTGTCCTAATCAGTTTCCTATTTTTTAGGCTTTTGACTTTATCTTAATTTCTTATTCTAGTTTAGTTTAATTACTATTTGTTTTAGGAGTTTTATTCCTTTTAGTATTTTGTTTTCCTATTCCTTTTATTAGGAGGATTCTATCTCTTATATATAGCTTATTATCATTAGGATTGTACGTTATCAGATTTATCAAAGTATTATTCAATTTTCTCTATCTTTTGGCTAAATAACCATAGACAATATTTCGGCTTTTCTTGAGCATTATACTTAGGATTGGCTTGGGCTAGGGTAAAGGCTAAATAACCTGCATTTTAGAGAATTGGGAATCCCTAAATAAGGTGACCTAATTCAAAATCTATCGTGTGCGTGCGTTACTTACTTCGCAAGTTAGAGTTTGTTATTGGATCTAGACCTAGGTCCTTAACAATTTGGTGCTTTCATTGAGAGAATTATCAAGATGTCAACCAACGAGAATGATCAACCATCATCGTCCAATCAACCCAACAGAGTCGGCTTTGAAACCATAGAGACCGACATAAGGGACGTGCGAACGGAAATGACCAGGCTATCTACAACCGTGGGACTTATGCTAGCCAAGTTAGAGATAATCCATCCGGCAAGAGGAGTTGATCTAGGGGTTGAAGAAGAAGTTATACAAGGGGACAGACGAAGTCATGGGGAAAGGCCACCACGGGCTAATCTATTATATAAGTCGGACGATAGAAGTGATCAAAGAGATAGAGCTCCGGCTCATTATAGACATGGAGGACGAGTGGAACAAGAAGACCGAGTACCCAAAAGGTGGATCGAACCAAATCAAAGGAGGCAGAGACCTGGGGTCGGTAGAGGACCCGAAAGGGATGGGTCGAGTAGTGAAGACGAAATTCGAAGGGACAACCGGAGGAACTATAGAGGAAACCCAAACCAGGAGAGACCCAGAAATCGACAGTTTGAAGATAATGACTATGAGGCCGGCCGGCGAGGGAACCAAGGGCCAAGGAAAACAAAGATCGAATTTCCACACTTTAGTGAAGGGGACCCATACGAGTGGTTGGAGAAAGACAACCGTTACTTCCGAGTATATGAGATTAGCCGGGTAGACAAAGTAGACATTGCGAGCATGTATTTTGATGGGCAGGCTAATAGTTGGTGGAGATGGTTGAAGGACCAGTATGAATATGATCGACAGAGATTGGGATGGATTGTAACATCCCGGATTTCGGGTGATGAATTTTTGTTATATATGAAATATGTGAAAAACAAACTTTTACTATTTGAGGGGGTGTAAATGTAATTAAATGTATGGTTATTTTATGATTTCCAGCGGACCGAATTGAATAGTGAAAAAAATGAAAAAAAAAAAAAAAAATAAAAAAAAAAAATGGAAAATTGGAAAACTGGACCAGAGAGCATCGCGACCTGGTCACCGCGACCACAGGTCGCGATGACTCGCTCGCGGTGAAAAACGCAAAAATCTGGCAGTGAGTACCGCGACCAGTCACCGCGACCACAGGTCGCGATGGCTTGCTCGCGATGAAAATGGCAAAACCTGGCAGTGAGTACCGCGACCAGTCACCGCGACCACAGGTCGCGATGGACTGCTCGCGATGAAATTGTCAAAAATTGGCAGTGAGCAGCGCGAGCTCTCGCGCGACCAAGGCGCGCTCGCGACGAAGGCGGTGCGCGCACTCCAGTGAGCACCGCGACCTGGTGGCGCGACCACAGGTCGCGACGGCGGTCGCGATGGCGAAAAAAATATAAAAAAAATAGAAGCTTCTCGCAGAAGCGAGAAGCCAAAACAGAGAGAGAAGGAACCGAGAAAAAGAGAGAAAAGGAGAGAAAAGAGAGAAAGAAAAGAAAAGAAAAAGAGGAAGAAGAGGAAGAAGGAGAAAGGAAAGGGAAAGGAAAACGAAATCGTGGAACCGCGATTCTCGAACGAAAAACTCGGATTCCAAGTAGGTGTACTCTCGTTTTCGAAATCGTTTCGAGCTGTCTTTCGTTTACTTTTTCATTTTAGTTTTCGATTTCGTTCCTCGTTTTTATTTTCGTTTTCGAATTCGTTCATAGTTTTCGATTTCGATTTTTGGTATGAAAAGTGTTTGCTTTATATGAAAAATTGATGATTGATGCACTTATTATTGATTTCGAACTGATTTTATGCTAGATCGCGTTTTGATCGTATTCCGATTGTGTTGATTTTGTTAACAATACATGATTTATATTTTGTATGAATATTGTTGAGATTCCTGAGAAACTGTGCGAAATGTATATTTATTGAGTATTGCTTATGAAAATTAATTACTGAAACGGCCCTAGGATACTTAGACATAGAAACGGATATAGGAGGTTGGTATACCAGCTGGGTTTTACTGAGCAGTACTGCGCCGTTATTATTGTGTGATTGTTGTTGCGGGGCAATCTCGGACAATCACACCGATTTAGTGATCGTTGTTGCGGGGCAATCTCGGACGATCACAATGATACTAGCGATTGTTGTTGCGGGGCAATCTCGGACAATCGCGATGATATTAGTGATTGTTGTTGCGGGGCAATCTCGGACAATCACGTGGACCCATATTCCAGTCCTAGAATGTTTAGTATTCTAGTGGCCAGAAATGAGTTGAATTGAAACTGAATTGAATGATTTAATGGATCGAATTCATACGTTGAATTTCAAGTGATTAAAATTGTTTAAATGCTTTGATTTTGACATTAATTGTTTTGGAACTTGATTTAGAAATGAAATTCATAGTGTAGTTTATTGTCTCTTTAAAGAATAATTATATTGTAATTTATTTAATTGAGTTTTAGTACACCCACTAAGCTTTATGCTTAGCGCGTTAGTTTGTTTCTAACGCGTAGGTACCAGGAATCCAGAGGAGGCTAGAGATTGAAGGAGGAGCAAGTTGCAGACCGAGTCACAGGATTGTACAGTTGGGTAGCTATACTTTTGTTATGTGTATAGATTCTGAAAGCATGCATATACAGGGAAATTGTAAATAAGTTTTGTAAAACGTTTTGTAATTAATTAGTTTATGATTACTGTCTTTTATTATTTAAATGTAAATAGTAAAGTTTGATTTGTTATTATTTTATAAACTATTTGTGAAAGTCGCACTAAACGGCAGAGTGCGCAATTGATTGAAATTGACATAGAAGTGTTTGTGTGAAAAATGTGAATTTTGAATTGATTTGTGTAAAAGCAGGTTTTTGGGAAGTCCGAAAAACAAACAGTACTCTGCCGGATTTTCGTAAAAAGTTTAAAATGTGTTATGGGCTCACAACGATTTTAAAATGTAAAAATGAAGTTTTGAAAAGATGTGAAAGTCCGAGTAGCGCTCCCCGGGTCGGTCCGGCCGGGTCGGGTCGGGGGGTGCTACATGGATAGCCTTCGAACACGAATTTCTAGATCAATGGGGGCCATTACTGGTAACCGATCACCATTGGCAACTTGCAAAACTCCGCCAAGAAGGTAAAATGCAGAATTATATTAATGAGTTTAGGCGTTTGCAGACCATAACCAAGGACTGGACAGAAACTCACTTGATTGGGATGTTCACGGAGGGCCTAAAACCGAGGTTAGCTAAAGAGGTGAAACTGAAATAGCCAACAACTCTTCGAGAAGCAATGCGAACGGCAGAGATTCTGGAGGAGGGACCCGGTGAGAGGAGGTCTTACAAAGAAAACACGAGGAGCAAGTTCTCCAAATCCTTGCAACCCGGGAATTCTTGGAAAGGCAATGCCGAGGAAGGAAGCAGTTCAAAGACCAGATCCAATAAGATGAAGAAACTATCCCGAGAAGAGGTACAAGACTACATCAAAAAGGGGCTATGTTTCAAATGCAGAGAAAAATGGGTGAAGGGTCACCAATGTAAAAACGGCAAGCTTCTCATGGTTATAGGTTCAGACGAGTCAGAGTCTGAGACCGAAAAGAAAGATGAGACATCTAGTAACGAAGATGAGCTAAGGGTAGCCGAGTCAAGTGAAGAAAAGGAAATGGCAGAGCTGTCTCTCAATGCAATCTCGGGGACTCCAAGACCATCGACTATGGGGCTAATGGCATGGATAGGGAGTTCTGAGGTTTCCTTACTTGTTGATTCCGGATCATCTCACAATTTCATTAACATGAATACCGTGAAGAAACTAGGGATGAAAGGTACAGCCATAGAAGCATTTGATGTGAGAGTAGCCAACGGTGAACGATTGAAATGCGATGAGGTACATCTAAATGTAAAGATGAATGTGCACGGCGTGCGAATAGTGGCCGAGCTATATGTTTTGGCACTTGCTGGGCTAGATGTGGTCTTAGGGAACGCATGGTTGAAGAGTGTCGGGGAAGTAGTGACCAACTACGAGACTATGACCATGAAGTTCAAGTTGGGAGGCAAAAAGAGGTCCTAGACTGCAACCTCATCCAAAGAAATCAAAGATTGTGAAGCGCACGTGATGGAGCGACTTTGCAAAGGGGGTTTCCAATGTTTTGCCATCATTAATACCAACGATGGCCAAGCAACGGGAACTAAATTTGAGCAGATGGAGGTTATAAAGGAAGAGATGCTGGGACTACCTGAAGAAGTCCGCAGTTTATTAGCCCGTCACCTGCGAGTACTGGAGGTACCGACGACTTTACCACTGGCTAGAAACTTTGACCATTGCATTACCCTAAAGGATGAGTCAAAGCCTGTCAATGTGCCCCCATACAGGTATGCTTACTTCCAGAAAAGCGAGATAGAGAAGCAAGTGGGGGAAATGCTAAAGAGTGGGCTGATTAGACAGAGTACAAGTCCGTTTTCATTACCGATCTTGTTGGTCAGGAAGAAAGATGGCACATGGCTATTCTACACAGATTACAGGGCCTTGAATGAAGCTACGGTAAAAGATAGGTTCCCTATACCGACGGTAGATGAGATGTTAGACGAATTACATGGCGCTAGTGTCTTCACCAAGCTCGATCTAAGGGCGGGTTATCATCAAATCTGCATGAGAGAGGAGGATGTATACAAGACTGCTTTTAGGACTCACTCAGGACTCTATGAGTACCTCGTCATGCCATTTGGGTTGTGTAATGCCCCCTCGACTTTTCAAGCAGCCATGAATGCGATCTTTCGACCACACCTAAGGAGGTTTGTGCTAGTTTTCTTCGATGACATTCTAATCTATTCAAAGTCGATGGAAGAACATTTATCTCACTTGGAGATAGTGTTGGAGATCCTTGGCCATCATCAGTTCTACATTAAAATGTCCAAGTGCGAATTCGTCAAGGATGAACTAGAGTATCTGGGGCACTTCATCTCAGAAAAGGGGGTGAAGGTGGATACGTGAAAGGTAGAAGCCATGGTAGATTGGCCCTTACCAAAAAATGTGTCAGCACTGCGAGGGTTTGTAGGGTTGACAGATTATTACAGGAGGTTCGTCAAACACTACGGGTTGATAGCTAGGCCATTGACCAACATGCTAAAAAAAGACAACTTTGAGTGGACCGATGAGGCCAAGCTTGCTTTTGAGAACCTGAAGAGAGCAATGACACAAACGCCCGTGCTAGCATTGCCTGACTTCAACAAAACCTTTGAGGTCTACACCGACGCTAGTGGGAAAGGTATAGGAGCAGTTTTGGTACAAGACAATAGACCACTGGCGTTCATATCTCAAGCTTTGGGACCTATGAAAAAAGCTTGGAGTACTTATGCCCGAGAAATGCTAGCAGTGATCCATGCGGTGAAAGTGTGAAGACCATACCTGATGGGGAGAAAATTCACCATTGTTACCGATCAACAGGCGTTGAGACACCTATTACAGCAAAAGATAGTAACATCCGAGCAACAAAAGTTTATGGTGAAACTACTCGGATTCGAGTATGATATTGTCTACCAACCAGGAAAAGAAAATAAGGTAGCTGATGCGCTTTCCCGAAAAGAAGGTAGTCCAATGATGTGGACCGTGTATGAGGAAGAAAGCCTAGGGCTAGCAGCATTAAGTGGGGCAGAGTGGAAAATATGGGATAAAATCCGTGAGGCCGTGAAGATGGATGCCAAGACCCAGGAGATTTGCCAGAAAATAGAGAATAAAGATGAGGGGGTCGAGAGATACAAGATAAACAATGGTCTAGTATACTATAAATCCTATCTGTATGTGTCTGATGTGCCAGGATTAAGACATGAGATCCTTGCTCACTTCCATGAAAGCAAAGAGGGTGGTCATTCGGGTTGGCTAAGGACATACATGAAGATCAAACACTTTTTCTACTGGGAAAGGCTCAAGAGTGAAGTGAAGAAAAAAGTAATGGAGTGTGATACATGTCAAAAGGTCAAGTATGACTCACGGCGACCAATGGGACTACTACAACCTCTACCCATTCCTGAGAGGATTTGGGAAGATTTGACTATTAACTTCATCGAAGGGCTGCCAAGTAGCAGGGGATTCGAGGCAATCTTGGTGGTGGTGGACAGGTTAAGTAAAGGTGCTCACTTCATTCCATTAAAGCATCCTTTTACAGCTAGTATTGTAGCTAATTCTTTCATTGATAATGTAGTTAAACTCCACGGTTTCCCTCGAACCATTGTTACTGACAGGGGACAATTGTTCATGAGTTCTTTTTGGAAAGAGTTATTTAAACTGTAGGGTACCAAGCTTAAGGCAAGTTCATCCTATCATCCGCAGACCAATGGACAGACAGAAGTGGTGAACCATACTCTAGAGCAATATCTGAGGTGTTACTGCCACCATGAGCAAGCAACTTGGAAGGACTACATTCCATGGGCAGAATATTGGTAATTTTGGTGGTGGTGGACAGGTTAAGTAAGGGTGCTCACTTCATTCCATTAAAGCATCCTTTTACAGCTAGTAGTGTAGCTACTTCTTTCATTGATAATGTGGTTAAACTCCACGGTTTCCCTCGAACCATTGTTACTGACAGGGGACAATTGTTCATGAGTTCTTTTTGGAAAGAGTTATTTAAACTGCAGGTACCAAGCTTAAGGCAAGTTCATCCTATCATTCGCAGACCGATGGACAGACAGAAGTGGTGAACCGTACTCTAGAGCAATATCTGAGGTGTTACTGCCACCATGAGCAAGCAACTTGGAAGGACTACATTCCATGGGCAGAATATTGGTAATTTTGGTGGTGGTGGACAGGTTAAGTAAGGGTGCTCACTTCATTCCATTAAAGCATCCTTTTACAGCTAGTAGTGTAGCTACTTCTTTCATTGATAATGTGGTTAAACTCCACGGTTTCCCTCGAACCATTGTTACTGACAGGGGACAATTGTTCATGAGTTCTTTTTGGAAAGAGTTATTTAAACTGCAGGTACCAAGCTTAAGGCAAGTTCATCCTATCATTCGCAGACCGATGGACAGACAGAAGTGGTGAACCGTACTCTAGAGCAATATCTGAGGTGTTACTGCCACCATGAGCAAGCAACTTGGAAGGACTACATTCCATGGGCAGAATATTGGTACAACACAACTCACCATGCTGCAATCAACATGAGTCCCTACGAGGTAATTTATGGTAGGACACCACCAGGGCCGAGCACTTATGAGATTGGGACGGCGGCCAATGATGAAGTAGAAAGAGAGTTGATAATTCGAGATGAAATTAAGGCCAAACTAAAAGAAGAATTGGAGAGAGCTCAAGCAAGAATGAAGAAGTACTATGACCAAAATCATAGGGACGTGTCATTTGAACCAGGTGACTTGGTGTATCTCAAGCTTCAACCATATCGGCAGAAATCCTTGAAGAAGAGGTTCAATGTTAAGTTGTCACAGCGGTACTATGGGCCTATTAAAGTGCTAGAGCGCATTGGAGAAGTTGCATATCGATTGGAGTTACCACCAAACTCACAACTACATCCAGTTTTTCATGTTTCATCATTGAAGAAAAAAGTGGGAAGCCCAGACTTGATTGCGGAGGATTTGCCGTCATTCGATAACGAAGGAAGAATGGTGCTGAAGCCGAAAGAGGCGCTACAATATAGGCATTGGCAACGCAACCGTCCAAAAGAAAAGGTTTGGCAGGTGTTAATGCAATGGAGAGGCCTTCCCAGGAATGAGGCGACTTGGGAAGATTATGATGACATGGTTTCAAAGTTCCTAGAATTTTCCCTTGTGGGCAAGGGCATACTTAAAGAGGGGGGGATTGATGAAGACCGTGTTAGGAGAAGCGAGAGACTGAGACGTGACGTGAACAGTGACGTGAATAGTGACGTAAACAGTTCATGTCCCAATCAGTTTCCTATTTTATTTTCTATTTTTTAGGCTTTTGACTTTATCTTAATTTCCTATTCTAGTTTAGTTTAATTACTATTTGTTTTAGTAGTTTTATTCCTTTTAGTATTTTGTTTTTCTATTCCTTTTATTATGAGGATTCTATCTCCTATATATAGCTTATTATCATTAGGGTTGTAAGTTATCAGATTTATCAAAGTATTATTCAATTTTCTCTATCTTTTGGCTAAACAACCATAGACAATATTTCGGCTTTTCTTGAGCATTATACTTAGGATTGCCTTGGGTTAGGACAAAGGCTAAATAACCTGCGTTCTAGAGAATTGGGAATCCCTAAATAAGGTGACCTAATTCAAAATCTATTGTGTGCGTGCGTTACTTGCTTCGCAAGTTAGGGTTTGTTGTTGGATCTAGACCTAGGTCCTCAACAGATTCCTATGACATTTGCTTAAACTTTAATTACTTAAAGATATCTATGTATATGTATATACATTAGTTACTTACTTAAAGATATTTATGTACATGTATATTCATTAGTTACTTTTAAAACATGCACCTAAATCCTAAATCCAAAATTTCAGCTTGTACACACAGATATCTAAGTATCAGTACTTGAAGATGAGATGTTGGAGTTAGCTGTCCAAAGTTAACTAACTTCTTCGTAGAATATGCACTGTGACCAATAGTCTGGAAAACCATATAGAAAACACCATAATACAGATTAGACAGTACCAAATAGAATTACAGAATAGTCAATTGATATTCCATCAATGAAGAAAACAAAATTAACAAAAATTATCGAACCAATCAAACAACAGTATATATAGAAATTGTTCGACAGTATTTAGTTCTCAAATGGTTATTGGTTGTCCCTGTTAACTATAGTATTAATATATTGGTTAAACCTACTACTCATTCTTTAGGTATCTATAATTTATTAACTTAAAAGTTATCAGCTCCCAGTGAAGTCATCGTAAGAAAATGTAAAGCAAATTCAAAAAAGTTAACCACTGGACTTGACACAGTAAATCAGATAAAATCCAAATTTTCCAATAGATATGATCTTTAGTGTTCATAAAAATCTAATAGATAAATGAACTTTAAATAAAAGGTTGCTCGAATATGTTTGAGTAACAATAGTGCCAAAGAACATGTAACTAGAAAACATATAATGTACCAACCAGGTCATCTAAAGAAAAAAATGAAATAAAAATTGGAAAACATCTCAGATAGCATGCAATATACATCAACATTCAGTAACACACATATATGCATCATCATCATATATATATATAATACTTATTCTGCAATATATAAAGAATAAACCTAACATAAGCCCTAACCCGAATATATCTGAATATAAAAAAAAAATCAAAATATTGCAGTTATAACACTCATAATGCATGTATAACATTATAAACAAGTTCAAAACACAGTCAATTGAGCATTTTGGCTTTGATTTCAAAAAGCCCCAATTTTTTTAAAAACAGAAACCCTAAAAATCTTGCTAAATCATATAATCAACCACAAAAACCTTTTGCAAGCATCAAACCATGAAAAATAACTCAGAATAGAAAAGGTTAGAATGAAAACACTAACCTCTTGGCCAAAGTCTTCTACTACTCCCTTTTCACTCCTCGTTGCTTTGAATATCACGTTTTCGTGATGAATAAACATTCACGCAATAGCCAAAACTTCCACCTAACTGTCTTCTATCTTCGGTCTAAGAATAATGATAAGTTGCTATGGTTTTTTTTGGCGCAAAAATGAAGATGAAAAGCCAGGAGAGAAATGGAAGAAAATGAGAAAATGGTTTAAATGGTAGGGATTAGACCAGGAAAGCTTTTTCTTTCCATTTTGTGGTCCACAACTAAGGTGGTGACGTGGCTAATTGTGGATCGTTCATGGATTCATCGAATCCATTAAAATGATTTTAAATTCTTTATTTTATTATGAAAACTTAAAATTACAGTAATACCCTTAAAAAATTTATTCTGATAACATAAAATTACAACCTTATCCTTAACAATTAAGGGTAAATCATTTAAATCAAATGTTAACCTAACGGGAGGGATATTATGATTATTTCATCAAACAATAGGGTGTAAAAGAGAAAAAAAAAACAAGAGGGGAAAAATGAAAAATATGTTAAAATATAGGGTGGAAAATTATTATACCCCTATATATAAATATTTCAAACACAGTGTCACCTAAGGAAAAAAAATCATTAGACTGTTAAAAAGAAAAAAAGAAAAGGAAACAATCGTTAGGCTGTAGGTTGTTTCTATGTGCTAATATGCTGTTTATTTTGTCTATTATTACAAGTTTATCATGTTTTAGTTTATATAAATGTTAGGTTGTCGTTTATGTGTTGTTAACCGATATGTTTTAAGATGGATTCCTTAGAATTTTACATAGGACAGCGAAATATACAAATATATTTTGATGTTTTACTAAGTTGTATTTTTTTAAAAAAAAATTATTGATGAAAATAGAGATCTTTAACATTGATTTAAAGTTTGTTTTGCATAAAAATATTATGCATACATAAGATTGATTTAATGTTTATTTTGCATAAAAATAGTGACCTTTATGATGGTATTATCATTGAAAAGTTTTTTTTATTTTTGTCTCTTTTTTTTCTCTTGAGGGACTGTCTTACTTTTCATTTCCATTTGGGTTTTATAGAATCTGGTAATAGCACTTTTAACCTTTTGTAATATTTTGATTTCAAATAGATATTATTGTTTTCCTTTTATAAAACAATATTTATTCTCATCAATAATTTGGAAAGAATAATTCTTCAGTTTTTGAATTTTTGAACTGTTTTTGCAAAAATTTATGTTGTGTACATATAATTAATGATCATTGATCATATATATACATCTAATAAGGCTTGTATTTAACATAGTTTATTAAAATATAAATAATACATATTTTAAGATTTGGACTCGAATTAATTCAAAATTTGAAAATTACTAAAAACTAACAGCTCAAAGGAAACGAATTACAATAAATAATCCACCAAAATAATATGAAATTTAATAAAATTTAGACATTCGATTCAGGACTGAAGCGGTTTTCTAATTTTCGGAAGGAATAATTTATCAAATGGAAATTAAGGTTTTTCTTTTTTTTTTTTGAAAAATAAGTAACTTGTTACTCGCAGGCAATTAAGGAAAATAAAAATTGCAGTAATAAAATTTTTAAACCCTAAAAATCTGTAATATTAAATTACAATTGCTGCTAATCATGTTGGTACGTTGTTTCCATCTACATTTTGAAGTTGATTGGTGAACTTCATCTATTTAAGGTTCTTGGAATTACAGTAACTTGCTATGCAAGGAACTTGCTTCTGAAGCACAAAACAAACTTATATTTTTATTTTTATTTTTCTGAATTATATTTAATTCAAGTGGCTCATGTGAAAACAAATTTCATAGTTATTGTTTTTGGTTATATGGATTTTGAAAAATATAGATAGAAGTTCACATATATGCAAACACTACATTAGCACTTTGTAACGTTTACTTTAATAAAATGTTGAGTGGATGGGATTGCAGAGCTTGCAGTTGGGAATATTGTTAGGCAAGTATTGCACATTATCAGGAAGAAGGATTTTCAACCTGTGACAAACGCTCTTGCAGGTTTGAAATTATCAGTTGAAGCCAATGGTGAAGAGATATTTGAGGAAGAAAATCAGCAAATTTCATCTACTACTACTGCTGTAGATGGTAGATTCTTATTGCGTCTATCATTGTTGCATGTCCTTCTCGACCAGTTGCCTGATTCTGCAACAGCCTGCCAGACTTCTGCTTTAGAGAATATTTCTGAAGGAAAAGGCAAATGTAGGTTACCTACCATAGTGGATTTCTCTTCACAGTTAATGTAATTGTATTTTTTTTCTTTCCATCTAATTGATAGCTTGCTACCTTTATACATAGTAGAATTACAATATTAAAATGTATTAGATATAAATTTGATAGGTAAATCTGTGAACTAGGGTTTATGCCTAAGAATATTTATCTTCTTACTATTTTTTATATGGACAGCAGCAGAGAAACGTGCAAGGAACTGGAAATTAAAGCATGACGTGATAAAGGCAGTCAATGAACTCATTGAAGATCTAAATACTTGCCATGAATCGATTGCAGAACAAGCTGTGGAGCTTATTCATCATAAGTAATAATGTATTAATTACCACTCTGTCTTTTAGTTTCTGCATAGAGTAGAACTGACCAGAATTTACTCTAGTAGTGAAGTCCTTTTAGAAGCAGTTAATGTTCTACAACTGTATTTGTATGCATGATCATATCAATCTTCAATAATTCTATAGGATTCGCTTTATGTCAATCAATGCAAGCTTAACTAATTAGCACTCCTGGTATTTCCATAATTTATACTTCAGATATACGACACTACAGCTGATTAATAGAATTTAATAAATTCCATTGTTCATTCAAGAAAGCATGTCAATTTCATTGTTCATTCAATCATGATTCCATATCTCCTAAATGTCTACTTACTGCATTGCTCATTGTTTCAGTAATTTTGACTAGTTAACTGTGTTTTCAGTGAGGTGATACTAACTTTGGGTTGGTCAAGATTTGTGATGGAATTCTTGAAAGCTGCAAAGGAAAAAATGACAATTTTTGAGTGAATGACTGATTGCCCTCTTCTTGAGGATCCTTTCCATTAAATAAGAATTCCAATTAGTCATGGCCCCGGTTCGGTTCGAACTGGGCGGTTCGAACCGAACCGGCGGTTTTTAACCGGGTTAAAAACCGGTTCCGGAACCGAAAACCTTGGGTCCCGGTTCCGGTTAGCTTGAACAAGTGAACCGGAACCGCCGGTTCAAGGAACCGCCCGGTTCCGGCGGTTTCGGTTCCTAACGGTTTTTAATTTTTTTTTTTTTAATTTGTAAAAATATAAATATAAATTAAAAAAAAAAATTTAAATGTGTGTGGCCGTTGGCCAACGGCCACACACAGTATGTCAGGCTGCTGCTGCCAAGTGGTAGCAGCCTGACCACCCAAGGAGCCGTTGTTCAACGGCTCCTTGGGTGTAAAATTACATTTTACACCCTTACACCCTTAAAAAATTATAGTTTGGGCCCCTAAATTTTAAAAAATATTATTTTTTTTCCAATCCAAAAAACTATATAAACCCCACTCATCTTCAATTCAATTCACACCATTTTCTCTCAATCTCATTCTCTCATTCTCTTAATATTTCTCTCATTCTCTCATTCTCTCAATTTTTATCTAATTCTCTCAAAGTTTCATTCAGTTATTTTATTAATCTTGTTCTTGTTTTTCAATACTGCAATTTTTTTCGTTATTTATTTAAATTGTATTTTTTACCATTATAAATTTATAATAGTATCACAATCAAGGCCGTCTATTTTTGGAGGCCGACGATCCGTTTCCAGAAGGTCCGTTTCCGACAGAGACATTGAGCAGCTACCAGATGTAAATACTGGAGAAGTGCAAAGTCACCGTATCGCTAGCGCAGAAGCAAATTTTGATGAATACCTACAACATAGACAATTTAATGAGATAATATTTGGTAATGATACTCCTCTTAATTTTACTCCTCAATATTCTCATCCCCATCTCTCTGGGTCTGGGGCCCCTGGTGTGACATTTATAAAAAAGAAAAAAAAAAGCATTAGTTAGATATTTTCAAAATTATATAGGTCGTGGGTCTGTTTGTGCCGATATCTGAAGTGATCATTGGCAAAAACATTCATACTTAGGACTTACTTGCCATTATGTTGATCAATCATAGGAATTGCAAAAACGAATTCTTGCATTTAGAGTTTTTTACGACACCCATACTGCCGATAATATTTACAAATTAATGAAAATTATTTTTGAAGAATATTGTATTGAAAGTAAAATTTTTGCAATTGGTTTTGATAATGCTGCAAACAATACTGCCGCCGTTCCACAATTAATTCAATTGTGTCAACCCTACTCTGGCGGCAGATTTTTTCATCAAAGATGTGTTTGCCATGTTTTAAATATATGTGTACAACATGGTTTGCAAACATTTCAAGAATGGATTACACCAATTAGGGATGCCCTATACTTTTTGTGGAAACATCCTAGCACTATGAAACAATGGGCTAGGTATTGTAAATCTAACGGGAAACATCCAATTAGGTTTTCTCGTGATGTTCCAACTCGTTGGAACTCCACATATAAATTGCTTTGTAAAAGCTATGATTATAGAGAATTATTAGTTAGATTTATGCAGCATAATGTTAGTAGCATTAATTTGTATGCTCATCATTGGGATGTTTGTACTAAATTTTGCATGCTTTTAAAAGTTTTTCATGATGCAACCACCGCTTTATCCGGTATATATTATCCACCTTTACATTTATTTTTATGTGAAGCCATTAATATTGTAGATGCACTTAATGAATGTGCACAAGTAATAGAACTATCTACATGTGTTGCTGCAATAAGAGATAGATGGTTAAATTATTATAGGGACATTCCTTCGATTTATACTGTTGCTTCAGTTTTTGACCCTAGGTGTAAATTTGATAGTTTATATGAATATTTAACACTTTATTATCAATCTCTAGCGCTACACAACGTAGATATTAGTGCTTTATATAATAATATTAGACAATTATTTTATTCATTGTATGACGAATACCGTTCTGTATACGGTCCCTCGCTTAACATTAATGTTCAGCAACCGACTGCAAGCGGAAGTAGTCATTCTCATTCTCGCTTTCCCTCATTAAGGAAGTTAGGGTCAAGTGTGTTGTCCAAAAAATCAAGGGCACAGGAGAGTTCTTCGTCTTCATCAACCTATGTTTCAAAGGTTGATCTTTACGTAAACACCTCTTTTGAGTTTTTGGACAGCGAAGACTTTAACATCCTACATTGGTAGAGGGAACACGAAACTAACTTTCCAATTTTGGCCCTCATTGCCAAGCAAATTTTTAGAACCCCTATCTCGACCGTGGCAGTCGAATAGGAATTTAGTGCAGGTGGTAAAGTTCTCGACGAGAGACGGGCATTGCTCAGTCCTGACTCAATACAGATTCACGTCTGTGTTGACGACTGGACCAAGGCCTCATACCGGCAGCAAGAATTGGATCTCGTATCCGACGATAATGACTTTTTCGACACCAACGATGATACAACGGCTACTGAAGGAACAAGCGACGATTGATCACCTCCGGAACATAACAGGTAAAAGAACTACATGGGCTTTGATTCCTCCCAGAGGATACGTAGGCAGCTTAATTGAGGTAAAATTAAGTGCAAGCCCTAATTTCTTATTTATTTATTTTATTTTTTTCAATTTTATAGTTTTATCATTTATGATATTATTATTATCGTAATAAATTTCTTGTTGAAGTTGAACAAATGAACAATTTTATTTATACATTTAAATTTTTTTATTAATTAATTTATAAATTTTAATTTTATTTAATTTTAATTAATTAATTTTTGTAATTTTTTTTTTATTTTTCCGGAACCGCCGGTTTGGAACCGGTGGTTCAACAGGCGGTTGAACCGCCGGTTCCAAAGAACCGTGGAGGAACCGGAACCGGCGGTTCCTCCCCGGTTCCGGTTGCTTAAAATATTGAACCGGAACCAGCGATTCCAAAACCGGAACCGCCGGTTCCGGAACCTTGGCCATGACTAATTCCAATACAATTATTTTAGGCAAAGAATATATATACAGCTAATACAACTAATACACTAATTGCTGATAATATATCTTAGGAAAGAATATATATATATATATATATATATATATATATATATATATATATATATATATATATATATATATATATATACAGCTAATACATTTATTATGGTAAAAGAAATCTCATCCATAATATCTGCTACTGATATCCCCCCTCAAATCGATGTTGGGTATATATATATAGATACAGCTAATACATTAATTATGGTAAAGGAAATCTCATCCACAATATCTGCTACTGATATCCCCCCTCAAATTGATGTTGGGCAATCCAAAAGCATCAATTTATTAATAAGAAATTGATGTCGGTGACTGGAGAGAGCCTTAGTAAACACATCCACAGTCTGAAGCTCGGTAGTGATATGTGGTAGATAGATGACATGTGCATCATATGCTTCACGAATAGAGTAACAATCTACTTCAATGTGTTTTGTAGCTTATGAAATACTGGGTTAGCCGCAATTTGAATAGCACTAGTATTATCAGCATGAAGTGAAGTAGGCTAAATTTAGGGAAACCTAAGCTCAACCAATAGCTCTCGAAGCCAAACAATCTCAGAACATGCAAAGGACATAGCGCGATACTCAGACTCAGTGGAGGACTTCGATAGTCGATCTTGCTTTTTGCTTTTCGAAGAAATAAGAAAGGTACTAAGAAACATGCACCAACCAGTAATTGAACGTCGAGTATCAGAATAGCCAGCCCAATCAGCATTACTATATGCAAAAGATGGATCGGGGAGTCCACGGGAAAGAACAGGCCTCAGGCAGAAGTGCCTTGCAAATAGCGAATGATACGACGTACAGCTGCTAAGTAGAGGTGCCTGCATAAACTGACTAACTTGTTGAACATCAAAGGAAATATCAGGCCGCGTAATAGTTAGATAGTTTAGGCTCCCTACCAACCGTCTATATAAAGAAGGATCAGAGAGAAAATCACCCTCATCATAACGATATTTAACATTCACTTCCAAGGGGGTATCGACAGAATGACCATCTTGAAGACCAGCCAAAGTAATTAGCTCTTGGGTATATTTATGTTGATGTAAAAAAAATACCAGTTGAGGTAGAGAACATTTCAAGGCCTAAAAAATACTATAAAGGACCCAAGTCTTTTATATGAAAAGCACCTTGAAGGCGCTCCAGAAGCTGAGAAATCAATTCAGAGTCAATCCCTATAATAACAATATCATCAACATATACCAGAAGAAAGACAATTCCCTTAGGAGTTTTGTAAAGGAACAAAGAGGAATCATACTGACTTTGGACAAAAGAGAAGCTAAGAAGCGTAGTACAAAACTTGTCGAACCAGGCACATGGGGCCTGTTTTAAACCATAGAGTGACCGCTTTAGCTTACAAACATTAGAAGAGGGTATAGAAAACAACCCAGATGGTGGAGTCATATAAATATCTTCCTTAAGATCTCCGTGCAAAAAGGCGTTCTTAATATCCATAATGACCACCCCTTGGAAGCAGCAATAGCTAGAACAAATTGCACCATCGTCATATTTGCTACAGGAGCAAATGTCTCCTCATAATCTATCCCATACTCCTGTCTGTTACCGAGTGCCACCAACCTTGTCTTATATCTGTCAAGTGAGCCATCAGATCGCAGCTTAATGGAATATACCCATTTACAACCAATAGGCTTAACACCAGTGGGACAAGGAACAATATCCCAAATATGATTCTCCTGAAAAGCTTAAAGTTTATCTTGCATAGCTTTTGCCCAACATGCATGTTTAGCTGCCTGAGAATAAAAGGTAGGAATTGTAGTATCAGATAAACTAGCGGAGAAACCATACCTATCCGGAGGATGACTGATACGATTGGTTCTCCGAGAAACCACCTGAGCTTGCAACGGATCAGGGTCGAGAAGGATTTGTAATTATGGGGGCCGTCATCGTTGATATACAACACCAGGTTTAAAATGCTCAATTGGTGAAAAGATGTCATCAAAGTGAGGAAGAAGAACACCGTCAGAAGTAGAAACATGTTGCTGAAAATAGTACTCATGTTCAAAGAAAATCACATTTCTATAAACACTTAGGCGATTAGCAACAACATCATAACACAAAAACCCCTTTTGAGTAGTACTGTAACCCATAAAAGCATACCGTACCGATTGAGTTGTAAGCTTGTGACGCTCTTGAGAAGACAAGTGAACAAAGCAAACACATCCAAATGTGTGCAGCGTATGATAATCAGGATACATACTAAAAAGCCGATAGTAAGGAGAATCAAAATTCAATTGTTGAGAAGGCAGACGATCAATTAAATAGACTGCTGTAGACAAAGCTTCCACCTAAATTTTAGATGGAACTGAAGACTCCAAGAGCAATGTTCGAACTATATCCAACAAGTGACGGTTTTTACGTTCAGCCACCCCATTCTGTTGAGGGGTATAAGGACATGATCGATGAGATACAATACATTTTTGTTGCAAGAAGGCTCGAAAGTCATGCGACATATATTTCCCACCATTATCAGACCGTAAAACTTTAATACATGTGAAAAATTGTGTCTTAATATAAGCCATAAAAGTTCGAAAAGCAGTGAATACCTTAGCTTTGGAGTGCAGAAAATATATTCATGTAAAGCGACTATAGTCATCAATGAACATCACAAAATATTTATACTGCGCATGTGAAATTACATGAGTAATACCCCAAACATCACTATGTATTATTGCAAAACAATATCAGCACGACCACCATAAGTAGGAAAAGGCAAAGTTTTACTTTTCCCTAATTTACAAGTAGAACAATCAAAAGGCAATTTATGAGTAGAATACGAAGCTTTACTACCAAGGAAACCACGCTGCATCAAATTATTAAAAATCACATTATTTGGATGGCCTAATCGTCTATGCCAAACTTCAGCCTTATTTTCGACAATAGTAGAAGTTAAAGACAAAGTTCCAGGAATAGTAAATTGCAATGGAAATAATCTGCCCACTTTAGGCCCCCTCGTGATCACCTTCCCCGACACTTGATCCTGCATAAGACAACCACCACGAGAGAAATGTACATCATGGTTATTATCCACCATTTGACCAACAGAAATTAAACTAGTAGACAACCCAGGAGAGAAAAACACATTACGAAAAGAAGGTTCAATATCACTAATGGCTATAATTGGAAGGTTACTGTAATTAGCAATCTGAATATTTTGTACACTAGTATACTTCCGAAGATTTTGTAACAATTCAGGAGAGTTGTTCATATGATTCGATGCTCTAGAATCAACAAACCAAGGAGAAGAAACAGTCTTACCTTGGCCTTGAAATCCAAAAGCAGAAAATGCTGAGATAATTATAGGTTGTACCATTTCTGGAGTAACAAGAGACTGATTAGTGCTTGGAACAGCAGTTGGAGGTGTAGCAATTGTAGTTGTTGCACAAGTAATGTCTGGAACAGCAGCTTGAAAAGCTTGAACTCGCCGGCTTTCTGGACGTGGGGGATATTCCTTGATAATGTGTCCATTCTGCTTACAGCAATTGTAGAATTTCTTACCACAATTACGAGCAATATGTATGTACTCCTCGCAACTGTAGCACTGCATTTGTCCCTTTCCTCGGTTCCTCCCTTGAGCAGCATAAGCCACATTAACAACCTCAGATGTCTCCCTAGACGCACCTATAACAGCTTGTTCCTTACGCAATAATTCACCAAGACATATATCCAAAGATGGAACTGGATCTCTATTCAGCAATCCAGCCTGAGCAACTTCAAATTCTGGTCTCAGTTTCATCAAAAACTGATCACGCCAACTAACTTCATGAACTGCTTGAAGGCTAGCTAAAGCAATAATACCAAAATATTCGCTCCACAGATTAAGAAATCTAGAATAATACTGCTCAATAGAGAGATTACCTTGGCTGAAGTTACTCATCTCAAGTTCCAGTTGAAATCGTCGAGCAGTATTATCTTGATGGTATATGCGCTTTAGATAATCCCACATCTCTTTAGCAGTACCAAAAGAATGTAAATTGTTCATCATATGAGCTTCAATAGATCCTAAGATCCAAGAGATAACTCGAGCATCCTTTGTCTCCCATTGGCTACGTCCTTCATCATCTGCAGGGGCAGGAGAAGATCCATCAATGTGACCCCAAAGCTCCTTCCCTTTCAGAAACATCTTGAATTGAAACTCCCATGTTGCATAATTCTTTCCTGTAAATTTGATAGCCAAGGTCTCCGTAGAAATTCTTCCAAACAAATTCTCCGTAGACATTCTTCTAAAGAAATCTCAACGCAAGGCTGTCAACTACAAGTTGGTTGACCAAAAAAAAAATCTTAAAGCAAAAAAAAAAAACAGAAGAAAAATTGAAAGGAAATTAAAGATTCAGCTCTGATACCATGACAATTTTTGAGTGAATGACTGAATGCCCTCTTCTTGAGGATCCTTTCCATTAAATAAGAATTCCAGTACAACTAATTTAGGCAAGAAAATACATACAGCTAATACAACTAATACACTAATTGTTGATAATATATCTTAGGAAAGAATATATATATATATATATATATATATATATATATATATATATATATCTAATACATTGATTATGGTAAAGGAAATCTCATCCATAATATATGCTACTGATAAAAAAAAAAAAGAAGATCTTTCCATGTCTTTATTGCCGAGGGTGCTCCAAAGTATGTACATACCACTAATCAAACTTCCCCTTTTTATAGCTTGGATATAATGTTGGCTCCTTTATTTTTAATAATTTCTTGCTCTTTCTCATTGATTAGGTATCAAGGTCATGTTCTTGCAAAGGAGTTGAGTGCAAAAGGTTTAAAAACGACAGTTATCACTGATTCAGCAGTTTTCGCCATCATTTCTCGAGTGAACATGGTAATTATCAACTTTGATTGCTTTTCGGCTTAATTTATTAAGACTCATCTCTTTGCTTGATGCAAATTGTTATTATTATAAATCCAACTATAGCTATTGGCCATTTTACAATAAACTTATAGAACAAAGTGAGAAGATGCATTTTTAAAAAATCATATCTTCTCAGCATCATGTTTTTCTGAAGATTGATAATTCATTGTAGTTGTTTCTTTGGGGTGGCCAACTGAGATCTGGCTTTTAATTTGGTGAATGCATGGTATTTTAACTTGTGAGAAACAATATGATCCTACCTTTTATACTCTTTAACATATCGCTGAATATATAGGAGTGTTTCAACAATAGTCATATGATGTTCTGATGTTTCTTTATTTTCTTCACAGAGGAGCATACAATCCCTCTTACATCTACCGGCTCATTGCTGATTCCTGATGATTTTGAGTCCACAGAAACCTGCCTCTCTTGAAAGTGAGTTTTCTTGTTCTATTGTGGTTTTTTTGTTTAATTATCGTAGTATTTGCATTTGCATATGGTTATAAGGATCGGAGCTTTTTTTTTTTTTTAGTTATAATTTTTGGCACAAGCATTGCTTTTAAGTTTGTAGACACTTAAACTTTCAATTAAAATCTAGAAAGTAAAAGATACTTCTTTTTGGCTGTACATTTCTTCTTGATTTGGTGGTTCCAGAATTGATAAAACATGCTTTCTCGAAGTCACTTTTGGCAAGTCTGATTCTTGCCCAGTTAACTAATGTGATCAATGAAGCAATGAAGACATGGACATGGTAGTGCGAGTGCTAGGACAAAAGTGATGTATGTAAATAATAGGGCGACTTGCAATGAAGTACCATGACGTTTGATCATATTGCAACGAAATCATGAATTTAACTTTAATTATACTTTAGTACTCTACCATCAGTTGATCCAATCAAACATAACGATTTGACCATGATTTATGCGTGAAATGTCATAACCACCCTTGCTTAAAAAATTAAATAAAAAAAATTAAAATGGATCCCCATCGTTCATAAAAGATTAATGAACGGTGGAGATTCATTTAATTTTTTTACAAATATTAACAATTTGTTTATTTATTTTTTAAAAAAAATTAAGGAGAAAATAACTATATTACCCTTTGATTATTGGTTGACCGTCAACTCTAACAGTTAACCAATTAATCAAGGATACTAATATATAATTAAGGGTAAACTCACAATTTCATTGCAATATAGCTAAATATTAAGGTATTTTATTACAATTTGCCCTTATTATCATAAAGGAGCCTCTTGAAATTTATTTTCATTTTTCCGTCTCTGCAGGCATAGCTGAGGGAGGTGATAGTAGATATAGAGAATGAGAAGACTTTTTAGGTAAAACGAATAGTCTTAGGATTCTAGTTTATGTTGGGTCAGTGGTCATTACTTGATATAGCAAAGACAAGAAAATTCAATTGCTGTTTGTGTTAACCAAACAGACAAACACACAGTTAAGTTGGCACCGATTTAGGCCAAGTGAATCCCTTCTGTTCATGGTTGGGGATACAGCTTCATGCGAGTGTATAGTTCCTGTGCAATTTCATATTTTTTATACTGCACCTAAACGTTCAATTCTCTAGTAGCCTAGTAGTACTGATAACAATATATATTTTTTTGTTATAATCACACTGCGAGCTTACAATTTTGATTTCATATCAGCTTTTTAGTTCACATTACTTCGATCCATATGAAAATTATGCCACAAAGTAGGCTGTTTCCAACTCGTCTTTGCGACAATAGTTGACGCTTCCTTTCTGTTTCAGCTTTGCATTAGATATGCAGCATGCCTCTGATCTAAAGGTTGTTGTCCATGCCTAGTTTGCCCATCCAATTCAGATCAATTCATTTCTATAGAAACTTCACAATCTGAAATTTTTAGAGGGTGATTCTTCATTGTTTTTCTTTGAACAAATTCGGTTGAATCAAATCGCATAAAAATTTAGTTTGACGAATTATATCTTGAATATTTGCTTATGCCTCCCCGGTGCATCATACCAGAACTCTAATGCAATGCAACCTATTTTAATGCTTTGGCTGAGCTGAAAATAATATTTATGTAAAACAACAGAAATGGAATTTGCCTTTTCTCCAGACCAAAAGAAAATGAGTATCTTTTGATCCTGATTAACTAGAATTTTTCCTTGGCAAACTGTAAGCTCCTGAGCCCCATAAAATGAATTTGTAGTCCAGTCAATGTCACAGAGAAACAAAATGAACTTTCAGATCCTATATGAGATAGGTTCATTCAGAGTTCAGACACATAAGATTTATGAATAGTGAAGTAAAGACTGATTACTTCATCTTCATCACCAAATTATATAAAGTTGCCTTTAAGAATGATGTATTGAAAATGAAGTTATCACTTCATGTGAATTTTAAGACAATCACTATTCAGAATGCAAACTGCTTAGTTTTGAAAAAGCATAAGAGCAATTATATTAGTGTAATGTTGTTTTCTCTTTTGTGATTTCTCATTTTTTTGCAAACTTGGTTTCTGAATAATGCTTATAAAGGCACATGTTCATATAATATAATGCTGATAAGGCACGGATAAAAAGAATTGCAATAACATGCAAACAATGAATTCACAAAACCGATAGGCTTTTAATGATTAATATTGCATTTGAACAGAACAAGTTAAAGAAATGTAGAGCAACAAAAAAAAAATGTAAGAAGCGGAAGACAAGCTTTACCAACTACTGAAGGTAAAATAGTTAGACCGTAAATCACTCCTTGCGAAGATCTATGCCAGCCTTCTTAGCAACGGCATCCAATCCATTCTTCTCTATAGTCTTTAATGCCTTGGTTGACAATCGCAGCTTGACATAGCGCTTACCAGCTTCCCACCAAACCTTCTTATACTGAAGGTTCACAAACTGCAACTTCTTCGTCTTGTGGTTTGAGAAGGAAACTTTGTTGGCCCTGTTTGCTTTTTTCCCAGTGAAGGGACACACTCTACCTGTAAAGACAAATTAAAAATTGTGAACAACAATATATAGACCACTGATTGTTTTGATAGGGCAAATTTAATCATTTTGATGGTATGATGAAGAATCAGAAGCTAGATAAGCAAAGTTTACAGTCAGTGAAAATACAGATTCAATTCAAGTAACCATTAGTCCTCGTGTTAACCTACTAAAACATTTTCAAGGAAAATACCATTACATCCAAATAATAATTTATCTTAGAAGAAGAGAAGGAGAAGCTATGTATCGACTATGATCATCAAACCAATTGTTACAACGTGTTATAAGATGCATTATAACCCAGTGTGTTAACACTGAATGCTACACATATTTGGCAAATATAATTGAAAAACGCGGCAACCATATCAATGTACTGTACCTTATATATGTATAAAAATTGCTTGTTTACCACCTACACAATTTCCCCCTCCTCACACTCGAAATAACAATCTTCTTCATTACCATTATCTAACTTCCAAAACCACCAAACTAGCACATATTATGTCATAAACAAAAAAGAAATGATAAATGACCAGTGCTTTCTACCACAAATAGTGAAATTCCAAAGGATATAGATACTAATCTGCTATCATTTGTTGAACAAAATTTCAGAAATTGGACCATGTACTGACCTTCACTGACTTATGTCTAGCAAGTTAAATTACAAAGCAAATGCTAATCTTAGGGCTAAAATTTCTAAATATTTATCATTTCATTCAAGTTAAGGATCATGGTGGTGGGTGGTGCCTAATTGAGCTAAAAAAGAATTTAAAAATCAAAGAAAAAGAAAACAAGAGAGATAGAGCTTACGAGCAACAGGTTGAAGAGCGGGAGAGAAAGGAGAGGAAATGGGAATGGCCACGTCAGACGAATTGTAAGAAATTTTGATGCCGCATAATTGCGATGTAACGAAACCCAGTTCTGAAGAAAGTCCCTTGGTTTTCCGAGACAGTTGCGGTCGCCCAAAGCATATATTGGAACTGCTTCCTAACAACACTCCGGTTGTTGCCATTGTTGCCATTGTATTCTATGTCTTTTTCTTTTGGGAGGACTAGAGACTAGAGACTAGAGACTAGAGACTAGATAAAGTCTCTGGCTGGACACTGATATGATATCTTTTATGTTGTGTTATTTTGTTAGCAATGGCATGCTAAAAATGTTTCATACTTGGGCTGGATCATCTTCTTGGGCTCCAAATCCATATTAGGCCCATTAATGCAAGAAAAATGTTGATTGCAAGTATTTTTCTTTTTAGGAAAAACATTAACATGCGTGGTAGTAGGATTGAAAAAGTTAATAAAAATGTTATATTATATTTTTTTTTAACTATTATAATTAATTCAGAATTTAAGTAAGAAAACTTAACTCAAATTCATAACCTCTATGTTTTCGAAATACAGAAAGTTGTATAGTGATATATTAAAAGAATAAATAAAAATATTTTATTAAAATTTTAAATTGTTAACATATCCCTTACATGATCATTCAGATATCTACTTTCAAAATATATGAGAATTCTCTTCACACATACCCCGCTATAAATGTGAAAGAGAGGTGTGTATCATTTAACCAAAGTAAAATGTGGAAACGAAGAGTTATCTAAGCAAAAAAAAAAATTAAAAAGAAAAACCAGAAAGAGCTTTTTTGTGAAATATAATCCAGATATTTGTTTAAAGAAAACTCCAAATGTTTTTCACAATTATTTCTTACAGAATATACTTTTATGGTGCAACCATATGAATAGCAGTTAATACAACACCACTTTGATTATGTTTCGAGTACCAATGAGTTACGATTAAATGGGCTCTGCGCAGAAAGTTTATACAAAGGAATGCATCGTAAAAACCCATCTCGCTTCCAGTTCTAAAGTTGATGTATATTGCTATGGAGGAGGCCTCCTCACTCAATTCTACATAAACGAAACTCCTCAGCGAAAATTTCCAAATCTTGAGCTATTCAAGTTGATATTCCTATAAAGGTCATGCTGGAAAGGATCAAAATTAGTGGAAACTATAAGGAATCGCTGCAGGAGGGTATGCCCACGAATTCTATCTCCAACTGATTTATTTTAGAAACTTAGCCTTGTAGAGATCAAGAGGAGCATACTCCACTGTCACAAAGCGATCATCAAATAGCCGTCCGTGCAGACAATGTGCTGCCATGCAGGAGGCTTCTGTTCTCCTATACTCCACAAAAACACTGCCTAACTCAAAAATGTGTGCAAGATTACCACCATCCTGCTCCTTCTCAACAGCAACTGTTTGTGTTTCCACACTACCATCCAATCTGGCAACAGGTTCCTGCATGCTTCTATTGACTTCCTCAAAAGTCAACCCTTGTTCAGCAGATGATTTGTTATCTGAACTCATGTCTCTCGTTTGAATGATTCCAGGAACTTCATCATCATGACAGCATGAATCATCTTTTAAGGTCTTCGACTGCTCGAGGACTTGTTGGGAAAGTGTTACAGATAGGCTCTCTCGAGTCGAGTCTTCAACCACAGTTGTATCAAGCTTACCAAGTTGACCTGACTCATCCCCTACTACATCACCTGCTGGCTTAATATCACCAATGCTGTTGCTTTCCTTAACTTCATCAACTTCCTTGACTTCTTTGGCTCCCCTTGGAAACTCTGATCCATTAATTCCGCTTGACTGATGATCAATAACTTCTTTTAAGGTCTCTGCTATGTCATGGGTTTTGACACATCTAAAGTTTTGCTCGACTGCAGCAGAAGCCTTATTGTCATTGGCTTCACATGCACCTGAGGTAGTGATGTGACTGTCTTCGTACTTGACAACATTAATAGATTTCACAGAGCCAAACCTGCAGCATGGATGGATAAACTTAACTTCCTTATTAAGTAACTGGTTTAAACAACCGAGGATAAAATAATATGGACAATGGTTCTTTCACAGACCTTGCACACTCTATCCGCACATCTTCAAGTACTTCTTCCAATTCCAGTTCAGACAAAGATGAAATGCCTTCTGGATTGAACTAATTAATATTGTAAGAAACAAAACACAAAAATGTAAAAATATTTTGATCAAATTAACCAAAATTCGGGAGAAAACAAACAATAGACAATTATCAAAGTAACCCCGTATGTAGCCTATAACATACCACATTTTTAATCTTCAGGACTTGAGTGGGCTTCTTAAGAAGTGGAATTGCATGCTCTGGGATCCCATAGAATGGAGAGTTTCCACTATTTTCCTAGAATGTGTTGTTTCTTTCTGTTAGTACACGTCTCACATGCAATGTAACAGGTAAACTAAGGAAAAAAATCAAATAAATTAGAGAAAATGTAAATAAAGTACCTTGGTTGATCCATCAGGTACAGCTTGAACTACAGTTACAATTTGCCCTCCCAACTTCATCCCATTCAAACCCGCACAAGCTTTGGAAGTAACCGATTGGTCCTCATACTGAGTTATACAACATCAACAAGTTGCCAGATGCTCAAGGTCAGAAAGAAAGAATTGATTCGCAAATATAAAATGACTGGAAGAAATCATGAAGAGATGGCATAAACATAAAAGAGAACTAGACTTTAATAGTTTCATATAATCAACAAAATCACCAATACATTAACTTAAGAGTAACAGCTGGAATTAATTTGGTTCTGAAGACTCCTTTGGAATATCATGCTAATTAGGGACTAAAAGCAAACCACATTTGTATTGGTGGTTCCATAGAATGCTCGAAGCTTCTTAAACAGTAATCTTATATTTATTTAAACCCTCTAGAACTACAGCCTATTCTGCCTCTGAGCAGCTGCACATTAGCTCAGATGGCATAGCATTGCGCAGAAGGCTGGGCTAGGTCCTAGGTCTACAACTGGTTTAAGTCAGCCAATTGCCAAGCTAACAGATCGAGTCAATGTAGGTTGTTGACAGTCTCTCTAAGGAAGCCAATACTCTTCAAAAGAGAAAATTGATTTTCTACAGCAGATCAATGCAGAAAGTTAAACCTGATAATTAGTTCCCTCCAAATCCCTTTTGTACTCCAATTAGTAATAACTTTGGGTTGCATGATATACCACCAAGAAAAAAAAAAGGTGTGGTAGAAGCTGTACAAGCAATATCAAATGCTTTAATCTTCATACAATAAGGTGATTAAAAAGATTGACGAGGTTCAATCACTGATATAATTCTTAGGAAAATGTCAAGACAAAAACAAAAACATCAAATAAAACCGTACAAGGGAACTCCAAGCAGATTGACCTATCATTTAATTGTCAAAATGTTCATCCCAGGTAAAGCATTGATCAAGTATATGCATTGCAATATACATTGCTGAACCATTTCAAATTATCTAATTATGTAGAGAAAATCACACTAAAGATTCGATTAGGTAATTGCTAGTGAAAAGAATTATGAACTCCAGAGACAAAGGTGCACAAGCACACTGGCAATCATAATGGCTTTCCCTCCAAAAGAAAGAGAGTCGTCCAAATTGGAAAAAAGAAGTGACAACCTGATATATCACTTACAGGAAGGGAATCTCAGAAACAAATGCAACACAGCAGAACAAATTTGCTTTATTACCTCTAGGAAAGCATACGGTTCGTCATGATCCTCATTGATCTCAAGATGATATGACTTTAAGGGTCCAAAAGAAGAAGCAATCTCCATAACCTGAAAAATTGGAATCAGAGAGGGGAGGGAAGAGAGATGAGCAGGAACATAAGAACAGTAAACATAATTATGAAGGAAATAAGGCTAGCAAGTATATAAAACTTGAAATTATGTTACCATTTTAGATGAAACAGTCTTTGGAATACCGCCAATGAAAATCTGCACCAACAATCCATAAGGAAAAAAAAAAGATAAATACAAGATGCCAAATAAAACAAACTAGCAGTCTTGAAAAACTAACATAATTTGATTAAATTTTCTGTATTTTGGCCATCTTTCATTCCACTATCTTGGCTAATATATGTCTCCATAAAAAGGCACATTATATATTCTTTTTAGTCATTATTATTTTTGAGGAGGATTTATTCAATCACAGTCAGGGCCCCTAGAATACAGAGCTCCTGGGGCTTTCTATTCCATATCTTTCTGTCCCTCCTCCCTCGTGTTCATTAACTCAACCATTATGTGCCTCCCAGAAAGAAATTTTGCTTGGATGGTGCCAGCAGAGTTTCTCTACCAGATATACCTTTTCAGGATGTGAACATTATAAGTTTTTCTTCATTTTTTTTTGTTTAAAGAAACAAAGGCATAAAGCTACCTCATAAAATACCATTAAGTATCCAAAGACTGATCTAAACAGTAAAAAAAGAATCAGTTTAATGAACTTAGCTCTTCTTTAATGGCAAAGGTGTACCATAAAGACATACAATCTAACCAACAATTACAGGAGTACATAAAAACAGTTAGTGGTATGAAAAATTTTAGGAACTACAATCATGTAAATACAGTAAATTGGGCCCGTCATTGTAGCAGAGGCTTAGGGTTAAAATGAAGATGTTGCTTCACACCTATTATATGTTGCTTCACATGCATACCTTGTGAGGTGAATCCTTCACAATATCACTTATTGCACCAACTGCAGCCACTGATTTCTTTGCTTCACCACACTGCATGAAAATAGCAACTGTCTGAAAACCTGCTACATGGATAGTAACCACAATATACCTCAGAAACAGCAAAGCAGCAATAAAAAGAACTAGCTGAATGAAATGCTTTTATTATGATATAGAAAAACTAAAAGAGAGAACAGAATAACATGCTTATTAATGGAGCTTTGAAAAGCGAGGAACGATGCAGCAAAATTGCAAATGTAAGCAGAATACACTTATGTTCAAGAACATCAAACAGTAAAATATTTTGGTCTCACAATACCGGCGACAAATAATTAAATCTTAAAGAGACAAAAGATGAGGCAAGATTTCCAAATTCTGTGCATGCTAATTGTTTACTCTGTACTTCCTCAGCTCATTATAGAAAACTCTCTTCCTACATATATCAGTGTGTGCCCAACAAACATAAGAAAAGCTCAGTAAGTCATTTAAGATTATTGACGGATATTTGAAAAGAGGGATATGAGGCAGCAAAAATTGTAAAATGTGAGCAGAATACTCTTATATTTAAGAGCATCAAACATTAAAATATTATGGTCTCACAATACAGGTGACAAATAATTAAATGGTATTTCTAAAGAGACAAAAGGCGAGGCATCATGTCCAAATTCTGTGCATGCTAATCTTTTACTCCATACTTTCTCAGCTCATTACAGAAAACACTATTTTTATGTATCAGTGTGTACCCAACAAACATAAAAAATAAAAAAAATAAAAAAAACTCAGTATGTCATTTAAGATTATTAATTTCTAAATATAAAGAACAAGCAACTTCAAGAGCACTGTATATAATGACACATTTTCACCTGAATAAAACACAAATACAGAAAACAAAAAATTCAGAACTGAACAAGCTTAAACCTTTTAGATCATTTCCCACTGATGCAAGGATTGGTCAATTGATAATCCATGTAGCTGCAAGCCTAAAATTGTTTAATGTGATACATTCTCAACTGCTAAAATAGTGAACAAATAGCTAATTTCAAATAAACACTACTATCAGATGTAACACCTCTATCTACATTCACCATCAGGTTATTATGTCATAAATCAATACTACCCTGCGCAGATATAACTGTGAACCTCTTTGAGAAATTTACTCATGCATACAGCATCACTTCTTTATAAATATTTTTTGAAAAGCTAGCTACTGCTTAGCATAAGGCTTCTGCAATCTCACTTGGGAGACATGTGACTTGTTTTAGTAAGCGTGAACATAGGAGCAAGGCGAACCGAGACGCCAAGATCTTCTTGGGGCATAGGCACAAGGCGAGGCGCGCGCCTGATCGAAGCGAGCCGCACATTTTTTTAAAAAAGATGCCTAATAGCTTTTATACGAATTTCCCAATGAGAATAATTCGTAATTGTTGTATTAACCTAATTTACATATAAATTTCAAGTCATTTTGCTAAATGACATAAAAGAAACTATAAATAAGTAAATAACACGGCATAATTCATAAAACAACTAACATTCAATCATCACATTAATAGCAAAATAGCAAACACATTAAAAAAAAAATCCAAAGATGTTCAAATTAGTTTCTAGCTCTCCCAATCCATATCAAACTCACTTGGTTATGTTCTAATTGTATTTCAATTGGTCTGTAAACTTGTAATCTCAGTTAGAGTTTCATGTGTGGTGTTGGATTGTGAAGCCTGAATCAATAATGCTATGCTACGCAGACGCAACACAGGGTCGAGAGCTCAACTATGTCTTGTCATTTCACATACTATTTATACAACTGTATATTTCGTTTAGGGTTTTAAACCTGCTATTTCATTATTATTTTTTCAAAAAAATAAATTAAATTACATTGAGGCACGCCTCAGCTGCGCCAGCCATGCCTGAGGCACAGGCATGGCGCCTAGGCGCACTTTTAATAAGACTGAGAGTGAAGACATTTGTACAAAGAACAACACTTTGTCAATGATTTTGTGTCATAGATGAACTAATTAGCTTGATAGTTCAATCTATTTGTTGTGAATTCACTTTGAATAATAAAACTAGAGTGCAAGCATACTAAGCTAGAATTTGCATGTCATTTGTTGTCGGTTAATTTTAAGTACCGCAACTAGAGGGGAAAAAAAAACTAAGCTAGGACAACAGTACTGATAAATAATTGGTAAACAAAAGGAAGGCCAAAAGATTTAATTATAATACATGGCCTACAAAATACAAGAAAAAAGAAGAGTCGCAAAACAATGTGGTATGCCTGAAGTATTCACCTGGCTTGCCCAACAACAAGGATAATGCTTTGTTAATTCCAAATTTAGGATGGCTTCAATATGTTTATCTTAAATCTGTTGACATTGTTGAAGAACTTAACCAATTACAATGTTAAAACTAAACAATCAAAAGAAAATAATCATACGAGTAAATTACGAACCAGTAAATGTTCCCTCTCCAGATCTTGTTGATCCCTTCAATTACCATTTTTTTGCTTTTAATGTTTGTTTCGTAAGGTGCGCAATGTTGTATAAAGCAGACCCTAGAACGCAGGAATGGCTTAATAATGTAAGTTATGACTCATGACAAGAAATCTATTCACACACAGGATGTAATTCTACGAAAATGAAAAAATAAAGAGATGCTATGGAGGGAGATCAACTTTAACAAAAGCAGGCGGAACCACATGTTAGTGTCACCAGGAGAAATTATCAGAACAAGAAAGTCATCAGTCTTATCGGTTAAGCAAGTACTGGACTATAAAGTCTACCACCCCAGTAAAATTCAGACTACAGCTGAATGGCACACAAAATCCAAAACATCTAGCAATTCAAAAGTTAAACATCAAATGGAGGAGATACCATAACACAGATTGTCAGAAACAGTTATGGTTGAATAGCCTAGATCAATGACCCAAAAACAGTGCTACAAAAATAAGCTTAAAGTGCATCAAACTTGTCACTGCACCTGGGGATCTTCTTATTTAGGAGACAGCTTCATCACCATCCTGAACGTGAATTACGACACACCCAACATAAACACCCTATTTAAGAGGTTCCAACATGCTAGTCAGACAATATCTCACGTAACAGAACAAAAAGATCAATCTATGTGCAGCAGAAAGCTTTTAAGCTACAGAAAAAGGCCTAAAACTTTTAATTTGATATTGCTTACACAGTACCCAAAACAAAAAATTAAGGTGCAATGAGACAGAATCTCAATCAGAATTACAATATTTCCATATTTTAAAATTTTAAGATGTAAGAGAGGCAGATTTCCAATCAACAAAAAGAGTTTCAACTTTCAAAATGCCAAAGTTGTCATTTCATAACGAGAAGAAGACCTGCAAGAGGGCATGGAATCTGGGCTTGATGTTTATGATTGACTGGAAAGTAACTTTCGAGACCCGATTAGTAGTCAAAGATGAAAGTAACTTTCCACAACTCAATGGACTTGCGTTCTAATAATAATAATGTAAATTTGACACATAGAAAATTCACATCTTATTTAAACTCCCATTTGTAAATTTACATTAGAGGTTGAAGCAGAAGACAGGAAAAGAACCATCAACAATTGTGGCATCACATTCTCCATTAAAACCGACCTAATCAAAAACAAATTTATTATAATCTCAATTGTACTCAAATAATATGATTACTAATAAAATTTAACGAACGGTCCATTTGAAGTTCACACCTCAAAGAAACTGACTTAATCAAGACCATAGAATAGACTACTGCCACTTGCACACCGAACTAAGGAAAAAGTTACCAAAGCAAATGTTAAAACCCATTTTCTAATTGACAATTGTGTAAGATGATTAAAAATTAACTGTTCAACATTATTTGACCAATGTCATTTGCAGTTAGATTGAGTTAACAACTCCACATTCTAATTAAAAAAAACATCCCTTCAGATTTTCTAGAAGCTCAGTATACAAAATCCTTGTACTTAGGATATACAATATATGACACTTTACTAAACAAAAAGGAAAGATGCATTATATGATCCTGCAACACTCATGCATTGAACACACAGATGAGGTCCCAACTATCATTTTAAGGAGACTGTACTCAGGAGTCAGGAGGTATTGTCTAGCCACTGCAGGCAAGTCTATCTAACTCAGGCAGTCAGGCTAAAAATAAATTTATTTAGAGAATTTAAAGCCTTGCGACAACCCATACCAGCTCATGTGACTTAGCTTGGGCATGGTTTTGGCAATCACAGAGCCCAGCCCTTAATCAGAGGTAAGCTTGGCTTTTACCCATTTGAAATTAGCTTAGGTAAAGGACCATACCTCATGGTGTCAGCAACAGTCCTATTCAACTACCACGAACACCCATAAGGCATATTATGCATGCTCAGGAAACCAACTTCAGCTTGATCAGTGTCTCAGATGAGAAAAAAACTACTGAAGTTCTTTTTCACATAATAAACAATAAAAAAAAGCAATTACATCATAACATGTATATGTGAAATCAACAAATTATGAGTAATTAACAGATAACCAGGAAGCAAATTTTGACAAGCTTCAATCCATTTCTAAAAATCTAAGCCACTCTGCATATCTTTATACGTGATAAACACATCAAATAACAACCATACATCATAAACTGAATTAATTTAAAAAAGCAAAACAGAAAAAAATAAAGTATGGAAAAAATAAAAAAATGATGAGTAATAAAATTGATAAGATTGCTATTCTTACTGCCACATCAATAAAGTCTTTTGGGCGCCTGATTCTAAGAATGCAGCCAGAAAAGGAACAACCATCACAAGAAAGAGCTGCTGAAGCATCCTCAGGGGTAAGAAATTCCACAAGAGCTTGGCCTTTCTCTTTCTGGATCTGCAGAAAAAAGTTATAATAAGACGTGCAAAGCAGCACAATGTTCTAATATGCAGGACAAAAACAAAATGTATCTCACTGAATAAGACATTTGAGACTTACAGTACAGCTAATACATGGTAGGGATCCATGGACATAATTAGCCGCCGAAGAGAGCAAAATGTTATTAAGAAATTCCATCACAGCTTTCTCAGAGGCTGAAGCTGGAACATTTTCTACATAAAGTCTCCTCATAGGCCGGTTAGCTTGTGTTAGCTGAACAGAGCCGATGGAGACATTTTGCTTTGTCGAAGAAGCACCATATGAAACCCCAGCGAGAGGATTCACCGCAGTTGAAGCAATAGGAGTGGAGCTGACCACTTCAAGTACATTCACTGAAGCAGTTTGGTTTGATGTCTGGGTATTTGAGGGAACAGAACTAGCAAAATTGCCGTCTTTTTCCACAGGTGCAACATCCCACTTAGCACTTTTCTTCTCTGGTGAACGGTTAATTGGAGGAGGAGTCTTAACAGCAGCCTCAGATTTTCTCTTCCTTGGTGAATAGCCACCAAGGCCACTCATGGATCCACTATGCCGCCTATATTGACCACTTGAACCGTTACTGGTTACTCTGCTCCTGTCAATATCAGAATGCTGCCTTCCAGACTTGCCTTTAAAAGATTGTGAAGACAGATCTTCGTGCTCTCGCCCATAATGTGATGTACGTTTGTGCGCCCTAGGTGAGAGAGAGATAGACCTTCTGTTTCTGTCCTCACGCTCTCGACTCCTTGATCGCCTCCTTTTCAGCTTTGGTTCCCCATAACGGTACTTTGGAGATTCTTTTCTTTCCTTTCTCTCTGAAATTTCTAACTCACGCCCTTTACCGAGATCATGTTTCTTTGCATCACTCTTATCTCTATTTCTTTCACCTTCTTCATTTCGATATTTTCTCTTGCTTTCTCTTTCAGACTTCTCCCCAGTTCTGTCAACATGTCTCTCCTTACCTGTTGAATCTCTTGAATGCTTCTTTGCAGCTTGATCTTCAACATCATAACTTGACTGCTCGTAATTTTTCCCCCTGCCATGATCTTGTTTCTCAACCTTGCCTTTAGCCTTAGAGAACAGTTCTTTCTTCATATCAGTTTGCAAGTTGATTTCTGACCCATGACTTTCTCTACCAGTTTGTTTAGCTAGACTCCCATCCTTTAATCTGATTTCTGATTCACGGCTTTCTCTATGTTTAGCTTTAGCCAAATTTTCATCCTTAAATTTGATCTCTGTGTCATATCTTTGTCTATCCTTCTGTCTTGCTGAATCACCATCCTTTGTGAGAGCTTTATCTTTTTTCTTCCTGGAATATACCTTTAAGAATTCCTTTGACAATTGCTTTGCAACATCAGGGGAAGAATCTTTCTTGTGCCTATGATGCTTTTCAGATTTGTGGTGATCAGAAACATTATCAATAGCACTATCCCCTAATATATTCCCCAAGTCTTTAGCTCCCTCTTCAACAATTTCAGATAAATTTTTATTTTTTCTTCTAATCATTATCTCATCAAAGCTGAGAGGCCTTGTCCGAGCAGCAGTTCCTTGATCGGAGTTCTCTAAGGAATGTTCACCACTTTTTGCATACTTTTCTTTCTTTTGATCAGATCTGCTCATCTTGCTCAGTGCAACACTATCTACACTAGAGAACGGAAAGCATTAATGACAATCATGAAGAAAGATAGTTGAACGAGGATATTTCTACAAGAAACTTGATTGTTATTCAGACCGCCTCAGTCAAAATATCAATGCACCCCAAAAACAAACAGAAACATGCATTTGATTCAGTATAAAGCAGTACTGCCTCTAGAAATCCAATAATAAAGAAAATTGTCAAAGCAATATAGTCGAAGCAACTGACAGGAAATTGGGAGAAAGTAAGGGTTTAAGAAGCTTCAACACGAATGTCAATTTTAAAATGAAAGCACAATAGCATTTCTTTTTAATATCAGTTTTCTTCTGTACAGGGAGAGTAATACCAATATTATATGGAAATTTCAAACTCCATTTGACACTAGATATTATAACCTACATTGCCAATGACATGCTAAATTCATGAGAACTTCCAAAAGCAAATTAGCATACAAGAAAGGCTATCGATAACTCATACAGGACAACAGCAAAGTAATGAGTAGAAATATAATGATAAATACTCAATCTTCAACTTCAATTCTTCACCACCAAGGCAAACAGAAAGAAAAAGAAAGGAATTCCAAAACCCTAAAAGCAATCCCAAGTGATAGGCGTATACAATATAATACAAACACATAAGAAGTTGAAGAGTGTGAGTACCTTACAAGTTACAGCGGAGAGAAATGCAAGAGAAATACAAGTCGAAAAGAGAAGAGAATGATAATATCGTTATCCCCTGCGAACCTGCGACTGCGACGCATTTTTGTTATGTTTATGTTTTATACCCTCTGCTGACCTACAATTTCATGTCGTAGATTAGAACATCTATCGCCAAATTCTATTAAAAACATAACCAAAATCAGTTTGCTCTAAGCTATAGTGATTTCTTCGAGATTATTTATCACTTCTTATAATAGTATTAATTATCTAATATGTTTCAAAAAAAAAAAAGTATTAATTATCTAATAAATATGTTTTGAGATTTAATTAGGTGTATTAATATAGATGCTCAATGTGATAGGTGACAAAGATATTCATTCAAACTGATAATGATGGTATATAAAAAAAAATAAAAATTACATGTATTGCACTGAAGATCTTTCACCTTTAAAATTACATGTATTTCACCTTTAAAATTATTGTTATCCCCTGACCCAATCCGCTCAGACCGAATCAAGAAGCGCTACCATATAGTGAAATCTCTACTTCACTTTTATAAAACCATGCCTTTACAATTAAAACGTAAACTTTAATAATGACCCAATAAAATTTCTAAAAATTTTGCCAGAGTTTTCTCTGTTTTTCTGACTTTTCAAAACCTGTTTTCAGTAAAATCAACGTTTCGAATTTATCATATCACTTTTGCGTACCCTTCCAAATTTAGTGCGACTTTCCAAACATTTCATACAAACTATTTAATCAAAATCAATTCAAAAGTGATAAAATCCATAATTCCGTAAAACATAAATATTTATAGAAAATATGTAAAAACAACACAACTTTTACAAATATTTACAAAATCCTTCTGTATATGCATGCTAATCAAAAACATATAAATTGACATAAAAAGACTACCCAAAAGCTCAGGAATGATGTGACTCTGATCCCTACTCCTGCAGATTCAATTCTTCACTTCTTTATCAACTCTGGAATCTTCTTTACCTACGCGCGATAAAAATCAACGCGCTAAGCATATTATTTAGTGGGTGTACACAAAATTGAATTTTTACAAATATACTATAATAACATTTTAATCGATTAATCAGAAATATAAATAACAAATAAATGTTCAAATATAGGGCTCAATTCAATTCATACCAAAATAAAAATCATATCAATCTCAACTGCTAACATTTTCCTTTTCTTTCATGCATTCTTTCTGAACCGCTCCACCTGGAAACCTTAAAAATATACATATATTTAATTACATTTTCCACCCCTCAAATCATAAATACCATATTCACATACTCAAAATTAATTCAACCATACTTTTCATAATTATTTGAAATTAAGGATGTTACAGTTTTTCTACTACCTGCTGAATTAAATTTCGCTTGCATCTCAACTCAGCTACCAAGGCATTGTCTGTATTCAACTGTAACTGGACATTCATAGCTTTTAGGGCGAATAATGTTTTTCTGCTCAGAGCATCTGCTACCACATTAGCTTTCCCTAGATGGTAGTCAATCACACAGTCATAGTCTTTAATCAATTCCATCCATCGTCTCTGTCTCAGATTGAGCTCTCTTTGAGTAGGCAGATACTTCAGACTCTTGTGATCTGTATATATGTAACATTTTTCACCATACAGATAATGACTCCATATCTTCAAGGCAAATACAATGGCTGCAAGTTCCAGATCATGTATAGGATATTTCTGTTCATGAGTTTTCAGCTGTCTGGACATATATTCAACCAATTTGCCTTCCTACATCAGCACACAACCCAAATCATTGTGTGAGGCATCACTGTATATTACAAAGTCTTTACCTGAAACCGACTGAATCAGGACTGGAGCCTCTACTAGCATTGTCTTCAGTCTGTCAAATGCTACCTGCCACATGTCATTCAACTCAAATCTGACATTTTTGTGCAGTAGCTTGGTCAACGGACTTGCTATGGATGAGAATCCCTTCACAAACCGTCGATAATAACTAGCCAAGCCTAAGAAACTTCTGATCTCTGTTACATTCTTTGGAGGCTTCCAGTCCATAATTGCTTCAATCTTTTTAGAATCTGCCTTAATGTCATCTGCTGACACAATATGGCCCAGAAATGCAATCTCAGCCAACCAGAACTCACATTTACTCAGTTTATCATATAGTTGCTTCTCCCTCAGAATCTATAATACCACTCTGAGGTGTCTGTCATGGTCCTTTGTCGTCTGTGAGTATACCAAGATATCATCATTGAACACAACCACAAACTGATACAAGTACGATCGGAATATCCGGTTCATTAGATCCATAAAAGCTGCAGGTGCATTTGTCAGCCCAAATGGCATCACTACAAACTCATAGTGCCCATACCGTGTTCTGAATGCTGTTTTCGGTATATCATAATCTTTTACCCTCAGTTGATGATACTATGATCTGAGATCAATGTTCGAGAAGACGGTAACTCCTCTCAGCTGATCAAATAAGTCATCAATTCTAGGCAACGGATATTTATTCTTAACAGTAAGTTTATTCAGCCCTTTAATCGATGCACAATCTCAGTAACCCATCCTTCTTTCTCACAAATAGCACTGGAGCTCCCCACGGGGATACACTAGGTCTGATGAATCCTCTATCCAGCAATTCTTGTAACTGTATCTTCAGTTCTTTCAGCTCTGCTGGTGCCATTCTGTAAGGAGCTATTGATACAGGTGCAGTACCTGGTACCACGTCAATCACGAATTCAACTTCTCTCTCTGGTGGTAAACCAGGAAGTTCCTCTGAAATCACATCCGAAAAATCACATACGGTAGATATATTCTGAAAACTAGAATCAACCATCCGTGAATCAACCACATATACTAAATAAGCTTCACACATTTTGCTGGCAATAGTAGCTGAAATAACATTGGAAAGATAATCCTTCATTTCGCCTACAATCAATACCTCTATACCCTCTACTAGCCTAAGCATTACTCGCTTCAAACTACAATCAATCATAACCTGGTGTCTGGATAACCAATCTATACCCAAAATTACATCGAAGTCATGGAATGGCAATTCCATCAAATCACCTGGAAATTCGTATCCCTGAATTCTAATAGGACAATCTCTGTAAACCTTATTCACGATCATACTGTGACCTAAAGGATTACTCACCACTGCATCATACTTAGTAGATTCAGTTTTCAAGTTTTTATTTCTCAGCATGGCATCACATATGTATAAATGTGTGGATCTGGGGTCTATCAATGCAATTGCAGTAGTATAAAAAATAGAAACCGTACCAGTAATCACATCTGGTGCATCTCTATCCTTCTGAGCCCTAACAGCATAAGCTCGAGCTGGAGCCCGACTATCCTGTCTCCCTGTAGACTCTACTGCCCCTCATTGCCTACTAGCCTCTGTCCCTATCTAACTGGGTCTCCTCCCTCTGGAAACAGTGGGAGCTGATCTCTCTGATGGCATAGCAGAAGCAGTCTGTTTCTTCGGAAAATCCCTCTAAAAATGATCGCGAGACCCACATCTGCAATAGGCTCCGATCAATTTCCAACACTCTCCCGGATGTCTCCTCCCACAATGCTCACAAAGTGTTAAGGCTGGTCCCCTAACTGTACTTCCAGGAGCACTAGCCACTAATGTAGTTGACTGTCCTGGTCTGGCTGTGAATGGAGGTCTCTGTGGCTGCCTCTGCCCACTAGACTGCAGTCCTTTAAACTTTTTACTCTGTGGCTGATATAAACTAGACTGCCCTGATCCTCTTCTCTGTTGACTTCTGTCTCGTCTGGCTTGTTCTTCTTTCTTGACTCTTTTAATATTCAGGGCTGCTGAAACTAGTCTAGTAAAATCTTCAAATTCAAGTGCGGCGACCTGTAGGCGAATATAATCATTTAGTCTATCTACAAATCTCCGACATCTATCTGCCTCTGTGGCCACCATATCTCTAGCATATTTACTCAACCTGACAAATTCTCTTTCATATTCAGTCACTGTCATCTGTCTTTGCTTCAGGTTGATAAATTATCTCTTCATATTATCTAAGTAAATACGACCGACATACTTTCTTCTAAATTCTCTCTAGAAAAACTCTCAAGTTCTCTCTTCCAGCCGTACTGTCTGTATCATAGAGGTCCACCATTGGTGGGCATCCTCCTGTAGTAAGGATACTGCACATTCTAAACTCTCTTCAGGTGTGCAATGCATCTGCTGTAATATTCTCTCTGTCCGCTCAAACCAGTATTCTGCAGCGCATGCGTCCTCATCTTTTCTACCATAGAAGTCCGTCGGTCTGTATTTGGCCAATCGTTCTATTGCTGACCTCCGTGGCGCTGCTCTTACCACGTTCTAAAAGAATTCAGCCATTTGTTGCATAAATGTCGGCTGACCCTGAACTTCTGGTCCAGCCGCCCTCGGACTTACAGATTCTCTGGATGCTCCCCCAGCCACACTGGCAAGACTTTCAGGTCTATCTCTATTTCCACTTCCTTCCATTTCTTTTTATCCTATATAAGACATAATAGAGGTTCTACAGGTTAGAGTCACATCTTCCAATTTTTTTTTTTTTTTTATACAATGCATGCATATACAAAATATGTTTTTCAGGTCTAGGAACGCCTAAATCATTACTCTGATATCAAAAACTGTACCACCCTCTGACCTAATCTGCTCAGACCGAATCAGGAAGTGCTACCATATACTAAAATCTCTACTTCACTTTTATAAAACCATGCTTTTACAATTAAAACGTAAACTTTAATAATGACCCAATAAAATTTCTGAAAATTTCGCCAGAGTTTCCTCTATTTTTCTAACTTTCCAAAACCTGTTTTCAGTAAAATCATAAAATCAACGCTTCAAATTTATCATAGCACTTTTGCGCACCCTTCCAAATTTAGTGCGATTTTCCAAACATTTTATACAAACTATTTAATCAAAATCAATTCAAAAGTGATAAAATTCATAATTCCGTAAAACAAAAACATTTATAGAAAATATGTAAAAACAATACAACTTTTACAAATATTTACAAAATCCTTCTGTATATGCATGCTAATAAAAAACATATAAATTGACATAAAAAGACTATCCAAAAGCTCAGGAATGATGTGACTCTGATCCCTACTCTTGCAGATTCAATTCTTCACTTCTTTATCAATTCTGGAATCTTCTTTACCTACGCGCGACAAAAATTAACGCGCTAAGCATATTGTTTAGTGGGTGTACACAAAACTGAATTTTTACAAATATACTATAATAACATTTTAATCGATTAATCAGAAATATAAATAACAAATAAATGTTCAAATATGGGGCTCAATTCAATTCATACCAAAATAAAAATCATATCAATCTCAAATATTTTCATATCATATTTCAATTTCTATTTCGAGCTTCTGATACACATAACATATATTACAGGACTAGATTACGGGTTGTTCGACACCGAACACTCGGTGCCTTCCCGCCGAACCTATTTCGACATCGGACACTCGGTGCCTATCTGTCGGAAATGTATCATATCAACTCCCTACCCTAGGACCGGCACTTGGGGCCTGTATTATCCATAGGGTGGTACATCACAATATTTCGGGTGCAGTACTACTATATAATTCAATTGACATGTCAACCTCCTATATCCGTATCTATGTTCATGTATATCAAAGCCATTTTATAATACCATGCCTCAAAGTCAATATCAACACATTTCATTTCTTTCAGAATCAACAAATTCAATTTTCAAACCATTCAATTTCGATTTCGAAATTTCAATTCCGAAATACAATTTCACAAATCACTTTCTTATATTCAAATTTAACTTTCAAATATTTTAAATCCATAAATATATTTTTGAAATCCAAATTTCATTAATAATCATATATAAAAGAAATATACAAAATCATATACGAATATATTTCTCAAATAAATAATCACATCAAATCAATCCAAAAATATATTCAAGTATATTTCTGAAACCAATATTCACATCAAATCAATTCAAAATCATATTCGATTATATTTCACAAACCAATATTAAATCAAAATGGCTCAAAATCATTTTTCGATACATTTCACAAACATTAAATAATCAAAATCACCTTCAACTATATTTCTTATAACAATATTAAAATCAAAACGTATTAAAATCAACTCATAATATTATTCACAATCAATATTTCAGATATAAACTATATTTTAAGAATACGTAATTCAAATCATTCCAAAATCAATTTCAAACTATAAACTATAATTAATATAATTCAAATAATTCAATATTAATAAAATTCAATCAATCCGAAATATTCTAGAAAACTAGTGTACACCGAACCTGGATAATTTCCCAACACTTATTTTTCCTTTTTTTCTTTCTTTCTTCCTCTTCTTTTCCTCCTTTCTTTCTTCCTCTTCTTTCTTTCTCCTTCCTTCGCTGAACTTGCTTAGTTTCTGGTTTGTTTCTTTTTTGTTTTGGTTTTGCTCTTTTTTTTTTTTTTTTTTACTTTGGTTTATATATATATTTGTGTTTTGTTTGGTTTGGACAAGTGGAATTCCACTTGTTAAGTTTATATATATATCACCAATTGTAATTTGCTCCCTCGAAATTTCTAAAATCCTAAAATGGCAACAACTTCACAATTAATTACATGTGATTTACCAATCATTCTTGAATTATCTAACTAACCCACCAATCACATTCTATCTCAATAATATTCCAAAAGTATTCCACACTTTACCAATCACCAAATTGGCTTCACCAATATTCAATTAGACCCATTTTGATTCAAATGCACTATGAAAATAATATCTCTAATGGGATTTAACTCGGTTAAAATCACTATTCGTTTATACACTATACATCGAATATATATACTTTCCACCAAATTAAATCACATACTTGACTGTTGCATGCTTAATAATAATTAATAATAATACTTTTCATAATTATGAAAAATTATGGACGTTACAATTTGCCCCTCAAACAAAAACTTACCTTCAACATATTTTAATTAATTAAGGGCAAATTGTAATAAGATACCCTGACATTTGGTCATATTGCAATGAAATTGCACTTTTGCTTAAACTACAATGGAGTACCCTGAATAATTATCAATTTGGTCCCTAATATATTTTAAAATATCACTTTTTGATCTATTATTATCTTTTCAACTCATTCGGTCCCTAATTTTTTAAAATACATTAATCTAATCTTTATGACTAAAAACTTTGACGATCAAATCTGATATAAAGTATAAATTGATAATTTTATATTTTTTTTAAAGTTTAAATTAGAATGATACTTTTACCCTTTAAATTTTTAACAATTTTCATATTTTACACTCTAATAAAAATTGATATACATTATAAAAATTTAATTTTTTTAAAAACACTTAAAAAAGATTAAATAAAATAATTAAATTTATTAAAAAATAATTAAATTTATTAAAAATAAAAATAAAAATACTATAAAAATTTGACCTAATTTTACATTTGAACAATTTAATCTTTTAGATAATTCAATAAGAAATTATTATTTATTATAAAATTTAAGACAAATTGCAATAAGATACCCTGACATTTGGTCATATTGCAATGAGATTGCACTTTTATTTAAACTACAATGGAGTACCTCGGATAATTCTCAATTGGTCCCTAATGTATTATAAAATATCACTTTTTGATCCAATTTTATTTTTTTAACTCATATAGTCCCTAACTTTTTTAAAATACATTAATTTAATGTCTATGACCAAAATTTTGACAGTCAAACCTAATATAAAGTATAAACTGATCATTATGTATTTTTATTAAATTATTAAATTAGAATGATACTTTACCATTTAATTTTTTAATAACTTTATTTATTTCGATAGTCCAATAAAATATTAATATACGTTATAAAAGTTTAATTTTTAAAAAAAACATATAATAATTAAATAATAAAATAAACATGATAAAATTTATTGAAAATAAAAACTAAAAAAATTTAAAAATTTAAAATCTTAAAAATAATATAATTTCTTAAAAATAAAATAAAATTTAAAATTGAATAATTATAAAACTCAAAATTTAGTAATCTAATACCCCCCACACACACATACATACATACATATATATATAATAAATTTATATATATAACGGTTTTATTATTATATTTTTGATCTTATAATATAATAATAAATGCATGTATATATATATATTGTAATTCTATTATAATATATATATATATATATATAATGTATATATACTATATAATATAATCTAAAATATGTATATATAATATTTTTAACATTTTAATTTTTTTTTTGTTAAATTTAGAGTTTTATAAGTATTTAATCTTGAATTTTATTTTTATTTTAATAAATGGCGTTACTTTTAAATATTTTAAATTTTTAATAAATTTTATCATATTTATTTTTTATTTAATCATTTTTAAGTACTTCAAAAATAATATAAATTTTATAATAAATAATAATTTCTTATTGAGTTATCTAAAAGATTAAATTGTTTAAATGTAAAAATAGGTCAAATTTTTATAGTATTTTTATTTTTATTTTTAATAAATTTAATTATATTTATTTTTAATAAATTTAATTATTTTATTTAATCTTTTTAAGTGTTTTTAAAAAAATTAAATTTTTATAACGTATATCAATTTTTAGTAGACTGTGAAATATGAAAATTGTTAAAAAGTTAAAGGGTAAAAGCATCATTCTAATTTAATAAAAAATATAAATTTATCAATTTATACTTTATATCAGATTTGATCGTCAAAAGTTTTTAGTCATAAAGATTAAATTAATGTATTTTAAAAAGTTAGGGACCAAATGAGTTGAAAAGATAATAATAGATCAAAACGTGATATTTTAAAATATATTAGGGACTAAATTGGTAATTATGCAGGGTACTCCATTGTAGTTTAAGTAAAAGTGCAATCTCATTGTAATATGACCAAATGTCAGGGTATCTTATTGCAATTTGCCCTAAAATTTATATTATTTTAAAGTACTTAAAAATGATTAAATAAAAAATAAATATGATAAAATTTCTTAAAAATTAAAAATATTTAAAAGTAACGTCATTTATTAAAATAAAAATAAAATTCAAGATTAAATACTTATAAAACTCCAAGTTTAACAAAAAAAATTAAAATGTTAAAAATATTATATATACATATTTTAGAGTATATTATATAGTATATATACATTATATATATATATATATATATAAATTTATTAAAAATATATATATATATATATATATATATATATATCTGTGTGTGTGTGTGTGTGTGTGTGTGTGTGTGTGTGTGTGTGTGTGTGTGTGTGTGTGTGTGTGTGTGTGTGTGTGTGTGTGTGTGTGTGTGTGTGTGTGTGTGTGTGTGTGTGTGTGTGTGTGTGTGTGTGTGTGTGTGTGTGTGTGTGTGTGTGTGTGTGTGTGTGTGTGTGTGTGTGTGTGTGTGTGTGTGTGTGTGTGTGTGTGTGTGTGTGTGTGTGTGTGTGTGGGGTATTAGATTACTAAATTTTAAGTTTTATAATTATTTATTCTTAAATTTTATTTTATTTTTAAGAAATTATATTACTTTTAAGATTTTTAAATTTTTAAATTTTTTTTATTTTTTATTTTCAATAAATTTTATCATGTTTATTTTATTATTTAATTATTATAAGTGTTTTTAAAAAAATTAAACTTTTATAATGTATATTAATATTTTATTGGACTATCAAAATAAATAAAGTTATTAAAAAATTAAAGGATAAAATATCATTCTAATTTAATAATTTAATAAAAATACAAAATGACCAGTTTATATTTTATATTAGGTTTGACTGTCAAAATTTTGGTTATAGACATTAAATTAATGTATTTTAAAAAAGTTATGGACTACATAAGTTAAAAAAATAAAATTAGACAAAAAGTGATATTTTATATTACATTAGGGATCAATTGAGAATTATCCGAGATACTCCATTGTAGTTTAAGTAAAAGTGCAATCTCATTACAATATGACCAAATATCAGGTATCTTAATGCAATTTGCCCTTTAATTAATCGTCAATTTAAGAGTTTGAAAAACTCTCTCATTGGGTTAGAAAGGGAAAGATGCTAAAAAAATTGACTTGGTAACGGACGGATGCTTCGAAATTTGAACGCACTTAGCGCGTAGGCAAGTGAGAGGAGAGTGGTAGAGAGTTGCATCCACGCGCCCCTAGTGTCTCTGTTAGTTCAAAGAGAGCTGATGAGTACTCAAAAGTGATATTTATTGTCTATAAATCTTATGTATTTTGAGCATGTTTTCCTAATGATGTGGCCTAGGTGAACAGTACCGTACACGTGAATAGTGCATGATAAACAGTGAAATAGCGCTTGAACAGTGAAATGGCGGCTTCAACAGTCAATGGACGTATTCGTAAGCAGTGACGTCGTGAACAGTACGTGAACAGTGCCGTATTCGTGAACAGTGCCCCCGATGAACAGTACCTAGAATTTTCTTATAAATACCCCATTTTCTTCATTTAAGAAGGAATCAAAGAAAGTGAGAAAGGAGAGAGAGAATAGAGGAGAAGAGAAGCTACTACTTTTCCTTCCTTCATTTTTATTCTATTTTTGTATTTCTTTTCATGGAGAACTAATCTCCTAACTAAAGTGAGGGGAGAAACCTAAAATTATTTATGTGTATTGTTGATTCAATTTAGACAAGTATTTCAATATAAATTTGGTTTTTGGTTTGTTCAATTTAATATTTGGTTTAGCTTTTTTTAATGATTGATGGGTGTTATATAATCTTATTCATAGGTTCAGTCATGCTTTTCCTATTGTTTAGTAAAAACATCCATGCTTTTATAATTTTGGTGAGCAAATAAATTATTTAGAATTTCGATTGGAATTATTTCTTGATAGATTGTTGCTGTAGGTACAGGCTATGCTTGAGATTTTTCCTATAAGAAATTAGTTGTGCTTATGTGTGAACACCATCAACCGAATTCATCTTTTCTATATCTATTCTTATGTAAGTTTTAAGAAAATAATTGAATCAATAATATTTCATAAATAATTGAAGGTGGAACCCCGAAGCCTTAGTATTTCTCATTCATCAATTGTACTCTCAATTAAAATTGAATTGTTTTATCAATTGTAATTTTGCGATCTTTCTTACTGCTCTTCGTGGTACGACACTCGTTACTCCGAGTTATACTGCTACGCGACTCCTGCACTTGGGATTAGCAAGCAAGAGCTTCAACAGACACTGAAGAGGTCGATGGAGCGGTAAGGAATCCAGTAGGTGGAAGCTTCAAGTCGAAGCTCTTAAACATGGCAAGTCCTAGTAAGTGGTCAGGATTTGGAGTGACGAAAGGAAAATTGAAGATAGGAGAGGGAGATATCACGATTTTAGAGAGAACCAATGGACCAGCCATGAAGTTGTGTGAACAACTGAAGTATCGTCTGTGTAAACCATGGGCAAATACCTTGATTTTGAAAATTATGGGTAGACCCCATACTTTTAACTTCACGCTCCCGAAATTGAAACAAAAGTGGTTACTGATTGGTAACTAGCAACTTACAGATTTGGAAGATGGCTAATTTGTTGCCCGCTTTCAAATGCAAGTAGTTCTGGAAGTTGTTTTTAAAGGAAGGCCCTGAATGATTGCTAACCGGTACTTAGTGGTGCAAAAATGGAGCCCAATTTCGTTCCAGGAGAGGAAGATATTAAATGCATCTGGATTAAACTATCGAGAATACTAATGGAATGAATGGACTCTGAACTGCTTTGGAGCAATGGAGGCATGTTGGGGCTACTTACAAGGTTGATCCCATAACTGAGAATTAGACAAGAGGAAGGTATGCTAGAATATGTGTTGAGATTGACATATCTAAGCCTTTAGTTGGTTCTCTAAATGTGGAGGATCGATCTATCAAAGTGGAGTATGAAAATTTAGGCCTAATATGTTTTAAGTGTGGAAGGTATAGCCACAGTAAAGACAATTGTAAGGAATGAATGGGTGAAGAGCATGAGAAGGTTCATAGGAGTGAGACTAAGAGTGGTAAAGAGGTCAGGAAGGATAGTGCTTTTGGTCCCTAGATATTGGTGTCGTATGACAGATGTGGTAGGAATAAGTATGGAGAAAGGGTTACTAAAAGGTACAACGAGTATGCTGGTTATGTGAACAAGGTTAATTATGGGTTTAACAATCATGGTGGGAATCCCAGTCATAATGGGCAAGTGGAGAAAATAAGCTCGGGTTTTTAGTATGGCAAGAGTAGCTTAGTGAAGGATAATAGTCTGAATAATAGGGGTGTTCGAGGTATCAGTGGTGTTAATAACCAGGAGGGTACTAGTAGAGGTGGGGGTTCAAGGTTTGAAATCCTTGAGGATGTGATGGAAGAGTCTGAAAGGGGTAGTGCTTTAAACCAAAACAATTTGAAGAGTGATCTTGTTGACGGGTTCTCTGTAACATCCCGGATTTCGGATAATTAATTTTATATATGTGAATATAAATTTTGTGATTGGGGGGGTGTAAATGTAATTAAAAGTATGTTTATTTTTATGATTTCCAGGTGAACCAGATGGAACGGTCCAAAAATGATGCAAGAAAAAGGAAAATCGAGGCAGTGAGCATCGCGACCTGGTCACCGCGACCACAGATCGCGATAACCTGCTCGCGGTGAAAAATGTGATTTTTGGCAGTGAGCATCGCGACCAGTCACCGCGACCACAGATCGCGATGAACTGCTCGCGATGAAAATGTCAAATTCTGGCAGTGAGCAACGCGACCACCAGCGCGACCATGGTACCGCGAGGTGTGCTCGCGATGAAGTCGGTGGAAACGCTCCAGTGAGTACCGCGACCACAGGTCGCGACGACGGTCGCGATGACCGAAAAATATAAAAAAAAATTTAGCTTTCGCGAGAAGCCACAAAATAGATAGAGGAGAGAAAAGACAGGGTGAGACCGAGAGAAAGAAAGAAAGAAGAAGAAAGAAAGAAGAAGAAAGAAAGAAGAAAGAAGAGGAAGAGGAAGAAGAAGAAGAAGAAGAAGAAGAGAGGAAGAAGGAAAGAAAAGGTGAAAGAGAAAGGGAAAGGAAAAGGAAAAGAAAATTGTAGAAACGCGATTTGTCGATAGAAAAACGGTATCCTGGTTGGTGTACCTCCGTTTTCGAACTTTTTACAAAAAGCATTAAGTATTTTTAGTTTGAATCTGAGATTTATTCGAAGATTTTCATTCTCATGTGTTGATTTTATTTTCGTTGAATGATTTTATTGTTGATCGTATTTTCATTACTTCGATTTCGTGGAAATTATTTGTTTTCGATTATTGTATAAATAATGTTGATTTTCCCATGAAAAATTTATGTTATTGAACTCGAATGTTTCCGTTGATTGTAAATATAGTGAATATTGAAAATAGTTTATCGTAACGGCCCTAGGATACTTAGACATAGAAATGGATATAGGAGGTTGGTATACCAGCTGGGTTCAGTGAGCAGTACTGCACCGATATTGATATGCTATTGATGATTATTATGTACCTCCTCATGGATTCGTCCAGGGGCAGGGAGACATGTACCTCCTCACGGATTCGTCCTGAGGTTGGGTGTAACATCCCGGATTTCGGGTAATGAATTGTTGATATATGTAAAATATGTGAAAATAAATTTTACTATTTGAGGGGGTGTAAATGTAATTAAATGTATGGTTATTTTATGATTTCCAGCGGACCGAATTGAATAGTGAAAAAAATGAAAAAATAAATAAAAATTGAAAACTGGACCAGAGAGCATCGCGACCTGGTCACCGCGACCACAGGTCGCGACAGCTCGCTCGCGATGAAAATGGCAAAATCAGGCAGTGAGTATCGCGACCAGCCACCGCGACCACAGGTCGCGATGGACTGCTCGCGATGAAATTGTCAAAAACGAGCAGAGAGCAGTGCGACCACTCGCGCGACCAAGGCGCGCTCGCGAGGAAGGCGGTGCGCGCATTCCAGTGAGCTTCGCGACCTGGTGCCGCGACCACAGGTCGCGACGGCGGTCGCGGTAGCAAAAAAAATATAAAAAAAAAGAAGAAGTTTCTCGCAGAAGCGAGAAAACAGAACAGAAGAGAAAGAGAGAGAAAAAGCCGAGAAAAAAGAGAGAAAAGGAGAGAAAAGAGAGAAGAAAAAGAAGAAGAAGAAGAGAGAAGAAGAAGAAAGAAAAGAAAAGAAAAAGAGGAAGAAGGAGAAAGGAAAAAGAGAAGGGAAAGAAATCGTGGAACCGCGGTTGGTCGAACGAAAAACGGTACCGAGGTTGGTGTACTTTCGATTTCGAAATCTTTACGAAAAGTATCTCGTTATTGTTTTCGTTTCCGTTTCCGTTTTCGTTGAAGTTTCACGTTTTCGATTTTCGTAAGAAACTTGTTTATTTATATGAAAAATTAATGATTTATATATATCTATTGTTGATTTGGAATGATTTTATGATAGATCGTATTTGGATCGTGTTTTTCGAATATTCCGATTGTTACGATTTGTGAGGAATACTTGATTTAGTTGCTTGCATGACTATTGTTTATGATTTGTAATTTATTGCGAATACTTGAAAATCGTTTATTGTAACGGCCCTAGGATACTTAGACATAGAAATGGATATAGGAGGTTGGTATACCAGCTGGGTTTTACTGAGCAGTACTGCGCCGTTATTATTGTGTGATTGTTGTTGCGGGGCAATCTCGGACAATCACACCGATTTTAGTGATCGTTGTTGCGGGGCAATCTCGGACGATCACAATGATACTAGAGATTGTTGTTGCGGGGCAATCTCGGACAATCGCGATGATATTAGTGATTGTTGTTGCGGGGCAATCTCGGACAATCACGTGATATCAGTGACTGTTGTTGCGGGGCAACCCCGGACGTCACATTGACCCATATTCCAGTCCTAGAATGTTTAGTATTCTAGTGGGCCAGAATTGATTGAAATTGAAAAGTGAACCGAATGATTTTATTGATAGCATTCATTATCGACTTCATTATTGAAATTAAAGTAATTGGAATTGTTTAATGCTTTGATTTTCGAAATTTAATTGTTTTGAAATGCAATAGAAATGGAATTGTTTTGAAATATTTATATTGTGATTTATTTAATTGAGTTTTTAGTACACCCACTAAGCTTTATGCTTAGCGCGTTAGTTTGTTTCTAACGCGTAGGTACCAGGAATCCAGAGGAGGCTAGAGACTGAAGGAAGAGCAAGTTGCAGACCGGGTCACAGAGATTGTACAGTTGGGTAGCTATATTTATGTTATGTGTATATATTCTGAAAGCATGCATATACAGGGAATTTGTGAATATGTTTTGTAAAATGTTTTGTAATTAACTAGTTTATGACTTCTGTATTTTATTATCAAAATGATTGTAAATGTTTAAGTTCGATTTATTTTATTTTATAAACTATTTTGATAAGTCGCACTAAACGGCAGAGTGCGCAACTGTTTGAAATTATATAGAAGTGTTGTTGAGAATTGTTTTTGAATTGAATTGTGTAAAAACAGGTTTTTGGAAAGTCCGAAAAACAAACGGTACTCTGCCGGATTTTTGTAAAAAGTTTGTATTGAATGGGCTCACTCGAAAACGATTTTTAAACTATAATTTATATGGTTTTCTGTTTACAAAATGAATTTTTAAAAGTTCTGAAAGTCCGAGTAGCGCTCCCCGGGTCGGTCCGGCCGGGTCGGGTCGGGGGGTGCTACATTGGGAGACACGTACCTTCCTAAGGATTCGTTCCTGGGATAGGGAGTTATGTACCTCTCTAGGTTCCGTACCCTCGGTCCTAGAGTAGGGAGATACGTACCACTCTTAGGATTCGTCCTAGGGTGGGAGTTCGACCCATATTCCAGTCCTAGTATGTTGAGTATTCTAGCGGGCCAGATTTGAAGTAAATTGAAAAGTGAATTGAATAACTTTATTGATCGATTTTATATGTTGATCTTATTGTTGAAATTAAAGTGATTAAAACTGTTTTATGCTTTGATTTTGAAGTTAAATTGATTTGTAAATGATTAGAATTGAAATATATATATATATATATATATATTGTGATTTGTTTCTTAATAAAAGTTATTTATGATTTTTCATAAGTGAGTTTAGTGTACACCCACTAAGCTATATGCTTAGCGCGTTAGTTTTGTTTCTAACGCGTAGGTACCAGGGATACTAAAGAGGCAAAAGAATGAAGAGGAGGTTCCTGCAGACAGAGGAGTAGAGTCGCATTTCAGGGGTAGATATTTATGTTAACGTGTATTGTGATTGATATGCATGTATATACAGAGATTTGTAAACGTTTTGTAAAATTCTGTTTTGTAATTAACTTGGTTTATGATTTCTATTTTTCATTTTTAGAATGTTTGTAAATATTGACTTCTGAATCGTTTTATTTTATAAACTGTTGTTGGAAAGTCGCACTAAACGGCAGAGTGCGCAATTGATTGAAAATGATATTTGAAGTGTTATTGAATTTGTATTTGATTTGAGTTGTGGAAAAACAGGTTTTGGGAAATTCGAAAAACAAACGGAACTCTGCCGAATTTTTGTAAAAAGTTTATTGCGATGGGCTCACTCGGAAATGGTTTTAAAAATTATAAACTAGATGGTTTTCCAATGGTTAGAAAAATTGATTTGATGGGCTCACAGTGATTTTAGAAATTTTAAAATGAATTGAGAAAGTTTTGAAAACCCGAGTAGCGCTCCCTGGGTCGATCCAGCCGGGTCGGGTCAGGGGGTGTTACATTCTCAATGATGTTACTAATAGGGTTGGGAAAAATAAAAAATTATTGTTAGCAAAGGGAAACCTAATGCTAAGGGGAAGACTAAAGGCATCACTTTTGACAAGAGGAAGAGCACCAAAGAGGGGACTAATGGTGAGGATAAGATTGGTCGTGGAGGGTATAGAAAAGGGAAGAAGGGTTCAGCTTAGAAAAAATTCAATAATGGAGGTTAAGCAGGGTGATTTTTCAGATGATGAGCTTGAGGATTCTGGTACAATTTGCCAGCTACATCAAGATGTTTTGGCCTTCACAGATGCTCAAAAACATGATACTGCTATCCTAGAAGCAGATGTTCCTATGTTCCAAACAATTGGTGTGAATATGAAGGATAAATATGATGGTTCCTACCAGAAGATTGCTGTGCAGAATGCTGTTTTCGGAGATGTTGCCTCCAAGCTTCAAGAGGCCACGCTGATTTCCTTGGAATAGGCTGCTTTTCTAGATTTGGTTTTTCATTTTTATCAAATGATTTATGTTTGGAATGTTAGAGGAGAGGGAAGAAAATCTTTCCTAAAACTGTTAGTGACTTGAGAAATTTCTACAAATTTGATATGTTTGCGGTATTAGGGCCTTGTATTAGTAGTGATAGAGCTGGTAGAGTTATTAAAAGTCTAGGTTTCTCTGATTATCACTTTGTTGAGGCTGAGGGTTATTCGGGTGGTATTTGGCTGTTGTGGAATAGTAACAGCGTCAAACTCCAGGTTATTGCATGTTCCTATCAAAGTATTACTGCTTTAGTTGCTGATTGCAAGAGATGTTGGGTCCTGACAGTGGTTTGTGCTAATCCCAATGTTAGTGTTAAAAGAAGTTGTGAAGGTATCTAAGTGCTATTGGGGCCTGTATCGAGGGCCATTGGGTGGTTATTGATGATTTCAATGAAATCACTAGTTACTCGGAAAAAAGAGGAGAGAGATATAGCTTTACCAAAAGTGGTTTTGGGGATTGGATTAATGATAATGAACTTGTTGATATAGGTTTTGTGGGTCAAAATTTTACATGGACGGATAAAAGATATAATCAAGACAGTATTTGGGTTCACTTAGATAGAGGTTTATGCTCTATGAAGTGAAGGCTTAGATATAACAAGGAATTTATTAAACACCTTCCGAGTGTAAATTCTGATTATTGCCCGCTTCTCCTTCAGCCCTACAGTATTCTCATCCCTGAACCTTATCTTAAACCGTTCAGATTTGAGGCAATGTGGTTTCAGCACAAAAATTTTGAAGGAGTTGTCTCTGCAAACTGGAGAGACAGTGGGAGTGTGGATGAAAATATTAAAAGGCTGGCTGATTTACATATTGTATTGAATAAAAAAGAGTTTGAAAATATTTTAATAAAATAAAAAAAAGATTCTTGCCAGGATCCAGAGGGTGGAAACTAAAGGGTTATAGGTACCACCTTGATGTGCTTGAGTAAAAATTGAGAGATAGTTAAAATAGTATTATTGATTATGAAGAAATATTTTGGTTACAGAAATCTAGGAATAATAGGTTGAGGAAAAGGGATAGAAACATCAAATTTTTCCATCTTTCTACTCTTATCAGGAGGAGACATAATAAACTTGAGGGGATTGAGATGCTAATTATGTGCGGGTTAGTAATAAGGATAATATGAAGAATATTGCTATGAGTTATTTCCTAAAGCTGTTTATTAGGAATGTTAGCAGGGTTAATTTTGACATTATGTCTTCTTTGTTTCCTCCTATTACTGATAATGAAAGGAACATTTTAAATTTGCGGATTAAGGAGGAAGAGGTTAAGAGCAACCTCTTTGGCATTGGAGGTCTAAAGGCTCCCGGGTCTGACGGGTTTCTTGCAATTTTCTTTTATAGAAAATGGGAGATACATAAGCAGGATTTGGTTCAGATGGTAGTGGAAAGCTTTCAAAAGGGGGCTATCCCTGAAGATATCAATCAAACCTTGATCACCTTAATTTCCAAAGTCCCTAGCCCTATAGACATGACACAACTTCGGCCAATAAGCATTTGCAACACTATTTATAAAGTTATTAGTAAAATTGTTGTTCAAAGGTTGAGGCCTCTCCTCCCTAGACATGTTAGCCCTAACCAAGTGGTTTTTGTGCCGGGGGAGATAGATCCAAGACAATATAGTGATACCCCAAGAAGCTCTCCACAAAATGAAAGTGATCAAGGGTAATAGGAGTTTTTTGGCTTAGAAGATAGACCTTGCTAAAGTCTACGATAGAATGTAATGGGACATTTTATGCAAAGTCTTGGATGAGGTAGGAATAGATGGCACGTTGAAAATCTGGTTATGAGTTGTGTCACTACTGTGAGTTATAGAGTTGTGAAAATCTGGTTATGAGTTGTGTCACTAGTGTGAGTTACAGAGTTGTTCTTAATGGTGAAGCTTCGATTTCGTTTAAGCCGCGCTATGGGTTAAGACAAGGGGATCCGCTATCTCCGTATCTTTTTGTTTTGTGTATGAAGAAGTTGTCACATCTCATCAATTAGAAGCTTGCTGAGGGTAAGTGGAAGCCGATCAGAGTTTCCGCAGGGAGGGCGGGCCTGCTATCTCGCCTTTGTTTTTCGCGGATGATCTGAGATCCTGTTTGGCCAGGCTAAACTTAAGCAGGTTGAGATTATGAAAGAGTGTATGGACTATTTTTGTGAGGTCTCTAGCCAACGAGTTAGTTTTTCTAAGTCTATGGTCTTTGTCTCCAATAATGTTAAAGGCTCCTATACTAGAGAAATTGCTTCTAAGTGTGGCTCTCCTCTTACTAATAATCTGGGAAGGTATCTTGGAGTGCCTCTTATATATAGTAGAATTAATAAACATACTTACAAAGATATTTTGGACAAGAAGCAACAAAAATTGGCATCTTGGAAGTGTGCTAATCTTACGTTTCCTAGAAGGATGGTTCTTGTTAATGTTGTTGCACGGCTCTTCCAGTTTTTGTCATGCAATCCATTAAACTGCCGTTGGAGATGTGTGATAGTTGGACAAACTCAACAAAGATTTTTTATGGAGGCGTAATAATGGTAAGAATTCAGTGCACTCTGTTAAATAGGAAACTGTGTGTCTTCCCAAAATGGCTGGTGGGGTAGAGGTTTTTAAATATAAGAAGTTAGAATTAGTCTCTTCTTGCCAAAGCTACTTGGACGTTGTTTCAAAGGGATGATAGTCTTTGGAGTAAAGTTCTGCACTCGAAGTACATCAGGGAGGGTAACTTGCTTGATATATGCTATAGTAGAGTGGCTGGTTGTTCTAGTACGTGAAGAAGCATCTTTTATGGGGCTGAACTTTTCTCGAAGGGTATCAATTGAAGGGATTGGAATTGCTGACAGTATTCGGTTCTGGTTAGATATCTGGGTTCTAGGTTTTTGGGAGGTTGTTGGATTATGCTTTATTTAACATAAGTGAGGAAATTTTAATGTTAAAGTCAGCAGTTTCTTAAGGGAGGGGGACTGAGATTTTAACAAACTGAAAGTTGTTGTTCCATGGGATATTATTCACAAAATAGATAGTATGTATGTGAACAGGGATGGGGATGTGACTAATAGATGTATATGGAGTCTCTCGAATAATGGTGATTTTTCGGTTAATTCAGTTTATTTGGCTAAGTTGGGTATTATTGTGGATCATGATTGGAAGTGGAGATTTATATGAAGGTTAAATATCCCTCCTAAAATTAAGTGTTTTTTGTGGGTACTGATTCATGGTAAAACTCTTACTAATCTGCAGAGGTTTACTAGAGGGATGACTGGGGATTCTTCTTGTCCACGCTGTGGGGACCCTGTTGAGGATATTAAGCATCTTTTCAGGGGCTGGCAGGACTCCAGGACTGTTTGGTAGGACTGCTATAAGGGTATTACCCTGTTGCCCTCGTTTTCTGCTGATTAGGATGTATGGCTCTCTCATCTGCTAGGTAGTAAATGTGTGGCTGTCAGATTTGTGTTTATCCTTTGGTGTATTTGAAAGAGGAGATGTAACAGGGCTTTTGATGCTGAATTCAGTCTTCCCCGTTAGCCTCATATTGTCATATTCATTGATGCCAATGATTGGCTGCAAGCTAGTGGTAAAAGTGAGAATGTTGCTGCTATTGTTTTCAATTTGATTGCTTGGAAACCTCCTCTTACTGGATGGATTAAACTTAATGTTGATGGTAGTAGGAGTTGTGATTTGGGATACATTGCTACTGGTGGTGTTTTGCGTGATGCCAACAAGTTGTGGCTGGGTGGGTTTGCTGTGAACTGGGGCCTGGGCAATGTGATTGATGTTGAGTTTTTGTAGGGTGCTTTAGAAGAGCTTCAGCTTGCTTGGAGGTCTGGGTGGGTTTAGAAAGGTCTTGGTATTGTCTAATTCTCATATTGATGTGCACTTCCTTCTTAAAGGGATGAATTTGAATCACCCTCATTTTAATCTGGTTACCAATTGCAGGGCTTTGTTGAATAAAGGCTGGATGTGCAGTATTTAGCATGTGCATAAAGAGGCTAATTCCCTTGCTAATGGGTTAGCTCGTTTGGGTCATACCCTAGAGCTCTGGATTGTGTGCTTTGAGGAGCCTCCAAGCTCGGTGCTGAACATTTACCTATATGAGATTAGAGGCTTGCCTAGTGTTATGAGGCAGTTTTCTAGTGCTTGGCTTGCTATTTCTATTGTTGGGCGTTTAGCCCTCCATTTGTTTTGAATTTCAATTGTTCAAGTAAAATCAAGCATTATACTTCCATCAAATGAGTTGCTATGATATCTTGAATTGATTTTGGGTTTCTCATGATTTTTTATCTGTACAATAAACTTTAATTAATGGGACTATTGATATTAATATATGGGCAAAGTGAAATTAAGCAACCCCAGAAAGTCTGTGTCTTAATTCTGCAATTACGCCACATAAACTTCGCAAATCAAACAGTTTTACAATCATTACACACCATAAACCTTCCAGCAAGTAGCAGCCATTAAGTCACGTAAAATATTAGTACTTGCAAGTGTCAAGTTCCACAGGAGACAAATACTTCTGAGTTCAACAGCTTAATAGGCATGCATTATCTAACAAAGGTAAATAAGACTTTCAACTCTATTAAATTCATTAAGCGAAGCTACCATCTCTTCCTTCCAAGGTCACTATACAGCCCGCTTGCTCTTCTCTGCCATGTTTCACCGCATGTTTTCTCTACGACGCACATATCGGGTTCTGTCATTATATCTCGGTCTGTCTTGAGCTCTCTGGGGCTGTGGATCCACCCTCCTCTGTCTTTCAGGAGATCTCTGAACTATCTCTCCATTCACAAACAATTCAGCTGAAAGAAAACAAGTATGCGAACTTAAAACAATCGTAACTACAAAACATAAAGCATTAAGAAATTAGCACATCATGGTCTTATTTTAAGAAGAGGGATACAACAAATTTAACCCAACAAAGAATGGCAAGCATCAATTGCACATTATATATGGAAAGCTTAAGGACAGAACATTTCCGGACTAAATGAAGACCACTTGAAAACTTGTAACTGTCAGTTTACATATTGAACCTCCACAAAAAAGTTTACCACATAAAAATCTAAGAATAGAATAAATTGTAAGCCAGAAACAATATATGCAAAGTTATATATAGCATCTCCAATGATTCTGAGACTCCAAAAGAGATTCATGAACAGGTAATGAGAAAAATTTTAGCTTCGCCAAGATAGGCTCATGCACTCATGCACCATACCGAAACCATTTGGAACTTGTACATTGTGACATTTACTAATTGAACAAAAATAGCAATTTTGATGCAATAACAAATCTATAGAGGTACTACATTATTAATCTGAAATAAACAAACACAAAACTATATGTACTATCCCCAATGAGTCTGAAACTACATAGTATACAGCACAAAACAGGTAATGAGAGAACTTTGATGTGAGTCCATTAGCAATCAAAGCTTGACACTGCCTGTTTGAGGCTATTAGCTTTGCCAAGATGGACTCATGCACCCTACTGAAAACATTTGGAAACTTGTACACTGACATTTACTAATTGAGCATAAATAAGAATTTTGTGGCAATAAGAAATCTATAAAATGTACCAAATTATTAATCAGAAATAAACATTAACAAAACTTGATGTATTATCTCCAATGATTCTGAAACTTCATAGTGTAGCAGCACGGAACTTTGATGAGAACTTTGATTAGCATTCAAAGCTATGATGAGAGTTCATTAGCATTCAAAGCTATGCACTGCCCAACTTGAGGCTATTAGCTTTGCCGAGATGGACTAAGGAAGAGAGACAATATAACCTAGTCCTTGTATGTTATCCATCAAGGACTAGCACTGCAATTTTCAAAATAGATTCTTTTTCCTTAACATGCAATGCACAATTAGTGATAACTACTCTGATTCCATAATTATAAGAAATAAAAAAAAATAAATAGTATCAATGAAACTACATGTACCATCTACAATGATTTTGAAACTCCATAGCGTAGAAGGACAAAACAGGTAATGAGAAAATTTTCATGCAAGTCCATTAGCATTAAAAGCTAGGCATCACCAAATTGAGGCTACTAGTTTTGCCAAGATGGACTGGGGATGGAAAAGTAACAATATAAAACTAGTCACCTTATAGTTTCACTTTGAGGATTACCACTACAATCCTTAAAATAGACTTTTTCCCAACCTTGCATGTTATTCATGGAGCAATTCTCAAAATATACTTTCTTCCCCAACAACATATAATGCAACATAAATAAATAAAACTTCAATTCCATCAATGACAAGAATTTATAACAGTAGCTTCATTATCAACTCATCTTACTAGACTAAATAACACTACATGATAAGGTGTTTACAGAGGAAGGTGGAGAGACATGCCCAGACCAAATGTAACTGCATATAATCCAAAACACTATAGTATAATGTTTCCTCTCCACTGATCTGCAGCCTCACAAAATATCAGCACAGAACAATCGAGAGAGACATTTGATTTAAGTCCATTAGCATTCAAAGCTAAACATCATCTGATAAGACTAATTAGCTTTGCCAAGATGGACTTCGAAAAGTCACTTGTGATTAAGAATTTGGACAAATCATAATGATTGATGTATCATTTCATTTGAACCGTCAGCATGTCTTTGTTGCATCTCAGATAGCATTCCATCAAGCACAAACATGAACAGAGCTTCGACTAGAAAAAATCTATAAGCTCATAATACTTCCATAAAGTTCAATCCAACAGTAACCACGTGCACAAAAATGTTACATGACACTTTTCAGTTGGATTTCCCTCCTTAATAATTTCTATTTCCTCAGTTCAAATATTTTAAACACGAAAATTTGTAAAGCAGAAAATGTGTGAACCGAAATGTCTTACCACCATAATCTTTGTTTTCGGGATCAACATAGGAATCCGGAAGCACAAACAGCACACCAGGCAAGCCTGTTAACAAACAAACTCAATACATTAACCAAATATAAGGTTTGATAATTTTAAAAAACCAATCAATATATTTGAGCAATTGAAAACCGACCTTCTAGCTTAAACGAGGTCTCCTCATCAATCTCACAGCCAAACCCAAAGTACCTCTCACACGAAACATTGTAGATTTTCTTCTTTGCTTCCTCTTCACTGATAAACAAGAAAACAATAATAATAATAATAATAAATTAAAGAAACTCGTTCTTGATAATAGTAAGAAATGATCAACCAATTAATTTAATTGTTCTACCTGCCAAGAACTTTAGCTAGGGTTTGAACATAACAGTCAATCATCTGCTGTTTATTCGCGCCCTCACCGCCGGGTTTGTCCATCACAATCAGCCAATGCTCGTAATCGCAACCCGGGAACAGCGGAGCCATTTCCGTGGGCGGCCGGTCGCTGAAATTCGAGCCGGAGTTGAGGGGCGAGTAGGCCGCGCCTCCAGAGCGGTTGACACGGCACCGGACAGCGGCAAACCGGGCCGCGGGTGAGAGCGGTCGGACGGCGTGAGAGAGAGGAGCGACGGCTCGGCGGCTGAAGAGGAGAGAGGGTAGAGGAGGAGGAGCGGTGATGGTGGTTGTGGTGGAGCTGGAAGAGAAGAGGCGTTTGGAGAAGAGGAGAGTGAGTCTGGAGTGGCGCGTGGAGAGAGAAGTCATGGAGCGTGTTAGGGTTTGAGCCATTGCTGGTTCCAGAGATAGTGAGAGAAGAGGGCTTTGGAGAGTAGATGAGGCGTTGGGGTTTTGGGATATGGGGATTGTTTACTCTTTTTTCTTTTATCTATTTATTTAACATTTATTTTGTCTTCTACGATTCTTTGGGCTTGGGCTGGAAACGCGAACCACAATCAACTTACTTTCGGTTTTTCTTTTTCTAGGTTTTGCAATTTTTTCCTTCAACTTTCAACTTATACACTCTTTGGAATGCTAAGGGAAAATTATAAATTACCAAAAAAAAAAAAACTTTAATTTTCGTAATTCAACATGCGTGGAGGAATACCCAGTCAATTTTGATTTTTCATACACTTTTTCCTTTCTTTTCTTGAGATAAAATCACAATTTTGATACACTCTACTTAATAGCATCATATACATGATCAGTTATATAATTATAACGCATTATGTGTCACTTTCCAGGAAATTACCAGTTAGTTACTCATACTCCAAACAGCAGTCGTCTCCATTCAATTTTCACGCGCATTAGACACAGCCTGGCGTCTCAAATCAAACGTTTTATCAATCTTTGATAGAAAACAGAAGAGGAAATATATAATTTGAAGAAGAAGAAAGTATGGATAGCGACGGCGTTTCATGGCTGAGAGGCCCGATCCTCGGCAAGGGAGCTTTCGGGTCAGTTTTCTTGGCGACTTTAAGACACCCAAAATCAAGAACGAAGACCAGCTTCTTCCCGCCAAAAATGGCAGTCAAATCGGCCGAGTTCTCCGCCTCCGGTTCTCTCCAGAAAGAGAAAGAGATTCTCAGCAACCTTCGCGGTTGTCCTTGCGTCGTCCAGTGTTTGGGAGAAGAGACCACTTTCGGCAGAAACGGAGAGATGGCTTACAACGTCCTGTTGGAGTACGCCTCCGGCGGGACCCTGGCGGATTCCATCAAGAAATCGAACGCTGTCGGGCTGCCGGAACGTGAAGTGCGGCGCTACACCAGGTGTGTTCTGGAAGGGCTTTGTCATGTTCATGATTGTGGTTACGTACACTGTGATTTGAAACCGGACAACATTCTTCTTGTGCCCGGTAAAAGAGGCGGTGGGTTTGTGGCCAAGCTTGGTGATTTTGGGTTGGCGAAGAGAGGGAGACAGAGCAAGAGACACAAGCTGTTATTGTCTTCTTATTTGAGAGGGACCACGATGTATTTGGCACCGGAAACTGTGGTTGATCATGTACAAGAATTTCCCTCGGATGTTTGGTCTCTTGGGTGTGTTGTTCTTGAAATGCTGACTGGCAAGAAACCATGGAACTTTAAACAGAATATCAACAGCAAACAAGTCTTGGATATGATTTCCAATGAGAACGCGTTGCCTGAAATTCCAAGTTGGATTTCCAGAGAAGGGAGAGACTTCTTGAAGGGATGTTTGGTGAGGACGCCTGGGATGAGATGGAGCACTGACATCATGTTGAATCATCCGTTTGTGCAAGGATTAGATGCTGCAGAATTTGAGGAGGCTTCGGATGGAACATCAGAAGAATCACTCTCTTATGATTCTGAGTTCAGTTCAGAATATTCAAGTTCTATATCAGAAGAAGACGAGGAGGAAGAAGAAGAAGGTTTCGTTTGTGTTGCAGACACAGTGGAAGATGATGGCTTGTTTGAAGCACTAACACAAGCTTCTTCAAGTCCAACAATGGAAGAAGATGGCTTGTTTCAAGCACTAACACAAGCTTCTTCAATTCCAACAATGGAAGAAGATGGCTTGTTTCAAGCACCAACACCAGCTTCTTCAAGGCCAACAATGCACGAGCCTTCTGTCATCGTCATTCCTGCTGATGCCTGATGGAATTTTTTCATGTACAGAGAATCTGATTTTTTTCAATGACACGGGAGTAGGAATTTTTTGACTTTTATGATTGTTTGAGGAAGAGAGGTCAGAAACCGGAAAAGTGATTAATACATGAAATTTTGTAGTTTAACTATAAGGATTGTGTTTTTCTTTATATGATTAATAAATTTGTATTCTTTCTTTACGATTCAATGTTTGTATATCTTTCTATCAATTATATCGTTAGAAAGAGCATAAATTAGAGTGTCAGTACTTTTGCATAGACAGCAGCAATCTCCGAATAATCACTTGATATATGAATTATAGAAATATGTAACATGTATCTTATTAACAATCTTAGAAAACGAAAATTTATACCATTTATTTATAGCTTTATTTAGTTCCATGATGTCAGGAGGCATACAAATACATGTAACTGGATGAAATTTATTGAGACAGCAAGGGATAATAAGTTTATAGAACCTACAGAAGCAACAGTATTATCCACTTCACTTCTGTTGGAGTCTTGAAACCATATGCTCTGATTTCTGAAAGGAGATAAAAAGATAACTTTTAGTGTGTTAATTAATTAACTTTGCTAGAGCAAAAATATGAAGCAAATAAATTTTCTATACAAAATTAGTAGGTTTAAGCGGTCAGACAGCTAGAGGAGAATATTCAAAACGTAAATCATCAGCATAAAGATGCAGTTGCAGAGTTCTTCAACAATTGAGTAATTATTGTAAGATGTGACTAGAAATCTCTCCCTATCAACTACCTCCCCGACCCAGTCAATTTTGGAGCACAAGGAAAGCCCCCAGATATAAGTTAGTGCCTCGTTGGACAAACAGTTCTTTTTAAGATGTTTAAGAACCAAAAAAAGGTTGTAGGCAGTTTGAACAAGGCCAGCCTAGTGTGTAGACCTCGGATTTCGTTTAAAGAAAGAAGTCAATAAAGCAACAAAATTCTACTAGGCACACCACCAGAAAACTGTTCAAATAATATTTCTTAATCTAATAGCAAAGTTAGCAAACTTTTTTTTTTTGAGCAGACTATTACATATGGCTGAATTAAGATACTATAACTGCAAGGTTTAGTTTGCACACTGGCACTAGTTGAATCAAGTTCAACAATAGACAATTTATCTGAGTGAAACATTGAAGATTGAACATCAAAGCCACCGCAGTTACATCTACACTTGCCTAATTTTCGAACACTTTCACTTATATTTTTTAAAGGAAATAGAATACAATTAGGGAAGCTTCAATCCATGATTCCTATAGTAAAGCATTAAAGACAACTAACCTGCTCACTGTAAGGCAAATACTTCCCATCAAATGTAACGACTACGCGATCTTTCCCATCCACACCTTTAGCTTTGTCGACGGAGCAGTAGAAGTCTATAGCTGACATACTGAGCAACAAAAAGACACAAACAAAATATCAATGACTTCTTCAGTTTATTAATAGAAGTATTTAATGTCAGTTTTGGCTAGGATTAGCATGATTTTCAGAAGTCCATTCTCAATGCTAATATGCCTTCAATCATTCTAAATTGCAAAAGGTGGAAACCTCTTAATGACTTGCCTCACATTATCATGCATTGATGCCAGCTTTACGACCTGAATACATAAATTTCTCGTCTCTATATTTTCTTCCTTGTGTACAAGAACCTAAAGTTAATTTCCAAAACTTAAATGGAATAAGATGAAGTTTAAAACTGCTAAGTTTCCCACTCTATTACCTCATCTCTACGAAAAAGTTTCAATCTCAATTCTCAATACATTGTCTATGTGCTAATAAAAGTCTCAAGAGAGGAGGTTCAAATTGTCTATGTACTAATAATAAGTCTAAATAATGAAAAAATAAGTTCCCTACAAAACATTATATAAAAGCCTTGCCCTATTGTAATTTAGCTACCCAATTATCTGATTTTGCATTAAAAAAAAGAAGCAACATCTCCACTATAATTAAAGCTTCCGTTTTGATCTGCCACTTAATCAACAATTGTGAAATTTGATACTCTAATATAGAAACTACAAATGTTGCTAGTTAACTACCTTCAACAATGATTGCTATTTTAAATTTTCAATTTTCAATTGAAATAAAACCTCAATTTGTTCAAGCAATGATTGAGCATGAACACTTGTCAGCAACATAATTGTAGATATTAGAAGTGAGAAATTAAAGAGAGACTACCTACAAAAAAAATCAGAACACTTACATGCCGTCACCGAATTCCTCGTTAATAATCTCCTTAATGCTCTCACCGAAATGCATAACCGCTTCATTTAACCTATAAAACCGTAAAAAAAAATTTAAAGAAAATATAAAAAAAACAAAAAACAAATTGAAGAATGAGGCAGAGAGATTGAAGAGCCGAGGGACCTGTAGACAGTGGGTTCCTGAATCAAGTTGGGGTCATAAGACCTCGTAGGTGGTATCATCATCTCGTAAATAAGCTCATCGGGAAGCTGAGGCAGTGCCGCCCGCAGTTTGGCGGCGGTGTCGGGCTTGAGCTGTGCTTGGCGTCTGAGTAGCTGCGCCACGTAGACATTTGTCAGGCCGGTCTCTTCTGCTATCTGACTATACGACTTCCCGGATTTGCGTTTCACTGATAGTAGAAAATTAGCTATGCTTGATTTGCTCGACTCCTCCATTTCCACTACTTCTAACGAAAATGGACAACCAGGTTGATTTTTACTTTTTCTTTGCTTTTAGTTTCGTGTGGATTTTTTTTTTTTTTTTTTTTTTTTTTTTGTGTTTTTTCTTTAGTAGAGACAGAGAGACAAAAAAATGGCTAACCAGTATCAAAAAAAAAAAAAAATGGCTAACCGGCACGTGACTGTACATCTCATCTTTGCAGCTGACACGTGTCTAAATAATCTACATGGGGTCCCGTAATCACGGTTGGTCACTTTTCTTTTTTAAATGAAAAATTTTCCCTAAGTTTTGTCTTTTTCAATATTATTATGTGATAATTTAGTAAATAATTAATACTAATAATAATTTAATGAGATATTATTAAAATCCCCTCTAGTTTGATATATTCGTCAAAATTTTTTTTATAATTTTAATTTTAGCTAAAATTCCCCTTATAATTTCATTTTATATATAAAATCCCCCATAACGTTAACTTTTCTATTAAATAGGTGTAAGTACCGTTAATGGTTAAGGGTAATGAGGTAATTGCACAAGACATTCAAGAATGAAAATCATGTGGCATGAGCAAAAGAGTAAATTACAATAAATGAATTTAATATTTATTATATAAATAAAAAGTAATAAAATAATTGATTTTAAAAAAATAAAAAATCAGAAAGGTATGTATGTGGTGGAGCCATATCATCAAGTGTTAATGGAGAAAATAAAAAAAGACACCAAGGACCAGAGCGCGGTCCCTTATCATTCAGAACAAAACAAAGAACAAAAAAAAAAGAACCTTCTACCATTTTCGTCTCTCTCTCTACTCTCTGGTTCCTCCATCTCCTCGCGCTAAAAAAAATTCCAAGGACGGCCTTCGACTGAGATGTGAAGGTGCCATTAGTAGTTCTGGTAGACTTGAAGCAGTCTTGAAGCGTAGCTATCATCGTGGCGATCGGTTTATTATTGAAGAAAAGGAGTTTTGGTAGTTGTTATCGTTGTTGAAACTCAAAGGTTAGTTATGGTTTCAATCTGTAGTTTATTACTTCTTTTATTGATTTTTATCTCTTATTGTTGTTACTTTTCCTTTGTTGTTCATATATTGGAATAGTTAGGGTTTTGTAAAAATTAATTTGTGGTTTTTTTTATTAGAAGTATGAATTGACTAATCAAGTGTGTAAATATATTTTTGATGCGTACTAGATATGAAAACAGTCTGGTTTGCTGTGATTTTGTTTGCAAATTTTTTTTTTTCGAAGAGAAGGGTAAGGGTTTTTGTATTACATGCTTACTAGTTTTTAGTGTTTTTGTTTGGTAGAAACAACTGACGTATAACTTTTGAATTACCTGCATGCTTGTGTATTTACATTCGTTTATTCATGGTTGTTTACAAATATATAACTATTTATATTCATGACTGTTTGTAAATATATACCTGTACTTGTTTGCAAATATATACATGGGACAGCAATTTATTCATTTTTAAACTGCATGTTAACTTCTTCTTCTTCTTTTTTTTTTTTTTGTATTGGCAACTGTTACTAGACAAAAAACTTTTAACTTCTACCTGATCATATTTAGATGTTTCAGACTTAGATTTGTCTCGATAATTCCAAAAACAAAAATGCTAAACAATTGATCAATATTGTTTATTTACCTAACCAATTGCTATTTTTGTGTGCCTTGTATAATTGTTTGGGTTTTCAATATAATTAATGTCGTTAATATGTCTATATTTTATAGGTTTAATTGTGAAGTTACATGGATTTGTTTGAGATTGTAGTACAATATGGGACCAATGTGTTAGAGCTTGGTCATTGTGATGTTGATCACATCAGCATGATCACTCTACTACATGCCATATATGAGTCTTATATTGTCAATAATAAAGTCCAAATTGCAGATTATGACATATGGGTTGTATTGCCATGGTGTAGTGAAAGAATAGAAGTTATTAGTGCTAATCAGTTGATGGGTACATTTAGGATGTTTAGTGATAATTCTTGTACAAGGATTGTCTTTGAAATAGATAACAAACCTTATATACCACTTCCACCCGTGGGTTCAACTTGCAATCCCAATGCAGAACTTGGACAGTTGGTATATGGGGATGATCTAGGTGACAATATACTAAACTATTTAGGTGATAATGAGGATGGGGTTAGAGTAGGAGATTAGACAAGTGAGGATGAAGAGAGTGTAGGTGATAAGGTTGAAAGAAATCACGATGAGTTTATAGTAGGTGATGGAGTTGAGAGAAATGAGAAGGGTGATGACAATGAGATAGTAGGCGATATAAATGAACTAGAAACAATGACAATCTACAATTATTTGAGGGATATCAATCCAAGGAAGATGATGAGTTTATTAGTGACTCAGATACTGAACTGCCAGAAGCTAAAATAGCTAAACTTGTTCAAGATAACCCTTTTAAGCAAATGATAAGTGGTGAAATACAGTTTAGGGTTGGGCAAACACACGATAGTGTCTACACTTTAAGGGAAATATTGAGGGAATATGCAATTCAAGAGGGAATAAGTTTATATAGAATAAAAAATGATAAAGATAGATTAACTTATACTTGCAAAGGGGATGGTTGTCCTTGGAGACTTCATGCATCATGCATGATTGATGGGGTTACTATGATGGTTAGGACATACAATGATAGTCATGAGTGCACTAGAGTTTATAAAAATGAGGAGGCAAAGGTGAAATGGATTGCAAACAAGTTTGAATGGCTTGTGAAGTGCAATCCTGACATCAAGGTAGGTGTCATTGCTGGTTTGTTAAGAGACAAGTTTAAGGTGAATGTAGATATTCAAAGATTGTACAAAGCCAAGAGGAGAGCGTTGGATGGGTTGGGAATAGAACATAATGAATGTTTTAGGTACTTTAGGAAGTATGCATACATGGTAGGGCAATGCAATCCAGGTTCAGCTGCATACATCAGGACATAACAACTTGAGACAACCTTCCAATAATTTTTTCTATGCTTTGAAGCTCAGAAAAAAGGTTTCTTAAAGAGCTGTAGACCTTTCATCGGTCTGGATAACTGTCATTTGAAGGGATCATACAAAGGAGTCTTATTGTCTGCCATTGTCTTGGATGCAAACAGTGGTCTATATCCCTTAGCATTTTGTATATGTGAAGGGGAAACACTACAAAGCTGAACATGGTTTTTGAAGAAACTGTCAGATTTTTTGAAGTACCCAACAGACAAGCCACTGTGCTTCATGAGTGACAGGCAAAAAGGAGTCGTCAGTGCTTTGAAGACCATATGGCCTAATGCTGGAACAAGGTTCATTCTTAAACTGCATGTATTTTGTTTTTAAATTAATTTGATTTATTAAACATGCTGTAGGAGGTCTTTTATTGTGTATTATTAAACATACTGTTAAAGGTCTGTTATTATGTAATATTAAACTTACTGCTGCAGTTTTTTATATTTGATAATTAATTAAACATGCTGCTGTTAAAAGTCTGTTATTATATAATATTAAATATACTGCTGTAGTTTTTTATATTTGATAATTAATTAAACATGCTGTTGTTAAAAGTTTGTTATTATGTAATATTAAACATATTGCTGCAGTTTTTTATATTTGATAATTAATTAAACATGCTGCTGTTAAAAGTTTGTTATTATGTAATATTAAACATGCAGTTTTTTATGTATTCAATTGAATTTAATTGCTGCAGGTTTTGTACTAGGCACATTTATGCAAACTTTAGGCTGAAATACAATGGCCATAAATTGAAAAACCTATTTTGGAAGGCTAGTAGAAGCTCTGATGTATACAATTTTAGGGTAGCCATGACTGAAATAGAAAATATAAATAAGAAAGAAAGGGTATGGTTAGAAAAAATAGAACTCAAGCATTCGTATTAGAAAAAATAGAACCCAAGCATTCGTCTAGGCACTCATTTGACTGCGTTATTAAATGTGATCATGTCACTAATAACATGACGGAATTATTTAATAGCATGTTGGAAGACCATAGGGCTAGAACATATTTACAGCTGTTGGAGTACATTAGGAGAATGATCATGAGACGATTTCAACAGAGAATGGGGGACTGTGTAAACTGGAAATCTGATCTACCCCCAACTGTTAACTCAAAGATTTTAAAAGCTAGTAAAGAAAGTAGAATTTTAAGGATGCTAAGTGTAGGAAATGGGAAATATGAGCTGTTGGATGAAACCAGGGCATATGTGGCTAAGTTACACTTAAAAACTTGTGAGTGTGGTGCATGGCAGATTAGTGGGGTGCCATGGAATCATGCTATGGCTGGTATAAGCCACATATTTGGAGTCAATGGAATTAGAGACAAAGTCGTTGAATTTGTTAACCTTAGTTTGTCAAAAACTGCATTTATCAAGACATATGGCAGCATTATTCATCCCATTCCAGACCAGTGTGTGTGGCCAGAAGTTGATGCAGTGCCACTTATTCCTCCACCACTAAAAAGGAAGCAAGGTAGACCGAAGTTACAGAGGAAGAGGGAGCAGAATGAGAAGCCTAAAGAAGCAAGATCTGGTAGTGTGATCTGTAAAATCTGCAAGAAAGCTGGACACACAAGAAAACATGCAGTGGAGGTGCCAAACGATCTGGAAAAAAGGTATGCTCACTGGTTTTAAAAATTCTGGTTTAAGAAAAATTCAGTTTTATGTTATACCATTTTTTTTTCTTACAAGGTACAATCAAATAGCGACAATGTCTCATCGTCACAGCCACGTTTACAGCTTCATGTTTCACCTTCTCAATCTCAATGACAATTGACAGGAGAGTGATGGTTATCATGCACATTTGGTGATACTTTTATTTGTATTGTGTTGTTATTTGTTATGAGGCATAAATTTTTGGGCATATGAACATACTGCTGTTATACAAACACATGTTTGTTTTTATTTTGTTTTTGTGTTTCTAGTTGATGCAACAACACTTAACTTTCTCCTCTTGATGTTTTCCATAGAATGATGAACAACAATATTTTATGGATATTTGTAATAGCAATATTTTGTTGAGAATATTATTAGTGATGAATATTAATATTTTATTGAATGGTGTTATTTTTTTTATTATTATTATTTAGAACTGATTCATTAGTGTTAGTTAAAGGACTTAAAGTTGAGATTTCTATTGGTGTCTTTTAATTTATTTTAGAATTTGTTTTTATAATGTTTTTAGTTTTTAGGGGGAAATGAAATGGAAGGACGTTAGGGAGAGATATTGAGGGAAATGAAAGAGGAAGTTAGGAAGTGAGGTTTTAGTAGAATAAAATAGTTATGCATGTGTGTCATATTTTAAGGGCAATATTGTCTTTTTACAGTATGTTCAACAAGTTAGGGGCAACAATGTTATTTTAGTCTCATTTTATGTCAGAATCTACTCATTTAACAGAAAAGTTAAAGTCAAAGGGGATTTTGTATATAAAATGAAACTATAGGGGGAATTTTGGTTAAAAAATGAAACTACATAGGGGATTTTGGCGAATATATCAAATTAGAGGGGGGATTTTAATAATATTCCTAATTTAATTAATGTCTAATATGGTTTGGTGGTTAAGATGATCATTTAGCCTAATAATGGTCCAGATTTGAGTCCACGCCATTACAGGTGGCATACCAAGCCAACTCTTTCCTCAGCTGATGCCAACATATGCCTCTGTTGGACTATTCACAATATTTAGGAGACAGTTTCATTGTCGTTAAATTGTGTGGCAACGTGAGCCTTCTATCGAATCAGAAGATTAATAACTAGATGGAATTTACAATATTTGGGATCCTAAAAGCATTTCAAGTGGATTGAAACGAAAATTAACCTTAGCTGTCGTCCTGTAAAGAGTAGAGTAATCAGACCTTACTTAGGCCACCGAGGAAGTCAACTTAGACGAATCACGATTTGGTCCCCTGGTTCAACATTCGCTTAATCCACTTATGATAGTTCTACTAATATCGGTGCTGAATTTAATTCACTTATCACCTATTATGTGAGTTTAATGGTGATATTATAAGTTAGAATCTAAGTGAAATGTAAAGATGTAATATCTAGTATTAGACTTTTAAAAATGTCACTTTATAGTTTTAATTTAGAATACACAATGGAGAGTTAAACTCAAGTTTACAATTAGAAATATAGTTTTTTTTATTGTGTGTAAATATTTATTTTCTAAATTTTAAATGGGGTTTTAGCAATTCCCCTTTGCTTTTATTATTGTATCTTTGTTTAATACTATGTGAAGTATGATGATATTTTCTAAAACTGGAAATCTTCATTCCAAAAGAAAGAACTACAAAACACCTCCTGCATAGCAGAAACAAAGCACTCCATAAATGAAGGAAAATCCTCGATTCAGATAGACTCCAAAGGAGAAGAAAAAGCCAACTTAGCAAGAGAATATGCAACCATATTGGTGGTCTTATTACTAAAAGCAATCCCACAAACACCAGAGAGCTTTAAAAACTTAATAATCTCCAAAATATAAAGAATTAAAGACCAATCTCAGAGCAAAGAGAAATATTATAATTAACTAAATTAACCAAAGAGAGTGCGTTAGAATCCAAGCAAACCGGAGAGAGACCAGCATCCACAACAAGAGAGAGAGCGTAACATCCCTAATTTTAAATAATTAATTTTGAGTATGTGAATACAATAATTATGATTTGAGGGGTATAAAATGTAATTTTGAGTATGTGAATACAATATTTAGATTTTCAAATGGACCAATTTGAACGGTCGAAAAACAATGCACGAAGAGAAGGGTGAAAAACTGGGCAGTGAGTATCGCGACTGGTCACCGCAACTAGGGCTCGCGATGAGCAACTCGCGGTGAAAATGGTGATTTTAGGCAGTGAGCACCACGACTAGTCACCGCGACCACAGATCGCGCTGAGAAGCTCGCGGCGAAAATATCGAATTTGGACAGTGAGCATGGCGACCAACGTCGAGACCAGGTATCGCGATGGTTGATCGCGATGAAAGCAATGAAATCACTCCAGTGAGCAACGCGACCAGGTGGCGCGACCACAGGTCGCGATGACCGAAATTTTATAAAAAAAATAAAGGTCGGTGAAAGCTTCACAAGGAAGCAATCCAGAAAACAGAAAAGAGAAAGAGATAGAATGGAAGAGGAGAAGAAAGAAAGAAAAAGAGAAAGAAAAGAGAGAGAAAGGAAGAAGAAGAAGAAGAAGAAGAAGAAGAAGAAGAAGAAGAAGAAGAAGAAGAAGAAGAAGAAGAAGAAGAGAAAAGGAAAAAGAAGAAAGGAAGAAAGAAAAGGAAAAGAGGAGGGAGAAAGGAAAAAGAAAAAAGGAAAATCCAGAAAAAAAAAACTGTCGGAAAACAGTATCCAGGTTGGTGTACACTCGTTTTTGAAATCATTTTCGCTATGTGTTTTTGATTTAGTGGGTTTGGAAACATATTTATGGATTTCATATACTCGTATTTTATTTTTCGTACATTGTTGGAATTATTTGTGGAATATTTTGATATAGTGTCAATGAAATCGTATGTTTTCAAAACCTGATTTATGAATATAATTTTACGAATATTGTTTGGTTTTCTAATTATTGATTTTGATTGAAACTTACATTCGTTGTTTCTCGAAATAAATGAACTAATTTGATACCTGAATTATGGCCCTGATATATGTATAGGAAAATATGGATATAGGAGATTGACATGTCAATTGGGTATATGTAGCAGTACTGCACCAATACTTCTGATGATTATGATGAGGATTCTACGGATACCATTTCCTTTGAAATGGGAAACCGACTGTGAAATACGGATACCATTTCATTCTGAAATGGGAAACCGACTGTGAAAAAAAAATACGGATACCATTTCATTCTGAAATGGAAAACCGACTGTTTATATAGGGATACCATTTCATATGAGATGGGAAACCCAACTGTAAAGCCCGTAATCCAGTCCTATAAACCCTATTATGGATATCAGGGGCCCAATTAAGAACTGAAAGTCAGAAAATGATGTGAAAATAAAGAAATGTTATTGAGATTGAAACCTAGGAATTTTTGAAATACTTTACTTTATATAGTTTCAGTAATTGAAATATAATGTTTGTTTTATATATATATATATATATATATATATATATATATATATATATATATATATATATTGTTGTATAATATAGTCAGATACGCATGCATATACAGAAATTTTGTAATTGTGTTATATATATGTTTTGGTAAATAAGTGTTTTATGGTTTCTGTTTTATGATTTGTAAATAATTGTTTTATGGTTTATGTTTTTATTTTAAGGGTTTGTGTTTTATTTGAAAATATTTGGGAAGTCACACTAAACGGCAGAGTGCGCATTTGATTGAGAAAGAGATTTAAAGTGTTGATTTTTATATTATTTGAGTTTTTATTTGAAACAGGATTTTTGGGAAATCATAAAAACAGAGGAAACTCTGTCGAAATTTTAAAAATAAATTTCGATGGGCTCACTAGAAAAGCATTTTAAAAATATAATTTATTTGATTTTCAATGGTTTGCAAATTATAAAGTAAGTTAAGAAAAGTTTTGAAAACCCAGTAGCGCTCCCTGGGTTGATCCAGACGGGTCGGGTCAGGGGGTGTTACAGAGAGAGAGAGAGAGAGAGAGAGAGAGAGAGAGAGAGAGAGAAAGCATACAACATTGCTTCAGCTTTTGCCAGTAGAGGAGACAGACCAAAACCGCCCAGCTTTGAACCAGTAAGGAGGACCAAGCCAGAACAGTCTCTAATGACCACACCTAAACCAGCAAAATCAACATTGGAGAACACCAATGCATCCATATTGATTTTGAAGCAGCCAGAAGAAGGAGGTCACCAAGAACGCAAGCTGCTTGAAGCCGTGCTAACCCGCTTAGAACAGACTTCAATAGCCTGGAAATTGCACAGGAACAAGCTCGACCACCAAAAACATCTTCGGCCAGAACAGATTAGGTTCAATGGACTAACGAACTTCTAGAGAACCAAACTCTCCATACAATAATACAAAGCAGCACAAACTCCTCCACTTTCAGTAGTGTAAATATTTGTTTGTATAATTTCATTTTCTCTTGAGGTCAATGAGGTGTAACTTTTTTTTTTCGTTTCTTGAATTGCGTTTTTTTATTAACAATTACTTTTAAAAAAAAAATAGAAACACGTTATATAGAGTAAAATGCAAATCAAGAGAAAAACAATTGTTATTTGTATTTTCAAATTGAAAAAGGATGGATTATATTACATTAAATATTTTACATTCAAGATTTAATCAATTTATGTACTTTTTTAACTGTTATATTATATGTAAATAAATGATTGAAGGTTGAAGTAAAAAATTATAAGTGGCAATTAACTTATTCATAAGCGCTTTTAGCTTATTCAATAAGTTCTGGTTTAAAAATTATTTGGTAAACCTCATGGAAACAGTTTATTGAAAAATTTGTCTAAAAGCTACAGCTAAAAGTCAAATCTCGTCCAACTCAACTTCAGTTTTTAACTTATTCATAATTTTTAATGAAATTTTTTTAGACCAAATTATCTCTCATCTTATATTAAAATTACAAAGAAAAAGGGGGAGCAAAAATCATTTTGGTCCCTAACTTTTCACGAATTATTACTTTTTGACCAATGTTTCACTTTTTAGCTCCCATGGTCCCTAACTTTTCCAAAATCAATCAAATATAGTCATTCTATTAATTTGCTATTAGTAAAAGTTAATTGGATAAGGGTTATTTTAGTCTTTTAATATAATAGGTACCAGATGATGACACGCGTATATAAATAAATAACTAATTAAATAATTTAAAAAATTAAAATAACCTATAACATCCATAATTTTCATTAATTATGAAAAGTGCCCATAATTGTTGTTAAGTATGTGAAAATAATGTAATGGGTTTATTTGGATTAATTTTTAGGTATACAAGTGGACCAGGTGGAACAGTCCAGAAAAAATGCATGAAGGAAAAAGCTGGCAGTGAGCACCGCGACCACAGATCGCGATGAGCAGCTCGCGGTGAAAATAATGATTTTGGGCAGTGAGCACCGCTACTAGCTACCGCGAGCAGGGATCGCGATTAGTAGTTCGCGGTGAAAATGCTGATTTTAAGGCAGTGAACATCGCCACCAACATCGTGACCAGACACCGCGAGGGCTGATCGCGATGAATGATGTAAAAACACTCCAATGAGCACCGTGACTAGGTGGCGCGACCACAGGTCGCGAGGAGCTGTCGCGATGACTAAAATTTTATAAATAAAAAAAAAAGATGGCGGTGGGAAGTTTCACGAAGAAGCAAGAGAAAACAGAAATAGAGAAAGATAGACCGGGAGAAAGAAAAAAAGAGAAAAAGAAGAAGAAGAAGAGAGAGAAAGGAAGAAAAAAAAGAGAAGAGAAAGAAGAAGAAAGGAAGAAGAAAGGAGAAAGAGAAGGAAAAGAGGAGGGAGAAAGAGAAAAGAAGATAGGAGAAGAAAAAAGAAAATCAAGAAAAGAAAAATTCGTAAAAAAGGTATTCAGGTTGGTGTACACTCATTTCTGAAATCTTTACGAATTTAATATGTGTTTTGATTCAAATCAGAGGTTTTTGAATATTTTGGTGTATATATGTTCATATGTTTCTTTATTTGAATATTTTGATTTAATCGTATTTCGATTATCACGATTATGTTGAAATAAATGATTACAGAATATTGTATGAAATAATCGTATAATTTCTAAGTCAAATACACTAATATTGTTTGAAAATTATATTTGTTGACTTTAATTTAGATTTGTAAATTACAGTTGTTGATTTTGAAATAAATACAATGAATTGATATGAAAATTGGAAAATTTTGGTATTGAAACGGCCCTAGAATATTTGAACATAGAAAACGGATATAGGAGGTTGGTATACCAGATGGGTTATTTCAGCAGTACTGCACCGATATTGATATTGATCTTGATATTACGTACCTCCCTAAGGATTCGTTCTGGGGTAGGGAGTTATGATATTGATATTATGTACCTCCCTGAGGATACCGAGTACCCGGTCCTGTGGTAGGGAGTTATACGTACCACCCTTGGATGGAACAGGCCCCAAATGCCGATCCTAGGGTTGGAAGTTATGTTCGACGGGCAGCCACTGAGTGGTCGATGTCAAACGGCCTATATTCCAGTCCATAAAAATTATGTTGAGTATACCAAAGGGCCAGGATTGAAATGAATTGAATAAAGTGTTTATAAACGAATTTAGAAATTGATTTTGTATGATTTATTTCATTGATTGAGTTGAACAATGATATGTTTTTATATGATATTTTTATGAAATTTTATTTTGAAATTTATTTTGTGAGTTCGATAAATAAGTTTAGTGTACACCCACTAAGCGATATGTTTAGCGCGTTGATTTTATCACGCGTAAGTAACAGAGATACCAGTGGAGAAAAAGACTAAAGAGGAGATAGCTGCAGACTGAGGTTCAGAGTCACCATACTTTTGGGTAGTTATATTTAAAATTTATTTGTATATCATTCAGTTAAGCGTGCATCTACAAAAGTTTGTAAATTTGTCATATATATAAGTTTTGTAAATATTTGTTTAATGGTTTATGTTTTTTTTCAAAAGTTTGTAAATATTGATTATATATTGTTTCATTTGGAAATGTTTGGAAAGTCGCACTATACGGCAGAGTGCGCATATGATTGAAAAATGGCTTTTGAAGTGTTGATATTATACTATTTGCATTTTTGTTGAAAACAGGATTTCTGGAAAGTCGGAAAAGTAGAGGAAACTTTGGCAAAAAAAAAAATTTCTAATAGTTTTGATGGGCTCACTATAAAGATTTTAAAAATGCAAGTTATTTGGTTCTTTTTCAAAGATTTCAATTTACAAACAGAATTTAGAAAAGTTTGAAAACCAGGTAACGCTCCTTGGATCGATCCAGACTGGTCGAGTCAAGGGGTGTTACATTTTTAAGGGTATCAGAGCGCGGTTTAGGCGTTTCTGGACCAAAAGAGTAATATTTTGTATATACATACATTGTACAAAGACACCTATAGGAGTGTGTGACTCTAATCTGCAGACCTTTCTTCTGTCTTATATAGAATAAAAAGAAATGGAAGGAAGTGTAGATAGACCTAAAAGTCTCGCCAGTGTAGCAGGGGGAGCATCTAGAGAATCCGTAAGCCCAAGAACGGCTGGACTAGAAGTTCAGGATCAACAGATATTTATGCAACAAATGGCTGAATTCTTTCAGAACGTAGCCAGAGCAGCGCCACCAAGGTCAGCAATTGCACGCTTGGCCAAGTACAGATCGACTGATTTCCATAGCAGAAAAGATGAGGATACATCTGCCGCAGAATACTGGTTTGAGCGGACAGACAGAATATTACAGCAGATGCATTGCACACCTGAAGAGAGTTTAAAGTGTGCAGTATCTTTATTGCAGGAGGATGCCTACCAATGGTGGACCTCCATTATACAGACAGTGCGGCCGGAAGAGAGAACGTGGGAGTTTTTCCAGAGGGAATTTCGAAGAAAATATATCGGTCGTATTTATCTGGATAATATGAAGAGAGAATTTACCAACCTGAAGTAGAGACAAATGACAGTGACAGAGTACGAAAGAGAGTTTGTCAGGTTGAGTAAATATACTCGAGATATAGTGGCTACCAAGGCGGACAGGTGTAGGAGATTTGAAGATGAACTGAATGATTATATCCGCCTACAGGTTGCTACATTTGAATCTGAAGATTTTACCAGACTTGTCTCAGCAGCCTTGAATGTGGAAGAAATCAAGAAAGAAGAGCAGATCAGACGAGACAGAAGTCAACAGAGAAGAGGATCAGGGCAATCGAGTTCATATCAGCCACAGAGTAAAAAATTTAAGGGACCGCAGTCTAGTGGTCCGATGCAGTCACAGAGACCCATACCCACAGCTAAACCGGGTCAGTCTACAATATCAATAGCCAGTACCCCTGGGAATGCAACTAGGGGAACCGCCCCGGTACTGTGTGAGCATTGCGGAAAAAGACATCCTGGGGAATACTAGAGGATCACAGGAGCCTGTTTGAGATGTGGATCCCGTGATCATTTTCAGAAGGATTGCCCACAGTTTAGAGCTATCCTTGTTCAGCAATCAGAGAGACCAGCTCCTATAACTTCCAGAGGTAGGAGGCCAAGTCAGACAGGAACTGAAGGTGGTAGCCACAAAGGGATGTCAGAATCAGTGGCAAGACCAGATAGTCGTACCCCTGCACGAGCCTATGGTATTAGGGCTCAGGAAGACAAGGATGCGCCAGATGTAATTGCTGGTACTATTTCTATCTTTGACACTACAGCTATTGCATTGATAGATCCAGGTTCTACTCATTCCTATATATGTGATGCATTGTTGAAACAACGAAATTTGAAAACTGAACCTACTAAGTATGAAGTATTAGTCAGCAATCCGATAGGCCAAAGTGTAGTTGTGAACCGTGTGTACAGAAATTGTCCTATTCGGATTCAGGAGTATGACTTTTCAGGTGATTTAATGGAGTTGTCATTCCATGAGTTTAATGTTATTCTAGGCATGGATTGGCTGTCCAGACACAGGGTGGTGATTGACTGCAATTTGAAACGAGTAACACTCAGAATAGTCGATGGTACAGAAGCCACATTAGTGGGTGATAGGAGGGATTTTCTCTCTAATGTTATTTCAGCCACTATAGCCTGTAAACTGATTAGAAATGGTTGTGAAGCTTATTTGGCACAAGTAGTTGATTCTAAAAAGGTTGATTCTACAATTCAGAATATACCCACTGTGTGTGATTTTGCAGACGTATATCCAGAGGAACTTCCTGGTTTACCACCTCAGAGAGAAATGGAGTTTGTAATTGATGTGGTAACAGGTACTATACCAGTATCCATAGCTACTTACAGAATGGCACCAGCAAAACTGAAAGAACCAAAGATACAATTACAAGAATTATTAGATAAGGGCTTCATCAGACCCAGTGTATCCCCGTGGGGAGCTCCAATATTATTTGTGAAAAAGAAAGATGGGTCACTGAGATTGTGCACCGATTATAGGCAGCTGAATAAACTTATTGTTAAGAATAAATATCTGTTGCCTAGAATCGATGACTTGTTTGATTAGCTGAGAGGAGCTTGTGTCTTATCAAAGATAGATCTCAGATCGGAGTATCATCAATTGAGAATAAAAGATTCTGATATTTCAAAAACCGCATTCAGAACAAGGTATGGACACTATGAGTTTGTAGTGATGTCATTTGGGCTGACAAATGCACCTGCAGCCTTTATGGATCTGATGAACCGGATATTCCAACCATACCTGGATCAGTTTGTGGTTGTATTTATTGATGATATCATGGTATACTCACAGACGACCGAGGACCATGACAGGCACCTCAGAGTAGTATTGCAGATTTTGAGGGAGAAGCAACTGTATGGTAAATTGAGTAAGTGTGAGTTTTGGTTGGCTGAGATTGCATTTCTGGGCCACATTGTGTCAACAGAGGGTATTAAGGCAGATCCTAAAAAGATTGAAGCAATTGTGGAATGGAAGCCTCAAAGGAATGTTGCTGAAGTAAGAAATTTCTTAGGCTTGGCAGGTTATTATCGACGGTTTGTGAAGGGATTCTTATCCATAGCAAGTCCGTTGACTAAACTACTGCATAAAAATGTCAGATTTGACTGGACTGACAGATGTCGGGCAGCTTTTAACAGATTGAAGATGATGCTAGTTGAGGCTCCAGTCCTAATTCAGCCAGTCTCAAGTAAAGATTTTGTGATCTACAGTGATGCCTCACACCATGGTTTAGGTTGTGTACTGATGCAGGAAGGCAAGGTGGTTGCATATGCGTCCAGACAGCTGAAAACTCATGAACAGAACTATCCGATACATGATCTGGAACTTGCAGCCATTGTATTTGCCTTGAAAATATGGAGGCATTACTTATATGGTGAGAAATGCTACATATACACAGATCACAAGAATCTGAAGTATCTGCCTACTCAAAGAGAGCTTAATCTGAGACAGAGACGATGGATGGAATTAATCAAAAACTATGATTGTGTGATTGACTACCATCCAAGAAAAGCGAATGTGGTAGCAGATGCTTTGAGCAGAAAAGTATTATTCGCCCTAAAAGCTATGAATGTGCAATTACAGTTGAATCCAGACAATGTATTGGTAACTGAATTGAGATGCAGACCAAGTTTAAATCAGCAGATAGTAGAAAAACAGAAGCAGGATGATAAAATTCAGGTGATCTGTGGACAGATCCCAAAGGGGAAGCATTCGAATTTCATAATAAAAAATGATGGTATTGTGTGTTACAAAGACAGGATTTGCATTCCAGATGATGAAGAATTGAAAAAGATGATCCTGACAGAGGCACACAGTAGTCCGTATTCGATGCACCCAGGTAACACAAAGATGTATAGAAATTTGAAGACTCAGTATTGGTGGTCTGGGATGAAGAAAGATGTGGTGAATTTCGTGAATAAGTGCATAACCTGTCAACAGGTGAAAGCTGAACACCAGGTTCCATCAGGATTGTTACAGCCAATATCAATACCTGAATGGAAATGGGATCGTATCACGATGGACTTTGTCACAGGATTACCACTCATCCAGAGTAAATATGATGCTATATGGGTAATAGTAGACCGACTGACGAAGTCAGCACATTTTCTACCTGTTAGAACTGACTATTTACTGGATCGACTGGCAGGATTGTATATAAAAGAAATAGTCAGATTGCATGGAGTACATGCATCAATAATATCATATACAGACCCGAAGTTTACATCCAGATTTTGGAAGAAGTTTCAAGAAGCTTTGGGTACTCGATTGAGTTTCAGTACAGCCTTTCATCCGCAGACAGACGGACAATCAGAAAGAGTAATTCATGTGCTAGAAGATATGCTCAGGAGTTGTGTAATTGATTTCGAAAGGAGTTGGGCTGATCACCTCCCATTGATTGAGTTTGCATATAATAACAGTTACCAATCGAGTATAGCTATGGCACCATATGAAGCACGGTACGGAAGAAAATGCAGGACACTAGTATGCTAGACAGAGTTGGGTAAAGACAGGTTAGTAGGCCCAGATTTGATCGACAAACTGAGGAGAAGGTGAAGATCATCAAAGAAAGACTGAAAGTTGCATCTGACCGACAGAAATCGTATGCAGACCTGAAAAGAAAGGAGATAGAATATGAAGTCGGTGAAAAAGTTTTCCTTAAAGTATCTCCATGGAAGAAAGTGCTCAGATTTGGCAGAAAATGGAAATTAAGTCCTAGGTTTATTGGCCCATATGAAATCATTGAACGTGTGGGATCAGTAGCCTACAGACGTGCTTTACCTCCTGAACTAGAGAAGATTCATAATGTCTTCCATGTGTCCATGCTGAGGAGATACAGATCTGATCCTTCCGACGGAGTCGAGGCTGAAAGTATTGAAATACGACCAGACCTGACATACGAAGAGGAACCAGTGCAAAATCTTGATAGGGAGATTAAAGAACTGCGAAATAAAAGAGTTTCACTAGTGAAAGTCCTCTGGAGGAATCATAATGTAGAAGAGGCTACCTGAGAAAGCGAAGAAATCATGAGGCAACAGTATCCTCAACTGTTCGACTGAGGTAAAATTTTGAGGACGAAATTTCTTAAGACGGGAATAATTGTAACATCCATAATTTTCATTAATTATTAAAAGTGCTCATAATTATTGTTAAGTATGTGAAAATAATGTAATGGGTTTATTTGGATTAATTTTTAGGTATATAAGTAGACCAGGTGGAACGGTCCAGAAAGAATGCATGAAGGAAAAAGCTGGCAGTTAGCACCGCGACCACAGATTACGATGAGCAGCTTGCGGTGAAAATAATGATTTTTGGCAGTGAGTCCCGCGACCAGGGATCACGATGAGCAGCTCGCAGTGAAAATGCTGATTTTGGGCAGTGAGCATCGCGACCAGACACTGCGATGGCTGATCGCGATGAAGGCGGTAAAAACACTCCAGTGAGCACCGCGACCAGGTAGCGCGACCACAAGTCGCGAGGAGCGGTCGTAATAACCAAAATTTTATAAATAAAAAAAATAGATGGCGGAGGGAAGCTTCACGAAGAAGCAAGTGAAAACAGAAATAGAGAGAGATAGACTGGGAGAAAGAAAAAAAGAGGAAAAGAAAAAGAAGAAGAGAGAGAAAGGAAGAAGATTAAGAGAAGAGGAAGAAGAAGAAATAAAGAAGAAAGAAGAAGGAGAAAAAAAAGATGAGGGAGAAAGAGAAAAGAAGATAGGAGAAGGAAAAAGAAAATCTAAAAAAGAAAAATTCGTAAAAAAGGTATTCAGATTGGTATACACTCATTTCTGAAATCTTTACGAATTTAATATGTGTTTTGATTCGAATCTAAGGTTTTTGAATATTTTGGTGGATATATGTTCATATGTTTCTTTATTTGAATATTTTGATTTAATCGTATTTCGATTATCACGATTATGTTGAAATAAATGATTATAGAATATTGTATGAAATAATCGTATAATTTCTAAGAAGTCAAATACACTAATATTGTTTGAAAATTATATTTGTTGACTTTAATTTAGATTTGTAAATTACAGTTGTTGATTTTGAAATAAATACAATGAATTGATATGAAAATTGAAAAATTTTGATATTGAAACGGCCCTAGGATACTTGAACATAGAAAACATATATAGGAGGTTGGTATACCAGCTGGGTTATTTCAGCAGTACTGCACCGATATTGATATTGATCTTGATATTACGTACCTCCCTAAGGATTCGTTCTGGGGTAGGGAGTTATGATATTGATATTATGTACCTCCCTGAGGATACCGAGTACCCGGTCCTGGGGTAAGGAGTTATACGTATCACCCTTAGATGGAACAGGCCCCAAGTACCGGTCCTAGGGTTAGGAGTTATGTTCGACGGGCAGCCACCGAGTGGTCGATGTTGAACCGCCCATATTCCAGTCCATAAAAATTATATTAAGTATACAAAAGGGCCAGGATTGAAATGAATTGAATAAAGTGTTTATAAACGAATTTAGAAATTGATTTCGTATGATTTATTTCATTGATTGAGTTGAACAATTATATGTTTTTAAATGATATTTTTATAACATTTTATTTTGAAATTTATTTTGTGATTTCGATAAATAAGTTTAGTGTACACCCACTAAGCGATATGCTTAGCGCGTTGATTTTATCACGCGTAGGTAACAGAGATACCAGTTGAGAAAAAGACAAAAGAGGAGATAGCTGCAGACTGAGGTTCAGAGTCACCATACTTTTTGGTAGTTATATTTAAACTTTATTTGTATATCATTCAGTTAAGCATGCATCTACAGAAGTTTGTAAATTTGTCATATATATAAGTTTTGTAAATATTTGTTTAATGGTTTATGATTTTTTTCAAAAGTTTGTAAATATTTATTATATATTGTTTCATTTAGAAATGTTTGGAAAGTCGCACTATACGGCAGAGTGCGCATATGATTGAGAAATAGCTTTAGAAGTGCTGATATTATACTATTTGCGTTTTTGTTGAAAACAGGATTTCTGGAAAGTCAGAAAAACAGAGGAAACTCTGGCCAAAAAAAAAAAAATTCAAATAGTTTTGACTTTTGATGGACTCACTATAAAGGATTTTAAAAATGCAAGTTATTTGGTTTTTTTTTCAAAGATTTCAATTTATATAAATAGAATTTAGAAAAGTTTGAAAACCAGGTAGCGCTCCTTGAATCGATCCAGACGGGTCGGGTCAGGAGGTGTTACATAATCTATCAAAATCCTTTGACTTAACTCTATCCTTTTATTAGAAAATCTATTTCAAACAAAGTCAAACAGCCCCCACACCAGACCAATGCCTTTTCATATTTGCACAGCCCCACACCAACTCGTCACAGCAACTGTTGCCCCACACCAGCCCGTCACAGCAACTGTTGTCATTCCACTTAGCATCATCAACTCCAGTTGTACAGTCTGGTTGTCTCTTCGGGACGAACCCCGACGACAAACGAAGCGAAACCAAAGATCACAGTAGACTCTTGACCATTCGCGTTCCATCGACCTCCACTATGGCCATAGTAGTTCCAACTTAGCAATGCGGACTCCAATCGATTGTATCTCCGGCAGAGAAGAAGCGTGACGACTAACGATGAGGACGAACCCTTTGAAGCCCGACCAAGTATGGGTTTTTTGTTTGGATTTTTTTAAAAAAAAAAAAAAATTTGTGGTTTTGCATGGGTATGGTGGATTGTTTGAGAAATATTTATTTTCAAGTCTGATTTTTGTTAAAGGGATAATTGGAGTTAAGGGTTTATGTATACTGTATGGAAAAATTTAATTTTTTTTGCCTTTTTTTTTTTTTGGGTTTTGCATACTGATGGTATAGTGTTTATCAACTTAAGTTTGTATTGCATGAATATATATATTTTTTTTATGCTGTTCGTTTTCGTATTGCATGATTTTTTTTTTTCGTGTTTCAATTTTTTCTTTGGCTGTTTTTTTTCATCTGTAAACTGAGTACTGTTGTTGTTCATTTGTAGTTGCTATGTAATGGTATTTTTTTTGCTGTTCGTTTTCTTATTGCATTATTTTTTTTTCTGCTTTCATATTGCATTTTTGTTTTGGCTGTTCGCTGTAAACTATGTACTGTTGCTGTTCGTTTATATTTGTTGCATACTTTTTTTTTCTGTTCATTTTTGTATTGCAGGATTTTTTTTTTTCGTATTTCAATTTTTTTTTTCTGTTTGTTTTCATCTGTTACTATTTGTTTGTATTTGCTGCGTTATTTTTTTTTTTTTTGGTTCGATTTTGTATTGCATGAATTTTTTTTCTGTTTTCATGTTGCATTTTTGTTTTGTATGTTCTTTTTCATATGTAAACTACGTACTATTGCTGTTAGTTTGTATTTGTTGCATAATATTTTTTTTCCGTTCCATTTTGTATTTGATTTTTTTTATTGCATTTTTGTTTTGGTTGTTCGTTTTCATCTGTAAACTGCATATTGTTTCTTTTATCTATAAACTGTGATTATTATGCCAAATAAATGATCTACTTCCAAAGGAAAATCAGTTGCATTAAAAAAACAAACCAACTGCTGCAGCAACAGAGAGCAGCAGGTAATATAAATAATCTGGTAATTTGGATTCATTACATTATTTTTGGATTACATCAATTAACTTGCATGCAATATTTTTTTAATGCAGTACACATACTCATATTGGGACTCCATCAGTTGATCATAATAATTCTCAGCATCATATGGGTTTATCAAGAAATATTGTTGAAAAGTCTTCCCATATAGATTCCAACTCACAACCTCAATCATGAAATATATTATTTTTAATGATAGTAGTTTTTTAATAGTTTATGACTTTAATTAGAATGATGACATCTTAATATTTTGTTGAAAAACTTTATTTTGTTGGGAAACAGACATGTGTAAGTCTGGTGGTAGACATGCTGGTGCTGGTGGTATGACATGTTAATATTTTGTTGAAATTTTTTTTTTCTTTTTGGAAACAGGCAATGTCGATCTGTTGGTTTACATGCTAGCACTTTGTTTGTGATATGTACTTTAGTTGGACGATTGAAGTATATAATTAATTATTTTGTGGACAGGGTATTTGTATTTAAGTTGATGATTGCTATAGCATATATTTTTGTAGATATTTTTGAGGAAACATTTTTATTTGCACATGTGTTTATTTTCCTTAAATTATATCTTCTGAGTGTTGTTAAGAAAATAACTCATTTATACAATTTTTTTTATTTCAGAATAACACAGACAAACCAATAAAGCATGATTTTTTATAAATAAAACTAGGTATAGTAAAAAAAAAATATTTTTTTTTACAGGTGATTATCTCACAAGTAATGTAACAAATATATCTTCCCAAAAAAAATATAAAAAAATTTAATAAATATATACAAAACAAATGCAACACTTTTCAATGCCAAGCAATACTATTAATTTTTTTATTAATAGGGTTAAATTCATAATTTTACTTATATTTAAAAAATTGGTTGACTTTATTATCTTATTAAATGAGGGTATTTTAGTTATTATATATTTTAAGTAAACTTGTAATTTTTCCAACTTGAACAGGTAATATTGTAATTTTATGACTTACAAAGTAGTCAAAGGTAAAGTGGACAATTTGTAACTTCTGTTAGGATTAATTGTTAAAACTTTGGTCAGAGAGACTATTTTAATTGATTTTGGAAAAGTTAGAAACCACTGGAGCAAAAAACTAAAATATCGATCAAAAAGTAATAATTCGTAAAAAGTTAAAAATCAAAAAGTAATAATTTTTGCCCCAAAAAAACTAGTCCTAAACATTATTGTTGATATTTTTTTTTATCTTCAATATTTTTAAACAAGAAAATAAATAATTAAACCAAACCAATTTTTTTATCTTCAATATTTGAAAAAAAAAAAAGTCTTATTAATATTTATTTTGTTATCAAAAAATTAGTTTTATAATTAATGTTATAATATAATTAATAAATTTAATTAAATTTATTTTCATATTAGAATTAAAGTAAAAACATTTAAATATGTTTACTGTACATAAATAGAATTTCCATTAATAAATAAAATAAATTAATTTTAGTACCATGTCAATTTTGATAATTTTATATTTCATTATAGTTCAGGTATATAATTTACCAAATACTTTAATATAATTTTTTCAACTCTCAGTACTTTTAAAAATACATCAGTAACTTTTTCTCAAAATACAACTACAGTTATTATATAAAAAAGATACAACTCCCATAATCAAGGAAAATCAGTAGTTTCGACGAAATAGGGTTCTCCATGATTCTTCTTTGCTACATGTTGATGAAGTGGTTTCTTGGGCTCGGTTGTATCTGAAGGACTATCATGTAGCTAATGCTCAAGCGGTGAATTCTCAGCAGCTGTCGTCGCGCTCTGTGAAGTGGTGGCCACCTGATGCTGGTATTGCGAAGGTAAATTCTGATGCCGCTATCAACTCTTCTAATAACCTGGTTGGATTCAACCTGGTGGTGAGGGATCACCTGGGTCGCGTTCTTGGTTCTTCTTGGCAAAAAGTGGAAGCTTCTTTTTCTCCTTCACTCGCAGAAGCATAAGCTTTACTTCGTAGTATTATTATTTTTGCTTCAAAGCTTGGTGTTACTCCTAGTGTGTTTGAATCAGATGCTGCAGCTGTTGTGAGTCTTATTAGTAGTAGTTTAATTTTGAGCTTTGAGATTGGTATTGTTACTTTGGATATTAAGGAGCGGCTTAGTGTTTTTCTTGATGTCATTGTTACTTTTGTTCCTCGTTTAGCTAACTCTGTGGCTCATGGTCTAACTAAACTTATTTTGGTTTCTAGTTTTGATTGTTCTCTTATTGATGAGTTTTCTCTTTGTGTGAAGTTGTGTGTCCTAACAAATTTGCTTGGATAGTTGAGTTTTTCCCTTTGGAGCTTTAATATATTCTTCTTTTCAAAAAAAAAAAGGAAAATCAATAGTTGTGCTGGGAGTCTTCCAAAAATTAATAATAATAATAATAATAATCATGTAGTCAGATTTGATTATGTATGTTTGAAATGTTTATAGAATCAAGTGGTAAGCCCAATAGGGTGAGTTATGGGCTTGTAGCTGAGCCCATGGAAGACAATATGAGCAAGACAATTTGATAATAATGTAGAAGAAGATCAAATATGGAATCAAATCAATCTAGAGTAGGGACCAACCTAACCCAGAAGTTGACAGCAGGAATCATGTGTATTATGGTACCAAACAAATAATGTATGTGGAGAATGTAAATTCTGTATATTGATTGTGTGTTTAATGTACAATAGAGGTGGCCTTATATAGGCAATATACAAGGAATGGACTAAGCCCAATGGGCTAATACATGGACTAAGCCCAATGGGCCAATACATGGACTAAAGCTATATTATATTAACATCCCCCCACAAACTCAAGATGGTAAGATAGAAACAAGCTTGAGTTTGGAAATCAAATCGCGAAAACGTCCAGGATAAAGAGCTTTGGTGAAGATATCAGCAGGCTGATTAATGGAGGAGACTGAAAAGAGCTTAACAGTACCTTGAGTGACATGCTAGCGAACAAAGTGACAATCAATTTCAATATGTTTAGTACGTTCATGAAAAACATCATTGTGAGTAATCTGAATAGCACTACGATTGTCACAGTGGAGAGGAGTAGCAGTGGACTGTTTGACTCCCAGATCACCAAGTAACCAACGTAACCAGAGAAGTTCTTGAGTAGCATCAGCAATTGCACGATATTCAGCCTCAGTACTAGAACGTGCAGTAACAGTTTGCTTCTTACTACGCCAGGAAATGAGAGAGTCTCCAAGAAAGAAACAGAATCCAATAGTAGATCGTCGATCAGTAGGATCACCGGCCCAGTCAGCATCTGAGTACGCTTGTAAATCTAGAGATGAGTGAGTAGAGAAATGAAGACCATGAAACATAGTGCCTTTGAGATACCGGAGAATATGAAGAACAGCTGCAAAATGAGTGGAGTGCGGAGCGGTCATGAATTGACTGACCACATGTACAGCATATGCAATATCCGGTCTAGTCACTGTTAAATAAACAAGACTACCAACAAGTTGACGATAAAGAGTAGGATCACGGAGCGGTGTACCCTCCAAGGGTGTTAGTTTGACATTGGCCTCCAAGGGATTTGCAGTAGTCTTACTATCAGTCAAACCTGCTCGAGCAAGGAGATCAGAGACATATTTGGCTTGAGAAAGATAAAAACCATTAGAATCAGAAGAAACTTCAAGTCCAAGAAAAAAACTAAGATGTCCAAGATCTTTCATTTCAAAGTGTTGCCGAAGAAAGTCTTTGAGATCAGAAATACCAGTAATGTCATCTCCTGTGATAATCATGTCATCCACATAAAGTAACAAGAAAATGCAACCATGATCAGTCTTGCGGATAAATAATGCAGAATCATAAGAGCTAGAGAGAAAACCAAATTGCTGGATTGTAGTGGAAAATTTGGCAAACCAGGCCCGAGGGGCTTGTTTGAGGCCATATAATGCACGTCGAAGTCGGCACACCTTATTTGGAGGAGAATCATACCCTGGGGGAGGTTTCATGTAAACTTCTTCAGTAAGGTCACCATTAAGAAATGCATTTTTCACATCCATCTGAAATAAGTTCCATCGTCGAACTGCAGCAACAGCTAGTAAGCTGCGAACAGATGTAAGTCTAGCAACTGGTGCGAATGTTTCTTCATAATCAATCCCATACTCCTGTGTAAAGCCTTTTGCAACAAGGCGGGCTTTATGTCGTTCAATGGAGCCATCAGACTTAGTTTTGATCTTATATACCCATTTACATCCCACTGCAGTCTTATTTGAAGGAAGATCAACCATATCCCAAGTATGAGTTTTGTCAAGAGCCTGTAATTCTTCTGCCATAGCTTGCTGCCAAACAGGATTAGAGCTGGCCTCCTTATATGATTGAAGCTCATGCAAGGAAATAATAGTAGAGAAGCAATGAAAATCTCGAAGTTTAACAGATGGTGTTCTTACCCGATTAGATTGACGAACATGAGGGACAGAATGATGGGAAGACTCTGGTACAGGATCAGCAAGCGGTTCAGATAACTCGGGAGTTGGCAGAGTACAATCAGGAGCACTTGTTTGAGTCTCATGGGATGTATCTGGGTCAATGTCATCTGGGAATAAGGGAATAGTGGGATCGATGAAAAAATTTAAAGATGCATTATGTGAAACATGAAATTTTGACATAGTGGAAAACATTTTATGCTCCCAAAAAACAACATGACGAGATATGCGAAGACGATTCGAAATGGGATCCCAGCATCGATAACCTTTGTGTTCAATACCATAGCCAAGAAAACAGCACAAACGGGACCGAGGTTCTAACTTGGTATGCTCATGAGGTTGAAGGAGAACGAAACAGGAACATCCAAAAACTTTAAGATTTTGATAAGTTGGTGGAGTACCGTAAAGACGTTCATAAGGAGTCTGATTATCAATGACAGGAGAGGGAACTCGATTGATAGTATATACTGCAGTTAATGCAGCTTCCCCCCAAAAACGTTCAGGACATGCGGAAGAGATAAGAAGGGCACGAACAGTTTCAAGAATGTGTCTGTGTTTGCGTTCTGCACGTCCATTTTGTTGGGATGTCCCTGGGCATGACCTATGACAAATGGTGCCATTCTGATGCAGGAAATTTAAAAAAGATGCATCCTTATATTCCATAGCATTATCAGTACGAAAAATTTTGATAGTTTTAGAGAACTGAGTTTTAATCATATTAGCAAAGTCAAAGTAAGTTTTAGATAACTCAGATCTACTATGCAAAAGATAAAGCCATGTATATCGAGAATAATCATCCACAAAGATAACAAAATATTTGGATCCCCCCACGGTAGTGGTGGGTGAGGGTCCCCAAATATCAGAATGGATCAAATCAAAAGGTGCATGTGAAGTTGAATCACTGTTATTAAAAGGCAGAGCATGTTGTTTTGCTAATTGACAAGAAATACAATCAAAATGTTCATATGTGACAGAACCCAAGTGACCACTAGATATTAGAGAGCGCAAACGACTAAAGGAAACATGACCTAACCGTGAGTGCCAAAGACTCAATGAGGACAATACAGAAGCAGCAGATTGATGTGGGGAAATGTCCTGAGAGGGCAGATGAAGACTAATAAGCTCAAACAAGCGTCCAACTTTACGGCCTATCCCAAGCGTCTTTCCCGTTTGCGGGTCCTGCACACGACAACCAGAAGAGGAAAAAAGAACATCAAGACCAAGATCACATAATTGACCCACAGAAAGAAGATTTAATGTAAGTTGAGGAATGAAATAAGCATTAGACAATGAGAGATTATTGGTAGAAATGTGACCAACAGTCTGAACATTCATCGACGAGCCATCAGCAGTATAAATGACAGATAACGAGGGATTAGATGATTTTGTCAAAAATAGAGAAGGATCAGAAGTCATATGATTACAACAAGCAGAATCAAAGTACCAAGAATGAGTACCTGCAGATACTGATGAAGCAGAAATGGAGGAATTACCAGACTTTGAGAGGATTTGATGCACCATGGATTCAAGATCATGAATGGAAAATGAAGATGGTTCTGGATCATGATCAGCAGTACCGTGTGTGTTAGCAGCAGTGGCAGCAGAGAATTGTTGACTATTTTTGAAGTTCTTGAAAGGAACACCTTTGGGTTTGGTAGAAACACCTCTCTTATCAGGATTGCTGGGACAATCATCAATATAATGGCCTGGTCCAAGCTTATGACAATGTTTACAACGTCTGGTGGGACAATGCAGAACTGAATGTCCTGGCTCTCGACAATATCGACAAAAGAGTTTCTGTTTGAATGACTGCTTAGAGTGTGTAACTAAAGCAGCATCCGTGTGTTGACTCTGAAATGTGGAAAGGCGAGTCTCCTCAGAAATTAGCTCAGAAACAGCTTGCTCAAGAGTAGGCAAGGGATGTCGATGAAGGAGAGATGCACGAGTAGGCTCAAACGTGTCATGTAGAGCCATAAGGAACTGTATCAAGTGCTGCTGATCTTTGTAAGTTGTGAACTTAATAGCATCTGTAGTATCCGTCCAAGTAGGCTCCGAAAGAGCTAGTTGATCCCAGATAAACTGCATTTTAGAGTGGAAGTCGGCAATAGACTGACCAGGTTCCTGTCGCAGTTGATGAATAGTACGTAATAATTGATACTGGTGAGAAAGATCAGAGGCAGTGTACCTTGTAGCTAAGAAGTCCCAAAGAGATGTGGCGGTTTCAAAACGACCAAACTGGAGATTGATAGATTGAACCGAGGTATTACGAAACCAGGTAATAATTTGATGATGTTTGCTATCCCAATCATCAAGACGCTCAAAAAATTTGGCATCAGTCTCTGTGGCATCAGTCCCAGTGGTTGTTCTAACGGGTTTTGGAATATCTCCAGTGACATAACGCCATAATTTTCGTCCTTTAAGAAAACTCTGCATTGCTTGAGCCCATAAAATATAATTGGGTCCATCTAAAATGACTTGAATAGGCTGAGACACGTCCATTTTCCAGGAATTTTCCATAAATAATGAAAAATAGCCAAGTAATGTGGAAATAATAAAATAAGGGAATAATCAAGCAATGTAGGAAATTATAGGGGCTGATGTTGTAAGAAACCAAACCAGGGCAGTACCGTAATTAACCAGTTGTTAAAGGGATGAGACTGTAATTTACCGTCAAGGGGCTGAGACTGTAATTTGCCAACTGAAATGGTGGAGAGGCCAACAGCAGTCGCAGCGGCGGTGGTGAAGGCACGGGGAAGGAGGGCGGCCTCAAAGAAGACCAGATCCAGGAAGATCGTCGGCCGGTGAGTCTGGACGTGCCGGCGGTGAGAAACAAATCGCCGTGAAACGGCGGGATCGGGCGAAGAAAGGGAGCGCGACGCGGCCCTAGTGAACACCGCGCGTGGAGCTTCTGCGGTGGTCCGATGGCTGAGTTATTGGTGGCGGCGGAAGCGGAAGAGGACGACGATCCAGGCGGAAGTGGTGGTGAGCCGAGAAAGAGAAGCGACGGCGGCGGAGCGGGGAAGACAGTGGCGCCGATCGGGGAAGACAGTGGTGAGGAAGAGGCGATCTGGCGTGGGCAGGTGCGTAGTAGATCTGCGAGGAAGAGACGATCTGGCGTGGGATTGTGAGCACCAATAGACAGATTTGATGAGTGCAGCAACAAAGAACAGTACCAGATCGGATCTGTGAATGAGATCTGGAAGAGAGATCGCCGGAAAAAAAATTAGAATTTAGATTACCATAGCTCTGATACCATGTGGAGAATGTAAATTCTGTATATTGATTGTGTGTTTAATGTACAATAGAGGTGGCCTTATATAGGCAATATAAAAGGAATGGACTAAGCCCAATGGACTAATACATGGACTAAGCGCAATGGGCCAATACATGGACTAAAGCTATATTATATTAACAATGTAACTCCATACACCTTTTTTTAACATCCCCAAACGCTTTATAATAGTGATAGCAGAACGAGGACAAGCCAGGGAGCCAATCTCAATGAACAACAAAAACAAAGCACGCTATATTGTCGTAACCTTCTTTTCTACAAATATTCTCTCTTCTTTTCTACAAATATTCTCTCTTAATTTAAGTAGTGGGTACATTTTCTTTCATATTTATAACCCAGTAAGTATTTTACCTAGCACATGTCCGAGTCCGACGGACACTTTCCCCGTGGAACATGTTAGAATTCAAAAACTATATATATTTTTCATAGCTGGTCTTGGATTACATGAATCAAAGGTCAATATGGTTCCTTTGAAAATGAAAGACCATTAAAGCTTCATGTTTGTGCTTTTCACATGCTTGAGAAATAATTTAAAGGCCCCCCCCCCCCCCCCCCCCCCCACCCCACCCTTTTTTTTTTTTTTTTAATTTGTCGTATTGATTGTGTTATTACATCTGGCAGTTATATATTATATTTTGGTAGAATAAGAAGAAGAGTACAGGGTATTACATTTTTCAAAGATTGAATGATTAAATGAGTTTTATATCTTATTTGTGGTTTGTTAATTTCTTATTATGTGTCTTTATCATTATCTAACTTGAATTGAAATTTGGGAATGCCTCTATCTGGCCGATACTAATACATTAATCGGATATTGATATTGATCATTTTCATATATAATAATACTTTCAATATATTGATCATACAAGTCAAAAAATAAATAAAAAAAAAAAAT